>QRDG01002468.1:28505-175432 GCA_012064385.1 Puccinellia tenuiflora | reverse complement strand
TCCTCCTCCGGGCACACGTGCTCGGCACGGTGACGGCGAGCGAACCTAGGGTAGTTCCCGGAATCCGTAAACGGGAAGGAGCTCCCAGATGCCGCGTCGCCACTGAGGCACACATGAAACACGAGAGGTTTTCTTCTGGCAAACCATTGATTCTATAGTGTGACATTGTTGTGTTCACGGGGATTGGCAATGAGGAGCATTTCATAGAGCTGGCCGTGGCCGAAGAACCTGCCTTATCGCCAACGTGTGGCACACGGGAGGAAGGCGAGAAGGTTAGCGAGATTTGATCCGTCATGGACGATGGTACAACTAAATTGTTTGGTGACTTTTATTTGATGTTTCACATATTCATTAATTTTGTATCAGGCACATAGTTTTGTTGCGAAAACACACACGAGATGTTGTAACGTTTTCTAGACGTTTGTTACAGCTTTGTGTTTAATTTCCTCGAGAATTTATCAATGATGCTTATGTGCTTTTTTATAAATTCTGCAAACATTTTTTTTTTTGTAATCCATTCCGATTTTTATTGAAATACTCCAGTAGGTGATCTGAGTATCAACTATAGGCAGAAATACAGGAGGCAATAAATGTCACGATGGCACTGAATCACTTGTTGCGCCTTGAATGGCCTTGGCAATATGGCTGTTCCTGTTTAATGTTGTGGCCGGCATTGTTGATTGCACACAAACATAATTTTATTGACAAGCCGAAAAAATCGACTTAGAAGAAGAAGTAATCAGGATCAACATCCATTCTTCACTACGACGATGACACAGTCATGCCATGCATGCAGTGAATCCTCACTAGGTCTTGGTCAGCTTGCCAACCGTGTACCCGCCGTCGACGACAAGGTTATGTCCGTTCACGTACTTGGCCTCGTCGGACGCCAGGTACACGGCCGCCCTGGCGATGTCCTCCACCTCCAGCACCGTCCTGCCGCCCATCTCGTTCATTCCTTTTCCACCAGCTGCCTCAGCTCCTCCTCGCTCGCCCCCGGGAGCAGCTCCGCCAGCCCGCCCAGCCCGAACGGCGTAGCAATAGCGTGCGGCGAGATGGCGTTCACGCGCACGCCGTGGCGCCCGAGCGCCCCGGCCACGGCTCGCACAGCGCCGATGATGGCGGCCTTGGAGATGCTGTACGGCGGCGCGATGACGCCGCCTATCACCCCTGCGGTGCTCGCCGTGCAGATGATGCAGCCGGTCTGGCGCGGCACCATGACCCGCGCCGCGTGCTTGATCCCAGCGACGGCGGACCGTGCGTTGACCGCCATGGTGCGGTCATATTCGGCGAGATCGAGGGACGCGATGGAGTCCACGGCCATGGGCCCCGTGATACCTGCATGGTTGTACATGATGTCAAGCTGGCCGTGCCGCGCCACCGCGAGGTCAACGGCGGCGGCGATCTGTGCCTCGTCCGTGACGTCACAGCGGGCGTAGCTCGCGCCCGGCCCTAGCTCGGCGGCGACGGCGTGTCCAAGGTCGTCCTGGATGTCGGTGAGGATGACCTTGGCGCCGTTCCTGACGAACTCCGTCGCGGTCGCCTTGCCGATGCCACTGGCGGCCCCGGTGATTACGGCCACCTTCCCGGACAACCTCTGGGAGTTTGAGGCCGTGGAGTAGCCGCAGTAGTGGCTGACGAAGCCAGCCAGCGCCGCCGGCGGAGCTCCGCTCATCTTGCCCCTGCAACAGACATAAACGCATACACATAGAATTTCCAATATGAGAGAAAATATATGCCAAGATCGATTTGCTTATCCGTAGAATGAACCGTACCTGAGCACAACCTTCATGGCGCGAAACATCCTGTTTCCTGTCGATCTCGTCTCGTCCTTTGCGCTGCGGCTTCTTCCTTCAGTCGATAGCTCGGTGAGGCGAAGACTCCGCGTCGCGCGCTCTCGATCATTGACATTGATCCAGATCGTACATATATCGCAACACTAGGCATGGTGGCAACGGAAAAACCGTTGACATTAGCTCATCCCATGTGCTCGAGGGTTGACCCCGAGATGAGGTGAGGTGTGGGTCTGTTTAGATCAATGAAAAACATAGCAACATATTATAACAAAGGTTGCAGCTAGGTATCAGTCGACTGACAAACCGTTATGTCTGAGTCCACGATACGGAGTAGCTTCCTATCGATCGGGCCATCCCAGCTAGCTAGCGATGCTTTTCACCTTGTTGTTTTACCGTTACGTTTTTTCTTTCTTTGGACCTAGCTCCTTTTCTTGTTACATGGCTTTGTGAAATACACAGTGAGAAAGAATTTAAACCTGTTTGTGGGCTTCGGTTTTGTGCAGCATGTGTAGTTTTTGTCATTTTATGGGTTTTGTGTAATACACAATAGAAACCATTTTTTTATATTTATATGTGACTAACCAAACAAGTTACATATTTCTCAAAGATTGTGCAACAGGTTACTTAGTTGCACATTTCTTTCAGATTTGTGCGACTAACCAAACCAGTTGCATATTTCTTAAAGATTTGTGCAACTGGTTAGTTTAGTGCACATTTCTTTCAGATTTGTGTGACTAACCAAACCAGTTGCACATTTCTCAAAGATTTGTGCTAAGTTGTCCATTTCTTTCAGATTTCAGCAACTAATCTAACCAGTTGCACATTTCTCAACGATTTGTGCAACTGGTTAGGTTAGTGCATAATTTTTTCGAATTTATGTGACTAACCAAACCAGTTGCACATTTCTCAAAGATTTGTGCAACTAGTTACTTAGCTGCCCATTTTTTTCATATTTGAGCAACTAACCTAACCAGTTGCACATTTTTCAAAAATTTGTGCAACTGGTTACTTAGTTGCCCATTTCTTTCAGATTTGAGCAACTAACCTAACCAGTTGCACATTTCTAAAAAAATTGTGCAACTAGTTAGGTTAGTGCACATTTCTTTTAGATTTGTGTGACTAACCAACCAGTTGCACATTTCTCAAAGATTTGTATAACTGGTTACTTAATTAGTTGCTCATTTCTGTCAGATTTCAGCAACTAACCTAACCAGTTGCACATTTCTCAAAGATTTGTGCAATTGGTTAGGTTAGTGCACATTTTTTCAGATTTGTGTGACTAACCAAACCAGTTGCACATTTCTCAAAGATTTGTGCAACTGGTTACTTAGTTTCTATTTCTTTCAGATTTGAGCAACTAACCTAACCTAATATCGAAACACTATTGGCGTTGTATATTTCATAAGGAAAGTGCAAATCGTTTCGAAAATTAGTTGCTAGCTACATGTTTTTGGCAAAAGTGCAACTCGTAAATAATGAGACATAAAAAAAATTAAAAATAGATATACCACACTAGTCACTTTTTTTCTGGATGAGTTGGTTACACACTTCCAAAAATTCAAATAATAAGTAAATGAAAGGAAATACTACCTCCGATTCGATTTAAATGACGCAAATATACTCTGACGATAGAACAAACTTGTACATCGCTTGCGACATTTATTTCAGACCGGAGGGAGTAGTAAAACTCAAACAAGAATAACAAGGAAAAAAGACAAAAATAAGAACAAAACTAAAAAAAAATACACAATCCAGTCGATATCCTTATAATTTGCCTGTTTTAAAAACATCTTGCTTAGTTGAAAAAAATAGGATGCCAAATGCTACAATAAAAAGCACAAAAGGCATAAAAAATGGTTGCCTAAAATATTATGGACAAAATTGGTGCAAAGTCATTCGTCTATGTAGTGTAAGTATTGTTACTTGACACAATAAACGTACTGGAAAGATGGCTCAGCGTACTACACTAGATGGTACGGGTTGTGAGCTCGAATCACACAGCTGCACGGTAGGCTATCCATTTTCCTTCGCTATTTGACAACATTGGCACGAATTTCCAACATGATCGAACGGTTCTAAAGGTTGACTGAGACATAAGAAGTTCTCAGGTGCCTGAGAACTAGCAAATCCGTATAACAAAAAGCGGCAACTCTCAAAATCTGCTATTTCCCGCTATTGCGAGGTTATAGCACGCTATGTCGAGCAATGTTACATGAAGTCGGTTTAGCGGACCTTGCTTACAATGCTATAGCACGGGCATAACGGGGATATACCGTGCTATTTAAGGGAGCGACTACGGCTCAATCGAGTGAGATGATATCATCTAGTTGTATGTGCAATCCATGTGCAACTGAAAAAAATTGAGTTGCATGCACGAATCACGATATAAATTTGACGGGTGAAAGCCCGCGAAAGTTGGGAAAGGAAACACGCCCGACCCCCGTGTTGCTCCTGGCGAGCGACTCGGGGGAAACCCTAGCGCGCCGCCACAAGCCCCCCCCCCCTCGTTGGCCCCATCGCCGCCGGCCACGCCGCGGTGGCGGCGGCCCCTTCCTCCAAAGGGTGGCAGGGAGAGCTCGCGGTGGACGCGGTTGTTTGGCGGAGCTCGAGCTGGCTTCCATGGCGACTGCTTGGTGGCGCGCGCCATGGCGCGGCCTCCGGCGGCTTGCCGCGGAGCTGGTGCTGCTCCGGTAGTGGTCGGGCTGGCCTAGTCGCCCCCCTCCCAGATCGAGCCGGTCCGGCTCGGGATCTGTCCGTGGCGAGGCTTCTGCTCTCCATGGTGGCCCTCGGCGGCCGGAGTGGCGTGGTGGCTGGTGTTGCCCGTCCGGTGGTGGTGGCTGGCCTCCTCCGCCCAGATCTAGCCATCTTGGTCTTCGATCTGTGGAGTTGAGGCCGCTGCCGTGGTGGAGGTCAATGGCTCTCCTTCTCCATCGACGATGAGCGCTTTCTTTGGTGGTGCTACGGGTCTGCGACTTGCTTCATGTCCCCATTTTCAGTGTACTGGGACACGGTCTTGTAGCCCGGGTGAAAACCTTCCCGGCGGCTTTGGCCGCTGCCCACGGCGACGCCCGCGGGTGCCGCTTCCTCCTTGGAGGCGTGGATTTGGGCTTGCCCGTGCTCTCCCCTCCTCGGTGCTAGGGGAAACCCTAGGTCTGGTTTCCAGACCAGGCGGTGACGGCGCCTTGGCGTCGTTCCCTTCATGAAGGCGCTGCCTAGGCCGCGAGGGGAGTCCCCGATGTTGCATCTGGAGATGGTGGCCTCACCGGTCCCACCGGCGAGCTTAGTGTTGATGCATCGCTGGCGCTGCCTTTTACCGAAGACATGGGCCTCCGGGGCGCAATGTACGTCGTCGCCAATACTCTCAAGTCGACGTCTTCCTCAAGTTTGGTTGGATCCGGCCATCTGCTCGCCAATCCTCTAGGCACATGAGTAGGGTACGTTGGTCCAGGGCAGCCTTGAAGTCGTTGTCGTGCTTTGTTGGTGCTGGTCTCTTCGTGACGCGGCCTTGAGGCCCGGTGTCCCCTCTCTTCGCCTTTCTTGGCTGGAGGTTGGGCAAGGCAAGCTTTGTTGTCTAGATGTTTGAGGAGTGTGTTGTAGCCGTTGGCGTTGTCTTGGGTGTGTGTGGTGTTGTAGCCATTTCTTGGCGTTGTTTCATCTTTTTAAGCTTAATATAAAGACGTGCAGCTCTTCTGCGGGTTCTCGAAAAAAAAAAGAGTTGAGTGTGCTCTAACTTAATTCTCACTCGAGTGAGCAATAGCAAACTCTTTTATACCATCAAGCTCATAACAACACGGTCTCTTCCAAGAATGAAAATAAATCCTAACCGCCGCCCGTCTCCTCCGCCCGATGGTGGACGGGTGAGGATTTCAATAACAGCTCGCAGCTCTTGTGTAACAGTAAAGCTCATAACGACGCGGCCTCCACCAAGAATGAAAAAAAAATCCTAGCTGCTGCCCGTCTCCTCCGTCTCCATCCGACAATGAACGAGTGGGAATTTCAGATCTAGGTTCGATGCTCTATTTACCTCCCCAAAGTTAGAGTTGGATCACCCAGCAATAACATTATCGTGGTTATGTTGATGCTGTGCGAAACGAGAATAATATTACCCCATCTACTCACCTTATCGACACCGATGTATCGCTGTCACTGCTGACATTTAAGAGGACTTTTAGCAACTCTTTTTAGGTGGTGGATATCGTTTTATATATGTGTGCTACAGATTTGTTGTCAAAAGATTCGGATTGATTCAAAGGTTGAGTGGCGACAAATTCGGCTATAGGTCACTGGTCCTTAGAGCATCTCCACCAGGAGTGTCTAAATTGTGGTGCCGGACAAAGCGTTTTTGTGAGCCTCCCACACTGGTAGCCCCTAAACAGGCTAGACAAGTGCTGAATCATCAGATTTTCTATGCAATTTATTTTTGTAGCCGGTAAAAAATCATGATATAAGTGCACACTTAGCCACAGAAAATTATGTGAGTGGATCGCTTTTGAATAGAAAGCCCACTGGATCCACTCATGGGATCTTATGTGACCATATGACACTGGAAAATCATGTCACATGAGTGTGCATAGTCACAAAGAATCCCTTAAATGGATCGTTTATGAATAGGCAGCCCACTCAATCCAAGGCCATAAAAGAATAAAAAACAATACGCAGAGAATCTCGTGAGCGAATCTCTTGAGAATGGGCAGCCCACTCCATCCACTCACTCACGGGATCTTATGTGGCCATTGTAGCACATACAAAATATCACGCCGGGGTGGCTGCTAATGGATCGCTCGTCCGCCTCCACGGCGCGTAAAGTGTGCGACACGTAGTAGAGTGTGCGACAGGTGGGCCAGCCCGAGCTCTTGTCTGGCCCAAATTGTGTCTGACACCACCGAGACACCCCCAAGGTTGGAGGGTGGGTTGGCGGTGCCGACCGGACGATAGCTTTGGGACCATCCGCTGTGGCAGTTTTTTATGTCCGGCGACCTAAAGAGGCTTCACGGGCTCGCTTAAAACCTCCGTGGAGATGCTCTTAGGGGCACATGCATGCACAACGATTACGTGGCTATCACCAGGAAAGTTAGTCTAACGTGGGAGTGATGATAGCGGCGAATCAGCGACTCTCTCCAAAGATCTCGAAGTAATTTCATTATGTTGGAGGTGATTCGTACTTCCAACTAAGATCCGGGTTCTTCTCACAAAAAAAGTGTGGTTTAATAGATGGAAAGACGTTTTTCCCGCTGGGGATTTTGTCATGTTATTGCAGTTCTTTGTCAAGTGCAAGTTTGCCAAGCAACGATGGAGATCAGATATGTTGAAGATGTACGGCTTAAACTTTTACCTTGACGCACCGCAACGGAGGTGCTCGGATGATGAATAGTTGCTTGTGATCTCGTTCTTATAGAATTGGTGGCAGGAACGAAACAGGGGAAACCATGGTGAAAATCACCAGACCGTGGAGAGCTTTCAGTTCAATAATCAATATCCGAAGGCATGTGGATGAGTGGAAATAGCGCACATCTCACGAAGGAGAAGACGACCCAATTATAAAGCTGCAGCTAGCTAGGACCTGGGAACCACCTCCAGCAGAAATGCAGAATTCATCAAGATGAATGTGAATGCCTCTTTTCGTCAGGAAAATGGAAGTGGAGGATGGGGGGCTGTCGGTAGGGACACATCCTCTGAAATCTGCGTCGCTGCGGCAGGTGCCCTTCCATTTGATGAATGATGCTATGTCCATCTCCAACGCAATGGATGTTGCTAAACAACTTGGTATGGGGCGGGTCATCTTTGAGACAGACTGTCTGAATCTGAGGAATGCTCTCACTACAGCTGACTACTCCTTCTCACCGATAGGTGTCTGGATTAGTGACATCAAGCTCAGGCTTAGAATGAGTTTCATTGAGGTTCGTGTGTCGTATACACCTCGAGTTTGTAATAGGCCAGCCCATGAGCGCTTGCCGCTAGGAGTGTGGGTGAAGCGTACGGAGACCATGCCATATGGACGACAAACTTCTCCGCTTATGTTATGTAACCAGCTGGGTGTTCGGCGTTCACTACGGGAAACAGTTAAGATGCACAATAGATTTACGTAATCGGAAGTAACCAATTAGGTTATTGCAAAGGCTCCAACAGAGCAAAGTTGTACAAAAAGAGCCCTTGATCGAGTAGTTCATCCGAAAGCATTTGATCCATCAGATCAGTGCTTGATCTTCTACGGTTCAAGACCTAAAAATAAAAGGGGAGATCAAAACAAGAAGTCACGCCTAGACGACGACGCCTGTCCAAGCAAGCAGGAGAATAAATCCAAGGAAAGTAAAGTGGTCTTGATCGAGCGAAGGATTACGTACAAAGATTTCTCCTTGCTTTTCGGTGGTTGCTGAATCCTACTGGGTAGACCAAGATGTTTGACTTGAGGACTCTTCCTACTATTCCAAGCAAGAAGATCTGAAATCAGTCATTCCCTTATTTGGCATTGTTGGAACTGGATTGGAACGCCAAACAGCTCTAGATTCGAGGGTTTCCATTATAGCCAAAGAAATTGATTTATCACTTTGACTTTTTTTACTCAGTTATTCTAAAAGATAAGAGCTAACCGACCATCGCAAACTGCTCAATTTTGCCCTCTAGGGCCTGGAACTCATGAATAAAAAGATAAGAAAGAAGCAAGCGAAACAGCTAGAAGCGCTCGCTTCGCCACGCCCAACAATTATTATTCACGGGAAAGCCCCAACCGAAAGATTCGATTCGGACTTCGTAGAGCCGGTGCAGCTGCTGTCTGCGTAGGGCCGTCTTCTTATCCGCTAGTTCTTCGGCCAAAGACTCCTGATATCGCTTGTTGGGGCACCGTAGGTTTACTAATCAATGAAGTCCCTCAACCTACTCTGATTCAATGTACGAGTGACTCAATCCCAAAGGTCAATCCAGCCAGCCTATTTTCTACAACAAAGGAGTTCACCGAAATGATTCTCATTCTTCCTTCCTTAGGAGATATCCTAAAAGTCTCCGGTTAGTCGATTCTCTTCATTTACCATTTTCCTCTATCTCCTTTTTCGAGGGCTAAAGAGTCAAGAAAGAAGTGACTTCTTACTTGACTTATTGAGTAATTCTATTGCCTCAGCTAACTTCCTCGATGAAAGAGTCAGCTCAATCTCGTTTTATCCTACTTTCATTCCTATCCATATTCAAAATGGAATACCAGAACCGGTGACTGAACCGCTGAACCACTTAATTCTTCTCGTGATACATAGGGGTGATCCAGAGAGCACTAGTCTAAGCCTACTGCAGGAAATTTCGCAGGAAGTGGGGCATAAAGTGTTTATCTGTGACAAGAAAAGGCCATTGAAGCCGATAAGGTCCCTGGGTCAAGTGCAGGTAGAAAGACATCCTTCGTTACCCCCCGCGCTGAAACAACAACAATTCCTGAAAAAAAAAAACTCTTCCATTCGAGGGCTATTGGGGGAAATTCCCAGGCTTTTCTGACAGCCCTATAGCTTTCTTTCTTCCTCCCGCGCCCGCCTAAGCCCGGCCCGCATTAGAGGGGAAGATTAGCAAAGTGGGAAAAGCATGAAACGTATGCTTGCATATTCGTACATAGGGCAAATCGGATATGTAATTATTGGAATAATTGTTTGAGACTCAAATGATGGATATGCAAGCATGATAACTTATATGCTGTTCTATATCTCCATGTGGACAGTGGGGCACGATGCTCAGCTCAGGCTAGAACTTATTTCCGCGTGGGGTTTCTGATTGGACCTTTATTCGATGCCCAAAACAAGGCTTCGGATGCCAGTTCAGAGCTTTAGAGAGAAGGTTTCCCGCTAGCATTGCTTAGAAGAAAGTAGATAACTCCCTGTACCTAGTGAAGCACATGCCACCACATCCACTAAAGAGAAGGAAAAGAGAAAAGAGAGGCACCAGGATGGCTTATGCTAGAACAAGTCAAGCTCAACAATGCTTAAGCCCAAGGAATGGATGCGTTAAAGACTAGAAATATAGAGTTTATCTCAACCTAACCAGATTCAATTCACAACTCGGCGCATCGAAAAGTTTCAATGACCACTCTATGCCTTTTTGAGACGCTAGGAAAAAGTGAGGATTATAGCTTCTGCCCCATAGACCATTTGGAAATGGGCTTTCGTTGAAGATCTCAGTTCTTTCGCGCATATGGAGTCAGTCCATCCCGAGCATCACAAGCTTCCTGAACCTTTTCCTTCACACAGTGATGAGGTAGTCGAATTCATATATGTCGATAACTTGCGTAAAAGGTATATTTATTTATGCATCAATGACGATAGATGCATTCGCCATAGTTCCTCCGCCCTGCCTACCTGGGTATGGCTCAATCGGTCAATCTATTGCCTACTGAATTCTTCCCAATTGACATATAGTACTGTGCTTAATTAAGTGAAGTTCGCTATTCTAGTG
Organism: Puccinellia tenuiflora; assembly: GCA_012064385.1. Classification (NCBI taxonomy): domain Eukaryota; kingdom Viridiplantae; phylum Streptophyta; class Magnoliopsida; order Poales; family Poaceae; genus Puccinellia; species Puccinellia tenuiflora. The sequence continues at coordinate 165,215 of QRDG01002468.1, read as the reverse complement.
CGATGTTCAGTTCACTGTCTCCCACTCCACTATTCTTATCTTACATAATAACCTGCCTCTTCTTTAATTGATTGGAAAGCTGGTCAATAAAATGCTAGTGGGAAATCCATTGAGTATCCAAGCTGACTTTTTCAATCCTTTCGACCTTGGTTCCGGAGGAGCAAGTCAGAAAGGTTGAGAAATAGAACCATCTAATTTGATTCGTTCCCAATAGCCATGAGATGATCATCTTAGGGTGAAGAGACGCCCATGGCCAGAAAATAACCGTCGGCGTACCTGGAGCTATGCCGACGGCCACCGTCGGCACAAAACGGCCGTCGGTGTACGTGGGGCTAAGCCGATAGTCGCCGTCGGATCATAACGGCCGTCATCATAGGCATCCTCCACGTGGCACTTGCGAGCCTCTAAAACGGCACGTCGACGAGCTCTGTTAGAGCTATGCCAACGGTAATGTTGTCGGGTTCGCTCCCCCCCCCCCCCCCACACCCCCACCCCATTTTCCTCACTTCGATTTACTACAAAAAAAAGTGAAGCAAGTACCAAAAATACGTTGCAAAAAGGCACCCATCTAATTTTCACAAAGAGTAGTCCATATTTGATGGATAATCCACAAGTATTAGGAATTTTATCGATTTCTACCTAATTTCGCCTATTTAAATGACTTTATGCCGATTTTCCGAAAGTAATTGAAATTTGAACTACAAGTTTTGATACTTTGCTCTGAAAATTTTACAAAAATCTACACCAGTAGTGGTTTTATCACAGAACCGTCGATAGTTCTGAAAAATTCGACCCCTTTCGATGAATAGGCACGGCGGCCATTTTGACCTTTTTTCCAAAATATCAAAGAAAGTGAAAAAAAAACCTCGTAAAAGAAATCCTTCGGCATGGAGTCATTTTATGTTTACTAGTTGCTATCAAAACTGATAAACTTTTTCACAAACTTTCCAAAAAAAACATAAAAAAGTCTATCATGTATAAACATGTATAAGTTTAAAGCCAAATGACCAAGGTATGGCCATTCCTGTGGCATAGTTTGTGAGAAAGTTCTTATATTTCGCACATAGGTGTGTCATGGTATGGTAAACAATGGTGCCAAAGTGATTTTTCAAATTATTTGTAATAAATATCATTTTTTATTTTCTAACTGCCAAAAATGACTTTTTTCGTGAAGCAAGTACAAAAAACATGGTGCTAAATGGCACCAATCAAATTTCCACGCAAAGTAGTCCATATTTGCTTGATAATCCCCAAGTATTAGGATTTTTCTCGATTTCTGCCTAATTTCGCCTATTTAAATGACTTTATGCCAATTTTCTGAAAGTAATTGAAATTTGAACTACAAGTGTGTGATAGTTTGCTCTGAAAATTTTACAAAAATCATTTTAAGGTACAAAAGTAGTGGTTATATCACATAACCGTTGATAGTTTTGAAAAATTCGACCCCGTTCGATGAATAGGCACGGTCGTCATTTTGACCTTTTTTTAATCAAAGAAAGTGAAAAAACATCAAAAAAGAAATCCGTTGGCATGGAGTCCTTTTACCTTTACTAGTTTCTATAAAAAAATGATAAACTTAAATTTTGAAAACTTTCTAAAAAAAATCTTCACAAAAGGGTCTATCATGGGTAAACATGTATAAGTTTCAAGCCAAATGACCAAGGTGTGGCCATTCCCGTGGCATAGTTTGTGATAAAGTTCTCATATTTGGTAAATAGGTGTGTCTTGGTATGGAAAACAATGGTGCCAAAGTGAATTTTCAAATTACTTTTATTAATATCATTTTTCATTTTCTAAGTACCAAAAATGACTTTTTCGTGAATCAAGTACAACAAAACATAGTGCTATGGAACCAATCAAATTTCCACGCAAAGTAGTCCATATTTAATGGATAATTCCCAAGTATTGGGATTTTTCTCGATTTCTTCCTAATTTCTCCTATTTAAATGGCTTTATGCCGATTTTCCGAAAGTAATTGAAATTTGAACTACAAGTGTGTGATAGTTTGCTCCGAAATTTTTACGAAACTTTTTTTAAGGTACACAAGTAGTGATTATTTCATAGAACCGTCGATATTTTTGAAAAACTCGATTTTTTCGATGAATAGCCATGCTCGCCATTTGTACTGTTTTTTCAAAAAAAAAAACTCAAAGAAAATGATGAAAACCTCAAAAAAAAAGAGAAAGATCATTTAGCATGGAGTCCTTTTATGTACACTAGTTGTTAGAAAAAATCATAAACTTGGTTTTTGACAAACTTTTCAAAAAAATCATTCAGAGAAAACTCTATCAAATAAAACTTTTCCGGAAGTAATTCGAATTTGAACTACAAGTGTGTGATAGTTTGCTCCGATTTTTTTCCAAAATTTATTTTAAGGTACACAAGTAATATTCTATGCAATACAGCAATAGTCACGGCTACATATACAAACAAAAAGAAATAAAAAAACAAGAAAATAGAAAAGAAAAAAAACGGAAAAATATGCGCCGTGTGTCGGCACACGGCAACGTCCGCACATGGCAAAGAAATAATGTGTGCTGATTGGTCAGAGCTAGTATCACGCGGATCAAGCCTCCGAGCCGTTGGATCCAGGAGGATCCAACGGCTCAAACCGCCCTCGCCATCGATTGGTGACATGAGATACCCATTTTTCCACTCTCCCTTTTTATCTTTTTTTCCTTCTCTCCTCTTCTTATCCACTCGTTCGAGGCTTCCGCTTCCTTTAGCAGCTTTGTGCAACCGTGCCCCTACCGTCGCTCCTCTGGACTGGCCCGGTGCGCCGCGACCCAGCCCCCGCTCTCCCGCGCCGTCTCCGAGGAGTGCTCCTCCTACGCCTGCCCTGACCTCGCCGCGTCCGCACCCTGATGCATGTAAAATGCATACATGAACTTTGCACTATAATACTTGTATTCCATTCATATTTGCATCATATAAGGGGTATATTACTGTTATTTAATGATTTTTGGTAATTAATAATGATTTCCCCTTTTTATGGAATTAATCCTACGCAGGCAGAAAACCCCTATTTCTTTCCTTATTTGTTTCAGGGCCTTAACGACGTCATAATGAGCTATAAATTTACGGAGATCATTATTTTGGAAGGAGGAAGACCTAGGAGCGAAAGAAGCAAGCGAACGGAGGCCGGAGGGGCAAAAGGGGGTGCCCCACGCGGCCAGGTACAGGGGCCGCGTGGGCCCACCTCTTTTGGCCCTCGTGGCCCCGTTTGCGTCGATCCTTCGCCCTGAAGCATCCTCGTGGCCTAAAAACGCCTATATAAAGAGCCCCCCGACGTTCTTCGAAGTGGGAGCCACCACACGAGAGAAATAAGAAACAGAGACCAGGAGGATGCAGAGTGGAGGGGGGAAACTCCGGCGGAAAGCTGCCGGAGAGGTCTCCTTCTTCTCCATCGACATCTCCACCGTCTTCATGATGAAGAGGGAGTAGTCCACCTCTGGACTATGGGTTTGTGGCAGTAGCATATTGATGACGGGATTGATGAGAGTGTTCTTCTCCCTCAACAACGCCAACAAATACTCTTGATACCCTGAAAGGAAAATAATATATAAGGGATAGGTTGAGCCTCCAAGTGTAGAGTATGTAGGAGTGAAAGTCTTTTTCCCCAAGAAGGTGACTCGAGGGTTTAATATCGAACTCTCGGGTAATCAGTAGTATGGATTTTATCTCCTTGTCCTTCTCTAGATTTCCTGCAAACAAAGTAGATTTCTTTGTGCCCTCAACCTCACCAAGTGGTTGTCAAGCACAAGGTATGAGAATGATATTAAGACAATAATGGATGCAAAACAGTAAATAAAAATGCAATGGTGGTAAATAAATATGCAAGGATGATAGTATTGATGATGGATAATATTTTTGGGGTTTTTATATGTGAATGCAAGAAGTAAAAGTGTTTTTTGTATATTCTGATTTTAAAATGGCTGAATGTAAAAGATGCTTAAAAATGGTTGGAAAGGTGTTTCTTATGATTAAAACTGGACCGGGGTTCATGGTTTCACACATGCACTCTCTCTTTAATATTGTGTGGCAAATAAGTAGACATAGGATTAACATATGAGATTGCAAACAAGTTTAATGACATGTTACTAATTATATGGGCATCACGTCCTAACATAGAGACCTTTTGATTATTAGTCTCACTTATACTCCAGCAAGATGTGAACTAAATCATACACCTCAGTAATTAAGATGACTCAGAGTATAACTTTAAGATTAATGACATGAAGTGAAAATAAACACATGATGGATCTAGTCTTAGGTTGAGGCTAGTCACTCCTCATACCTTGCAGCATGGTATTTTGGTTTATCCCTAGTGAGGCAACAAAGTAAGGTAAACACCCAATGGATCATGATATTAAGTTGTTAGCTTATCACTTCACCACCCACGTTACTCCAACTAATGCACACGTTCCCCCACACACGCTCTCATAAACATGCTCGATCAAAACAAGGATATAAGGACGGGGTACATAATATGCATCTACTTTCATAACTGAAATAAACATTGCAATCTCAACATATATTAACTCATAGAAAGATCCACCACAATGGTAATACAACGGTGACCGTAATCATGTTCAGCAGCTCATACGGTGCTAATTAGTGAAGCTCAAGAGAGAGAGAGAGATACATATGCTACTGCCACAAACCCATAGTCCATAGGTGGACTACTCCCTCTTCATCATGGAGACGGTGGAGATGTCGATGGAGAAGAAGGAGACCTCTCCGGCAGGGCTCTGCCGGAGTTTCCCCCCTCCAATCTGCAGCCTCCTGGTCTCTGTTTCTTGTTTCTCTCGTGTGGCGGCTCTCCCTTCGAAGAACGTCGGGGGGCTCTTTATATAGGCGTTTTTAGGTCACGAGGATGCTTCAGGGCGAAGGATCGACGCAAACGGGGCCACGAGGGCTGAAATAGGTGGGCCCACGTGGCCTGGTACTATAGCCGCGTGGGGCACCCCCTTTTGCCCCTCCGGCCTCCGTTCGCCTGCTTCTTTCGCTCCTAGGTCTTCCTCCTTCCAAAATAATGATCCCCGTAAATTTATAGCTCATTATGACGTCGTTAAAGCCCTGAAACAAATAAGGAAAGAAATAGGGGTTTTCTGCCTGCACAGGATTAATTCCATAAAAAGGGGAAATCATTGTTAATTACCAAAAATCATTAAATAATAGTAATATACCCCTTATATGATGCAAATACGAATGGAAAACAAGTGTTATAGTGCAAAGTTCATGTATGCATTTTACATGCATCAACATCCCCAAGCTTAACTCATGCTCGTCCTCGAGTATGAAAGAGATAAAACTAACATGAACTTTGCAATATAATAACATGGATATAAAAGATGATTGCTACTGCTACATAAAGTCAAGTGATTCATTATTCAAAGGAGTAGCAATATGCAAACCGTTTATAAAGTGATATCAAGTATTCAATGCAAGGATGTTCAATGATAGTTCACAAAGTGTAACATAAAAGATAGTAATATGAACGTTCTTACTTTTGCATACTTATGGTCCATAGAGTGTAGATGAAAATCTGAATATAAAAGGTGGACACTTTGGAAAAGATATATAAATGAGCAGAGGTAAAGCATGCATAAGTTTCATCTATCCTCCAAACTAATATACTTGAGTTATTGATTGCAATGGTAATACTTGGTGTCAATCTCTCATTCCCCTATCATAGCATCTTGAATGATTAAAGTTAATTATGAAAGCAAATATGAGTAGTGGCCTTGATAAAGTAAAGGTTAGATGTCTCATGCCCCTTGAATACAAGTACCTACACCATGATTACTCAACTTGGGAAACAAAGTAAGTTTAAGTTATCTATCATTGTAAATAATAATGGTATCATCAAGAGTCTCAACTGGGGTACCTCTTGCCCCATGATATGGATCAAGCCCACATCAAAACAACAAGACAAACAAACATAATGAACAAACTCAACACCCTTTTTTATTTACCACTTGATATAGCTTTTTATTGTAGGGTGTATCACAGAAAGTTCAAAATAGCATGTAAGTAAATTTTCACCATGAATGATGCATGGCTTAGATTAGCGGCCCAGGTTTCTCTCTAACCATTTATACAAACTCATTTAAACTTACTCTATAACCACATTATTTCACCATGATAGGCATCCATAAACAAAAGTACATGATATCAACTAAATAAATGATGGAACATGTTGAAAGCTTTGCATGTGACAGCACATATGGGCTAACTCCCAACCTTAAACATTTATCAAGCCACTATCATCATAATATTAATCACAATGGTTCATGTTTATTAAATGCAATAAAAATAAAGTGTGCATCAAGTTCGCGAGAGCTTTTTAACCAACTTTTCCCATTACAATAAATAACATAATCATTTTCATTTAGAGGTATAGATAACACGAATAACTTGGTAAACATACTTGGAATAGCATAAAGCTAATAGGTAGATATGGTGGACTCACTGGAAAAACTTTAGTTGAAGGTGTTGGAAACAAGTTTTTACTTGTTGGAATTTTTGGGCTAGCAAAAGGGAGAAAGATGACCATCTAGATGCATGCATGTGTGTCCATAGAACTAACTAATTCATGTCAAACAAGGTGAAATAACATACATCATCAAAACATGAATAAAAGATAGCTCATGATAAAGCATTTGCAAATTATTACTCATAAAGAAGCTCATGAATCATGCAACTATATGTGTCATTAAAAATCAACTTAGACATCCCTTTTCCCAATACAATAAAAGCATGCAAGATATTTAAACCCATATTTCCAGTAGCTTTCTCATATATAAATGATAGTGTGGTGGTCTCACAAAATAAAAATCAAAGCAAAAAACAAACAAAAAGACGCTCCAAGTTTATTCGATAAAGTGTTTCAAATGAAAAAGAGAAGTTAGACGTGTGCAAACCAAGAGTATGTTGGTTCAGTGGGGATGTTCTCAACATCCCCAAGCTTATGGTTTTCACCATCCTTGGATAACTCATGGTGCATCTCCTCCAATCCCCGTGAAAAAACTTCAAAACATTGTTTCTCCCATTTCTTTTCTGTGGGGTGATATTAGTAGAGATAAACAAATAGGCTTCTTGCTGCATATAATTCATAGACTAAAATTCATATGAATGATCAGAGAGTGTATAATGTTGTATGCCTACTCATAAACTCAATGGGATCAAAATGATTCAACTTATGCATAAAACAATATGGGACAGAATCTGTCCAGAAAAACAGCAACAGCAAAACGTATTTTATGTCCTACTTAAACTCATCTAAAAATTCTTAAACAATTTAGGCATACAGAGGATGAAAAGTTGCAGTTAAAGTTAAAATTTCAGCTCAATCGGAGTTACAGAATAGCAATGAAAAATCAAACCGTGCACAGACTTCGTGTAGGAATAAAATCTCCGAATAGAAGTAGCAACTTTTTCAAACCAAAATAGGTAAAACTTGGCACTTTATTAAATATTACAGAAACTAAACTAAGAAAACAATCTCTTGTTACAGCAAGAGGACACAAATAAAATCCAAATAAAAGCAACCGGGTTGCCTCCCGTAAAACGCTTTCTTTATAGCCATATAGCTAGGCTTACTTACTTGTTGTTTACCGAAGATGAAGCTCATGAGTGAGCTTAAAAGTTGTGCCCTTCTTCCTTGGGAAGTGTTTCATGCATTTGTTATGTGGAAACTGAAACTTCACATTCCCTTCCTTTGAATCAATAATAGCCCCTGTGGTACGAAGAAAAGGTCTTCCAAAAATAATAGGACTAGAGGTTTTATTCTCCATATCCATGATTAGAAAATCCACAGGTACAAAAGTCATGTGTAACTCTATCATAACGTCACTTACTTTTCCTAAAGCATGTTTAATGGTATTATCAGCAGGTGCAAGTTCAACAAAGCATTTTTCAAGATTCTTTAATTCAAGTACTTCATATAATTCTTTAGATAAAATAGAGACACTAGATCCTAGATCAAGTATAGCATGGTTTGTCTCTTTTCCAATAGTTACTAGCACCTTGGGGATCCATACATCCCCAAGCTGAGGTGGTATCATATCTTCTTGATTGTATCTAGCAATTTTTTCTTTCAAGACATGATTAGCAATATAGGAACCAAAACCAGATTGGTTAACATCAATAGAAGGGTCACTTGCAAATTTTTGTAAGATAGATATTAATTCATGCAAGGTACAATTCTCTAAATCAAGAAAAGGATCATTAACTTCACTAAGCATCTTAACTTCTTCAACTTTTCTTTCATCATGTTCAGTTTTACTAACTTCTTCTTTTAAAGCCATAAGATGAGACATAAAAGGCAACATATATTCAGGATAATTTAGCAATTCATTCAGAGTTTCCTCCATAGCACTACCACCAAATTGCTCCCTAGTTATCAAGTTTAACAAACTAGGACTTACTTCATAGCTATCAGATTGTATCTCAGGTATGGTAATAGGTTTAGCAATAAATTGATCATTTGGAGTATTTGTGTAGTCACACAATTTAGTCCTATAACCCATTTTAGCAAATTTTTATGTGTTTTAATTATTTATGCAAAACTGAAAATAAAATGACACCAAATAATGCAAACCGAATTAACTAATGCAAAAAAAATGCAAAACTGAAAATAAAAAATGCAAATCGAGATCTAAAAATGATATGCAAGACAATAACAAAACAAAATAAAATGCTTGAAGGTAAAGATGGACAAGATGATGCTCACGTAGGTGCAACCTCCCCAAGCTTAGGTGTTAGCACAAGTTGGTGATGAAGTTGACTTTGTTGTGATATCCTTGGATAAAACCTTCCAGCTATGATTCCCCGGCAACGACGCCAGAAAAATTGACTTGATGACGGGATTGATGAGAGTGTTATTCTCCCTCAACAACGCCAACAAATACTCTTGATACCCTGAAAGGAAAATAATATATAAGGGATAGGTTGAGCCTCCAAGAGCAGAGTATGTAGGAGTGGAAGTATTTTTCCCCAAGGAGGTGACTCGAGGGTTTAATATCGAACTCTCGGGGAATCAGTAGTGTGGATTTTATCTCCTTGTTCTTCTCTAGATTTCCTGCAAACAAAGTAGATTGCTTTGTGCCCTCAACCTCACCAAGTGGTTGTCAAGCACAAGGTGTGAGAATGATATTAAGACAATAATGGATGCAAAACAGTAAAAAAAAATACAATGGTGGTAAATAAATATGAAAGGATGATAGTATTGATGATGGATAATATTTTTGGGGTTTTTATATGTGAATGCAAGAAGTAAAAGTGTTTTTTGTATTTTCTGATTTTAAAATGGCTGAATGTAAAGGATGCTTAAAAATGGTTGGAAAGGTGTTTCTTATGATTAAAAATGGACCGGGGTTCATGGTTTCACACATGCACTCTCTCTTTAATATAGTGTGGCAAATAAGTAGACATAGCATTAACATATGAGATTGCAAACAAGTTTAATGACATGTTACTAATTATATGGGCATCACGTCGTAACATAGAGACCTTTTGATTATTAGTCTCACTTATACTCCACCAAGATGTAAACTAAATCATACACCTTAGTAATTAAGATGACTCAGAGTATAGCTTTAACATTAATGACATGAAGTGAAAATAAACACATAATGGATCTAGTCTTAGGTTGAGGCTAGTCACTCCTCATACCTTGCAACATGGTATTTTGGTTTATCCCTAGTGAGGCAACAAAGTAAGATAAACACCCAATGGATCATGATATTAAGTTGTTAGCTTATCACTTCACCACCCCGTTACTCCAACTAATGCACATGTTCCCCCACACACGCTCTCATAAACATGTTCGATCAAAACAAGGATATAAGAACGGGGTAGATAATATGCATCTACTTTCATAACTTAAATAAACATTGCAATCTCAACATATATTAACTCATAGAAAGATCCACCACAATGGTAATACAACGGTGACCATAATCATGTTCAGCAGCTCATACGGTGCTAATTAGTGAAGCTCAAGAGAGAGAGATACATATGCTACTACCACAAACCCATAGTCCAGAGGTGGACTACTCCCTCTTCATCATGGAGATGGTGGAGATGTCGATGGAGAAGAAGCAGACCTCTCTGGCAGGGCTCCACCGGAGTTTCCCCCCTCCAATCTGCAGTCTCCTGGTCTCTGTTTCTTGTTTCTCTCGTGTGGCGGCTCTCCCTTCGAAGAACGTCGGGGGGCTCTTTATATAGGCGTTTTTAGGTCACGAGGATGCTTCAGGGCGAAGGATCGACGCAAACGAGGCCACGAGGGCTGAAATAGGTGGGCCCACGTGGCCTGGTACTGTAGCCGCATGGGGCACCCCCTTTTGCCCCTCCGGCCTCCGTTCGCCTGCTTCTTTCGCTCCTAGGTCTTCCTCCTTCCAAAATAATGATCCCCGTAAATTTATAGCTCATTATGACGTCGTTAAGGCCCTGAAACAAATAAGGAAAGAAATATGGGTTTTCTGCCTGCGCAGGATTAATTCCATAAAAAGGGGAAATCATTATTAATTACCAAAAATCATTAAATAACAGTAATATACCCCTTATATGATGCAAATATGAATGGAAAACAAGTGTTATAGTGCAAAGTTCATGTATGCATTTTACATGCATCACATATGTATCTCTCTCTCTCTCTCTTGAGGTTCACTAATTAGCACCGTATGAGCTGCTGAACATGATTACGGTCATCGTTGTATTACCTTTGTGGTGGATCTTTTTATGAGTTAATATATGTTGAGATTGCAATGTTTATTTCAGTTATGAAAGTAGATGCATATTATGTACCCCGTTCTTGTATCCTTGTTTTGATCAAGCATGTTTATAAGAGCGTGTGAGGGGGAACGTGTGCAATTAGTTGGAGTAACGGGGGTGGTGATGTGATAAGCTGACAACTTAATATCGCGATCCATTAGGTGTTTACCTTACTTTGTTGCCTCACTAGGGATAAACCAAAATACCATGTTTCAAGGTATGAGGAGTGACAAGCCTCTACCTATGACTAGATCCAGCATGTTCTTATTTTCACTTCATGTCATTAATCTTAAGGCTATACTCTGAGTCATCTTAATTACTGAGGTGTTATGATTTAGTTCGCATCTTGGTGGAGTATAAGTGAGACTAATAATCAAAAGGTCTCTATGTTAGGACGTGATGCCCATATATTTAGTAACATGTCATTAAACTTGTTTGCAATCTCATATGTTAATCCTATGTCTACTTATTTGCCACACTACATTAAAGAGAGAGTGCATGTGTGAAACCATGAACCCCGGTCCATTTTTAATCATAAGAAACAACTTTCAAACCACTTTTAAACATTTTCTACATTCAGCCATTTTAAAATCAGAAAATACAAAAACACTTTTATTCATTGCATACACTTATAAAAACCCCAAAAAATATCATCCATCATCATTACTATCATCCTTGCATTACTACTTACCACCATTGCATATTTATTTACTGTTTTGCATTCATTATTATCTTAATATCATTCTCACACCTTGTGCTTGACAACCACTTGGTGAGGTTGAGGGCACAAAGCAATCTACTTTGTTTGCAGGAAATCTAGAGAAGGACAAGGAGATAAAATCCCCACTACTGATTCCCAGAGAGTTCGATATTAAACCCTCGAGTCACCCTCGTGGGGAAAAAACTTCCACTTCTACATACTCTGCACTTGGAGGCTCAACCTATCCCATATATTATTTTTCTTTCAGGGTATCAAGAGTGCTTGTTGGCGTAGTTGAGGGAGAAACACTCTCATCAATTCCGCCATCACGTGTTTTTCTGGCGCCGTTGCCGGGGAATCATAGCTGGAAGGTTTTATCCAAGGATATCACAACAAAGTCAACTTCATCACCAACTTGTGCTAACACCTAAGCTTGGGGAGGTTGCACCTACGTGAGCATCATCTTGTCCATCTTTACCTTCAAGCATTTTATTTTGTTTGTTTTTCTCTTGCATATCATTTTTAGATTTTGGTTTGCATATTTTATTTTCAGTTTTGCATTTTTTTGCATTACTTAATTCGGTTTGCATTGTTTAGTATCATTTACTTTCAGTTTTTCATTTATAATCATAAAAACCCAAAAAAAGAATGTGTGTTAAAATATGGAGAAAACTTTCTGGAATCTCTATACCTAATGGTTATGTCAAAAACTATGGGAGCTTACTATGAATATCGATCAACCAAAGAAGGAAATAGAATGCTTGAATTACTTGAACATCTCAATGATATGGCTATTGAGTTTTGTGAATTACATGATGTAACTTGCTGCTTTAGAAAAGACTATAAACACTCTCCCTATCAATGTAAGCACAACAGTGATCCTCTAATTGCTTGTTATCGTGAAAATAAATTTTCATGCCCTGATATAGAACAAGTTGAGAAATATATTGCTGATGTTGCAGCCCATGAAATAGACTTTCTTATTGATAATTTTTTTGCAACTAGTCATGAAGCTCGTGTAATGAAAGGACACATTTCTATTATTCTCCAACTTTGCAAAAAAGAACTTAGTGACAATGTTTATGTTAAAGAAAGAATTCTTGCTTCCATGGAAAGTACTAATATTTTGCAGGAAGAGGATGTTGAAAACATAAGCTTGGAAGAGGAAGAATGTGAAGAGGAGGTTGAAATGGATATGTCCCAACCTAAGCTTGGGGAAGAGTTGGATCTCCCACTTCACCATCAACATTTGATAGTAGCACTCAAACTTAAAAATCTTTTGTTATTTATGAGAACCCATGTTATGATGAGTGTGAAACTGAAAACTTCTATGGTCCTATATGATAACCCATGCTATTATGATAAAACTATTAATGCTCCTTTACTTTCCACTAATGCTACTAGTGAACTTATTGATGATAATGGGGAGTGTTGCTTGGAAAATATTTTATGATAAAGCTCTAGATGATGGTCCAATGCTTATTGATAATCCTCCATGTTTAGTTGTTACTACTTTATGTGAGGATAAAAATGATATACTTGCTGCTTGTGATAATACTCTCACTCACGAGAGTCCTACTTTATTTCTGAATTCTCCTAATTACACCATAGGGGAGAAATTTGCTTATGTTGAGAAATAATTATGTGGTTTGCAGTTATCTTTAGTTCAAAATATTTTTTGCAACCATGATATTAAACATAATATTGATCTTAATAAATATTTTTAAAGAGGGAAGCACGCTAATGAATTCCAAAATAAATTTAATGATCCTCTTTATGTGCCTATATTATCTAAGTTGAATGATCCTTGTGATTCTATGGTTGAATTTATTTCTTCTACTTGCAACTATTATAAAAGAGGAGGTAATAAGAACCCTATGTATGCTACTAATAATTATGGGCTGCAAGTAACTATTGTTAATATGCATTGGAAAACTTCTATTTATTGTGATTCATTCATATACAAAATGCCAATGCATAGGAAGAGAGTTAGACTTCGTTGTTATTACTTTTGTGTTTTCTTTTTATCTCTACTAGGTTTCAACTTGAATATTATTTTCATTGGCTTGAGAGCATCATGGGATCCTGGTATTTGCATGAAAAACTTCCCAAGGAAGAGGGACATACCAAAGTTTAAGCTCCCTCATGAGCTTCATCTTCGGTAAACAACAAGTAAGTAAGCTGGCCTAGCTATATGGCTATAAAGAAAGCGCTTTACGGGAGGCAACCCGGTTGTTTTTATTGGGATTTTCTTTGTGTCCTATTGCTGTAACAAGATATTGTTTTCTTAGCTTAGTTTCTGAAATTTTTAATAAAGTGCCAAGTTTAACCTATTTTGGTTTGAAAAAGTTGCTACTTCTATTCGGAGATTTATTCCTGCACGAAGTCTGTGCACGGTTTGATTTTTCATTGCTTTTATGTAACTCAGATTGAACTGAGATTTTTACTGAAACTGAAAATTTTCATCCTATGTAAGCATGAATTTTTTCAGAATATTTAGACAAGTTTAACAAGGACAGAAAAATACGTTTTGCTGCTGCTGTTTTTCTGGACAGATTCTATCCCATATTGTTTTATGCATAGTTTGAACTTTTGAGTTGAATCTTTTTGATCCAATTGAGTTTATGAGTGGGCATACAACATTATACACTCTCTGATCATTCACATGAATTTTAGTCCATGGATTATATGCAGCAAGAAGTCTATTTGTTTATCTCTACTAATATCACCCCACAGAAAAGAAATGGGAGAAACAGTGTTTTGAAGTTTTTTTCACAGGGATTGGAGGTGTGGCACCATGAGTTATCCAAGGATGGTGAAAACCATAAGCTTGGGGATGTGGATAACATCCCCACTGAACCAACATACTCTCGGTTTGCACACGTCTAACTTCTGTTTTTCATTTGAAACACTTTATCGCATAAACTTGGAGCGTCTTTTTGTTTGTTTTTTTTTCTTTGATTTTTATTTTGTGAGACCACCACACTATCTTTTATATATGATAAAGCTACTGGAAATATGGGTTGAAATATCTTGCATGCTTTTATTGTATTGGGAAAAGGGATGTCTAAGTTGATTTTTAATGACACATATAGTTGCATGATTCATGAGCTTCTTTATGAGTAATAATTTGCAAATGCTTTATCATGAGCTATCTTTATTCATGTTTTGATGCTGTATGTTATTTCACCTTGTTTGACATGAATTAGTTAGTTCTATGGACACTCATGCATGCATCTAGATGGTCATCCTTCTCCCTTTTGCTAGCCCAAAAATTCCAACAAGTAAAAACTTGTTTCCAGCACCTTCAACCAAAGTTTTTCCAGTGAGTCCACTATATCTACCTATTACCTTTAAGATATTCCAAGTATGTTTACCATGTTATTTGTGTTATCTATACCTCTAAATGAAAATGATTATGTTATTTATTGTAATGGGAAAAGTTGGTTAAAAAGCTCTCGCGAACTTGATGCACACTTTATTTTTATTGCATGTAATAAACATGAACCATTGTGATTAATATTATGATGATAGTGGCTTGATAAATGTTTAAGGTTGGGAGTTAGCCCATATGTGCTGTCACATGCAAGCTTTCAACATGTTCCATCATTTATTTAGTTGATATCATGTACTTTTGTTTGTGGATGCCTATCATGGTGAAATAATGTGGAAATAGAGTAAGTTTAAATGAGTTTGTATAAATGGTTAGAGAGAAACCTGGGCCACTAATCTAAGCCATGCATCATTCATGGTGGAAATTTACTTACATGCTATTTTGAACTTTCTGTGATACACCCTAAAATAAAAAGCCATATCAAGTGGTAAATAGAAAGGGTGTTGAGGTTGTTCATTATGTTTGTTTGTCTTGTTGTTTTGATGTGGGCTTGATCCATATCTTGGGACAAGAGGTACCCCAGTTGAAACTCTTGATGATACCATTATTACTTACAATGATAGATAACTTAAACTTGCTTTGTTTCCCAAATTGAGTAATCATGGTGTAGATACTTGTATTCAAGGGGCATGAGACATCTAACCTTTACTTTATCAAGGACACTACTCATATTTGCTTTCACAATTAACTTTAATCATACAAGATGCTATGATAGGGGAATGAGAGCTTGACACCAAGTATTACCATTGCAATCAATAACTTAAGTAGAATAGTTTGGAGGATAGATGAAACTTATGCATGTTTTACCTCTACTCATTTATACATCTTTTTCAATGTTCACCTTTTATATTCAGATTTTCATCTACACTCTATGGACCACAAGTATGCAAAAGTAAGAACGTCCATATTACTACCTTTTATGTTACACTTTGTGAACTATCATTGAACATCCTTGCATTGAATACTTGATACCACTTTATAAACTATTTGCATATTGCTACTTCTTTGAATTAATGAATCATTTGACATTATGTAGCAGTAGCAATCATCTTTTATATCCATGTTGTTATTATATTGCAAAGTTCATGTTAGTTTTATCACTTCCATACTCGAGGACGAGCATGAGTTAAGCTTGGGGATGTTGATGCATGTAAAATGCATACATGAATTTTGCACTATAATAATTGTATTCCATTCATATTTGCATCATATAAGGGGTATATTACTGTTATTTAATGATTTTTGGTAATTAATAATGATTTCCCCTTTTTATGGAATTAATCCTACGCAGGCAGAAAATCGCTATTTCTTTCCTTATTTGTTTCAGGGCCTTAACGACGTCATAATGAGCTATAAATTTACGGGGATCATTATTTTGGAAGGAGGAAGACCTAGGAGCGAAAGAAGAAAGCTCAGGGAGGCCGGAGGGGCAAAAGGGGGTCCCCACGCGGCCAGGTACAGGGGCCGCATGGGCCCACCTATTTTGCCCTCGTGGCCCCGTTTGCGTCGATCCTTCGCCCTGAAGCATCCTCGTGACCTAAAAATGCCTATATAAAGTGGCCCCCGATGTTCTTCAAAGAGGGAGCCGTCACACGAGAGAAACAAGAAACAGAGACCAGGAGGCTGCAGATTGGAGGGGGGAAACTCTGGCGGAACGCTGCCGGAGAGGTCTCCTTCTTCTCCATCGACATCTCCACCGTCTCCATGATGAAGAGGGAGTAGTCCACCTCTGGACTATGGTTTTGTGGCAGTAGCATATGTTTCTCTCTCTCTTGAGCTTCACTAATTAGCACCGTATGAGCTGCTGAACATGATTACGGTCATCATTGTATTAACTTTGTGGTGGATCTTTTTATGAGTTAATATATGTTGAGATTGCAATGTTTATTTCAGTTATGAAAGTAGATGCATATTATGTACCCCGTTCTTGTATCCTTGTTTTGATCAAGCATGTTTTTGAGAGCGTGTGAGGGGGAACGTGTGCATTAGTTGGAGTAACGGGGGTGGTGATGTGATAAGCTGACAACTTAATATCGCGATCCATTGGGTGTTTACCTTACTTTGTTGCCTCACTAGGGATAAACCAAAATACCATGTTGCAAGGTATGAGGAGTGACAAGACTCTACCTATGACTTGATCCAGCATGTTGTTATTTTCAGTTCATGTCATTAATCTTAAGGCTATACTCTGAGTCATCTTAATTACTGAGGTGTTATAATTTAGTTCGCATCTTGGTGGAGTATAAGTGAGACTAATAATCAAAAGGTCTCTATGTTAGGACGTGATGCCCATATATTTAGTAACATGTCATTAAACTTGTTTGCAATCTCATATGTTAATCCTATGTCTACTTATTTGCCACACTACATTAAAGAGAGAGTGCATGTGTGAAACCATGAACCCCGGTCCATTTTTAATCATAAGAAACAACTTTCCAATCACTTTTAAGCATTTTCTACATTCAGCCATTTTAAAATCAGAAAATACAAAAACACTTTTATTCATTGCATACACTTATAAAAACCCCAAAAATATCATCCATCATCATTACTATCATCCTTGCATTACTACTTACCACCATTGCATATTTATTTACTGTTTTGCATTCATTATTATCTTAATATCATTCTCACACCTTGTGCTTGACAACCACTTGGTGAGGTTGAGGGCAGAAAGCAATCTACTTTGTTTGCAGGAAATCTAGAGAAGGACAAGGAGATAAAATCCCCACTACTGATTCCCCGAGAGTTCGATATTAAACCCTCGAGTCACCCTCGTGGGGAAAAAACTTCCACTTCTATATACTCTGCACTTGGAGGCTCGACCTATCCCATATATTATTTTTCTTTCAGGGTATCAAGAGTGCTTGTTGGCGTAGTTGAGGGAGAAACACTCTCATCAATTCCGTCATCACACCCTCGCCGCGTCCTGCGCCTGCCCCGACCTTACCTGCCCCGATCTCGCCGCGTCCACGCCCTCGCCGCGCCCAGCGCCCTCCTTGACCTCCCCGCCTCCGCGCCTACCTCCAGATCGACGATGGCGACCACTTCCACTCCGCTAGCTTAGTCTGCACCTTCTCGGCCTTCTCCCTCGAGCGCCACCCAGTCCTCGCTCGCTCTGCATTCGCTTAATCCGACCAGCTCGCCGAGGCGTTGGCTACCGCCGCGCTCGTCCGTCCCTCGCTGGGGACGGGGATTTTGTTTATGATGCGTGGCAAGCTAAGCCGACGGCTTTACCATCGGCATAGCTCGTCACCCGGGATTTTTTTTAATTGCGTGGCAATTTAAGCCGACGGCTTTACCGTCGGCGTAGCTCGACGCCCACCGTCAACTTACCGTCCGTCATGTTTGCGTGCCGACGGTCGTGCTACGCCGACGGCTAGCCAAACCGTCAGCACAACGCAACTAAACCGACGGCTTGGGCGAAGCTGACGGCTTTGCAGCTACGCCGATGGAAGTTTCATCGACGGCACGAAGCCGACGGTGGCCATCAGCATAGGGCTATGCTGATGGTATCTCGGTCTATGCTGACGACATTTGCCGTCGGCATAGCTCTTGCTTCCCGTAAGTGTTTATGTCGTGTCTTAATGGAATACGACGGCATTCCATGTTAAAAAAGAAGCACATCTCCTCCGGTGCAAGCGCATGCACAGAAATGCAACACCACATGTATATGGGGCACCATACTACACTAGTAGGAAAATCCTTGTATGTAGAATGTTACTAGTGGCGCACATAAATTATAGAACGCCACCGCTATATTTAATGGCATACAATTTTTTGATGTGCCACTAGTAAATATGTATGCCACCAATATGCATTGTCCGGGTGCCTGTGGTGCGGCCAACTACCGGTGGCACAGTGGCACACCCCTATATTTGTACGCCCACTGGTAATTTGCTACCGATGGCGCACAAATATAGGTGTATTCCACCGGTTACATCGCTGGGTACCCGTGGTGCGGCCAACTACTGGTGGCGCACCTATATATTTGTATGCCACCGGTAACAAATTGTTTTGTAAAACAAAAATAAAATCAAAAGTTTGGAGGGTGGGAGAGAGGAGCCCAATCTGGCCATGGCTCACCTAACCTCCAGACCCTAATCCTCCCCTTGGTCTTTTTCTGTTCCTACCCCATGCCTTCTTACAGTTACAGCCACCCTCCTCCTCTTTTTCCATTTTGAAATCGGGTCCCTTGATCCGCCTAACCCTAACCCTATCCACACCTAGGCCACCTACCGGCCACACACACACGTACGCAAAGCACGACCAGATCCCCTCCCCTCCTTCCTCTGGCTCCTGACGCTATCGAGCCTTCTCCTCAAGATAGGCGAGCTCTGGCCTCTCTCTACCTCTCCTCCGCGGCCACACTGCCATGCTCACCTCCCGCGCCCATCGGCTCTTGCTGCTCTGGCCGGTGAGCCAGTGGACAGTAGCGTGCGTCTGGAGGCTTTGTGTTAATTTTAGCGTTCTGGTTGTATTTCCTAGTTTCTTGCAGGTCTTTTTTTTTTGTAAATCTGAACTATAAATGAATACGTAAACTCGAGTTGGTGCATTTATTTTTTGAATTCCTAATTATTTACTAGTGGCGTATAATTCCTCTGCGCGCCACCGGTACCTCCGTTACTGGTGGCATACAATTCCTTTGTGCGCCACCGGTAACGGAGATATCGGTGGCGTACAATTTCTTTGTACGCCACCAGTAAAGGAGACACCTGTGGCGTACAATTCCTCTGTGCGCCACTGCTATCCTGTGATACCGGTAGCGTACAAGTCCTGTGCTCCGCCGTAACTAGTTACCAGTGGCGTACACTTGTGCGCCAAAGGTAACAAAAAACTTTGCGTCACTGCACTAGTAGAGAACAGGGCATCACTACCGGTCTTATTGGGCCTTTAGTACCGGTTGTGCAACCGGTACTAAAAGGTCGGGACTAAAGGGGTACCCCTTTAGTACCGGTTGTATATACAACCGGTACTAAAGGCCCTCCACGTGGACGAACCTGCCGCGCGCAGCGGAGGACCTTTAGTACCGGTTGGTATTGACAACCGGTACAAAAGGTTCCTGCTTTTTTTGCCCCCCCCCCCCCCCCCCCCCCCCCCCCCCGCTTATTTTTTCAGGGGGTTTAGGTTTTCGGTTTTATTTCTTTTCGCTTATTTTTCGGGGTTTAGGGTTTCTGTTTTTTTCCTTTTCGCTCATTTTTCAGGGTTTCGGAGGAGATCACGTATAAAGTACTGACTACACATATAAAGTACTCATTACACATATAAAGTACTCTCGTTAATTACATATAAAGTCATAATTACAATGGAGATCAACGCTAGCTAGTACATGCATGGAGGGAGTCTATTTTTCGACATAGTGGAATTCACCGAATTCATCTATGACATGCGTCAGCATGAATCCCGCCAATTTCTCCGCAATAGCTTTTACGCGGTTTTGTGGTAGGAGCTGGTTCCACTTCCTTGACATCTTTAAAAGAAGGAGATCAAATCAGTTATGATCGAAACTAAACACAATTGATGGTAGCAAAATAAAAGTTGTGTATGATGTTTACGTACCTCTCGATTTCTTACACTATTGACTCTCTCATTGACCCTCATGTGAATATACTCGCAAACGTAGTATCCACATAGTTCTGTCCCTTGTGGTTGTCGCAGACACCACTATAGAAGAATATAATTTAATCAAATAATAATCAAGAGAATGATAATGGTATTAGAAATATATACAGACCTAGATATGTAGTAGTACTTACTTTGTTAGCCTTGAACTCAAGCTTCTCTTTCCATTCACCGCGTTCTTCCGCGATGAACTTTTTCCAAACCCTGCCCGGAAAAGAAAATGAATTGATATCCGGAAATATAAGTGCAATATAAATTAATTAATGCATCTAGCTACTGATCAACAAGACTAATATATACCTCGCCGGAGTTTTCTAACGTCACTTCTTCGTCGTCGTCGTTGTCGTCTCTAAAATTTTCTAACTCAAGTCCCTCACCGGAGTCGTTCAAACATTTCGCGCTGAAATCTTCGTCGTCTTCTTCGCCGGAATCTTCTCCATCAGAATTGGGTCCTGCAGCCCTATCATATATAATTGCTTGCATCCGGTCTTCATTCTCCTCGTCTCGGATGAAGGGGGCGTCGTCTCGGGTGATGGGGGCGTCGTCCTCCATAGCTGAATGTCACTGCAAATTTTTAATTCATAGCAAACAACTTTAAATTTCATTGCAACTAAAAATAACATTGCTTTGATAAATTTTCAAACTTTGCTAAATTTACTTATACACTAATGAAATAATTTTCAAACTTTGCTACTAAAATTTTCTAACTTAGCAATATTTCAAACTTAGGAATATTTCTAACTTAGCAATATTTCAAACTTAGCAATATTTCAAACTTTACTATGTTATCTAAATGACTTAGCAATATTTCTATCAAAATTGCTACACTAATAATAACCTAAAATAATTTTCAAACTTTGCTACTAAAATTTTAGGGCACTAACAATTTTTCTACTAATAATTTTTTCTACTAACTATTTTGTACTAACAATTTTTACTACTAACTATTTTCTACTAACAATATTTCAAACTTTACTATGTTATCTAAATGACTTAGCAATATTTCAAACTTAGGAATATTTCTAACTTAGCAATATTTCGAAATTTGCTAAGTTTCAAATTTGCTAAAATTGCTAAGTTTACAAAATTTGCTAAGTTTACAAAATTTGCTAATAATAATCTAAACTTTACTAATAAAATAATTTTCTTATACACTAAATTTTCAACCTAAACATCAGTACTAAAAACAAAAAAAATGAACACTACTAATCAAAATAACAGTACTGAAAAAAAGGAAAAAAACTAACCTTCGCGGCGGCCGGAGCAGGGCTACGCGGCGGCCGGAGCAGGGCGTGGAGCAGGGCTACGCGGCGGCCGGAGCAGAGGAGGGAGGCGGAGCAGGGGCGAAGGCCGGAGCAGAGGAGGGAGCAGGGCCGAGCGGCGATGATGGCGCGCGCGGGCCGGAGTAGAGGACGGAGGCGGAGCTGGGGCGGCGCGTCGTGGAGCGAAGCAGGGTGGCGGAGGTCGACGCGGCGAGGGAGGAGGCAATGGCGCGGCCGCCGGCCGGAGCAGAGGATCGCCGGAGCAGGGTCGCGTCGAGGAGGAGGCGTCGGCGGCGTCGAGGTACTTGGCGATTTGGGGAGCGAGAGGCGTCTCCCCTGCCACTTAACCGTTCAAAAGAGCTTTAGCACCGGTTGTTCTAAACAACCGGTACTAAAGGGTCTTTAGTACCGGTTGTAAAGAACAACCGGTGCTAAAGCTCTGTTTTGGGCCGCGGCGTTTTTCGCACGCGACGCGCACCCCTTTCGTACCGGTTATAGATTACAACCGGTACTAATGGGCTTTTGTTTTTTTCTCTCTTATTTTTTCCTTCTTATGTTTTCTGTTTATTTTTTCTTTCTTATGTTTTCTGTTTATTTTTTCTTTCTTATGTTTTCTGTTTATTTTTTCTCTCTTATTTTTTCTATCTATTTATTTGAGATTAGTGGTGAATTCATTTATTTAAAATTTTTGGTATTTAAACTTAATTAAGTCATTAAACTTATAAATTCAATATCTTTTCATATGTTTATCAGAAAAAATGCAATTAAAATATCAAATTTTTGATAAAAAAATGTAATCTATCTATTTATGACAAATTCATTTTTTTGAGATTATAGGTGAATTCATTTAATTACAAAATTTGGAATTCGAACTCCATTAATTCATTAATTAAATTTATAAATTCAATATATTTTCATCTGTTTATCAGAAAAATGCAATTAAAATATCAAATTGTTGATAAAAATGTAATCTATCTATTTATATAATTTATATATATTCATTTAATTTATATCTATTGAATTAATTCATATCTATTTTTGCCATATTATTGAATCTCACTAAACTATCAACATGAAAAGTGTTTAAATTTGAGCTCCAACGGTGCATTTGATATGCAGGCACTCACGAGCCACCGTTGGGCTGTATGCGAGTAAAACCGTGTTTCCTTCGAGTCCTTATGAGCCGTTGGATCGAAAGCACACGGATCGTGTGTTTCCTTCGAGCGCTTTGTGAGCCATTTGATCGGAAGCACACGGATCGTGTGTTTCTTTAGAGTGCTTGTGAGCCGTTGGATCAGAAGCACACGGATCGTGTGTTTCTTTAGAGCGCTTGTGAGCCGTTGGATCAGAAGCACACGGATCGTGTGTTTCTTTAGAGCGCTTGTGAGCCGTTGGATCAGAAGCACACGGATCGTGTGTTTCTTTAGTCCCGGTTCCAGCTACCAACCGGGACTAAAAAGGTGAAGAGTTGCCAGATATAAATATCCAACCGGAGGGAGTCACTCGGAGAGGCATGTCTATAAGAGAGGCAGGAGTACACTTCACAGCCATCAACTGTGATGATATGTAACACTTTTGGGAACCAGCGGCAAGGGCTTCTTTGATGATCTGGTATATCCCCAACACTTGTTGGGACGGTTGCAGATCATCAGAGAAGTCTTGCCGCTGCTTGGATCGAATGCCCGTTTAAAATGTAGTTCATTTGATATACAAAGCATTTGGATTCCCTGCATACTTCCAACGGTGCATTTGATATGCGGGCACTCACGAGCCACCGTTGGGCTGTATGTAGGGGAAACCGTGTGTTTCGTGCTATCTACAAAATACTTCAGTTCATCGACCGAATATAAATCATTTGGATTCCCGTCATACAGCCCAACGGTGCATTTGATATGCAGGCACTCACGAGCCACCGTTGGGCTGTATGACGGGGAAACCGTGTGCATTTGATAAAGGTTTAATACATTAATTATTAGACATCACCAACAACATCCCTATCTAGTGTTCACTTTTTTCTTCGTGTGTGTCCCTTTCTTCTGATTGCGCCGTAGCCATGACAATCTTCATCATTTAACACGATGCTTGGGTCAGTTTTCACTTTCAAGGGCGGAATTTCATTAAACTTATTATAATCTTCTGACATGTCTGTCTTGTCCTCCACTCCCACGATGTTTCTTTTCCCTGAAAGAACTATGTGGCGCTTTGGCTGATCGCATGATGTATCGGCTCGCTTATCTTTTCTTTTTTCGGTCTGGAAGACATGTCCTTCACATAGAAAACCTGAGCCACATCATTGGCTAGGACGAATGGCTCGGTGTGGTACCCAAGATTGTTGAGATCCACTGTAGTCATTCCGTACTGCCGGTCCATCTCTACCCCGCCTGCCAGGTTGACCCATTTGCACAGAAACAAAGGGATCTTAAAAGAAGGTCCATAGTCAAGTTCCCATATCTGTTGTATGCAACCATAATATGTGTCCTTTGTCCCATCGTCGTTTGTTGCATCAAAGCGGACACCACTGTTTTGGTTAGTGCTCTTTTTGTCTTGGGTTTCCGTGTAAAATGTATTCCCATTTACCTCGTACCCTTGGAAAGTCAATATAGTTGAAGATGGTGACTTGGCCAACAAGTATAGCTCATCTCCAACAGTGGTGTTATTAATGAGATGTGTACGCAACCAACTGCCGAAAGTTTCCACGTGCTTTCCTTTAATCCAGAAGTTAGTCTGCTCCGGGTATTCGGAGCGTAAAATATCCATGTGTTTCACGATATACGGAGCCACCAATCTAGAATTTTGTAGAACTGTGTAGTGTGCTTGAGTGAAAGAATGCCCGTCCATACTTCTTGTTGCTTTCTTTCCTAGCGTGCCTTTTCCACGCAGTCTCCCCTCATGGCGCGATTGAGGAACACCGATCGGCTTAAGATCAGGAATAAAGTCAACACAAAACTCAATGACCTCCTCTGTTCCATAGCCCTTGGACATGCTTCCTTCTGGCCTAGCACGGTTATGAACGTATTTCTTTAAGACTCCCATGAACCTCTCAAAGGAGAACATGTTGTGTAGAAATACAGGACCGAGAATGGAAATCTCTTCGACTAGGTGAACTATGAGGTGTGTCATAATATTGAAGAAGGACGGTGGAAACACCAACTCGAAGCTGACAAGACATTGGACCACACCCTTCTGTAAACTTGGTAGAGTTGCTGGATCGATTACCTTCTGAGAAATTGCATTGAGGAATGCACATAGCTTCACAATGGGTACTCGAACGTTTTCCGGTAGAAGCCCCCTCAATGCAACCGGAAGTAATTGTGTCATAATCACGTGGCAGTCATGAGACTTCAGGTTTTGAAACTTTTTCTCTGCGATGTTTATTATTCCCTTTATATTCGACGAGTAGTCAGAAGGGACCTTGATACTGCTCAGGACTTGAAAAAAGATCTCCTTCTCTTCTTTGGTAAGAGCGTAGCTGGCAGTATCTTGATACTTCTCTGAATTCAGGTTGTCTCTTTCGTGCGTATGTTGCTGGTCCTGCCGTGCATCCGCTGTATCTTTCGTCTTCCTATACACGCCTAAGAAGTTTAGCAGGTTCACGCAAAGATTTTTCATCACGTGCATCACGTCGATTGCAGAGCGAACCTTTAGGATTTTCCAATAAGGTAAATCCCAAAATATAGATTTCTTTTTCCACAAGGGTACGTGCTTGTTTGCGTCTTTCAAAACAGATAGACTGCCAGGACCTTTTCCAAAGATTAGTTCTAAATCCTTGACCATGCCATATATAACATCACCATCAAGGCGTGTAGGCTTCGTCCGGTTATCTGCCTCACCTTTGAAATGCTTGCATTTGTTTCTTACGTGATGCTTGTTTGGAAGAAATCGACGATGCCCTAGGTACACATTCTTGTTACCTAAATATATACTGTCAGTCTTATCTAAACAGTGCGTGCATGTATTGTATCCCTTGTTCGACTGTCCTGAAATGTTACTAAGAGCAGGCCAATCATTGATGGTTATAAACAGCAATGCTCTTAGGCTAAATTCCTGCTGTTTGTACTCATCCCACACACGTACGCCTTCGTCAGACCACAACTGTAAAAGTTCGTCAACTAATGGCCTCAGATACACATCAATGTCGTTGTCGGGTTGCTTTGGGCCTTGGATAAGCACTGGCGTCATAATATACTTTTGCTTCATGCACAATCAAGTAGGAAGGTTATAGATACATAGAGTCACGGGCCAGGTGCTATGACTGCTACTCTGCTCCCCAAACGGATTCAAGCCATCTGTACTTAGACCAAACCTTAAATTCCTTGCGTCAGCTGCAAAATCCCCAAACGCACTATCGATGTTTCTCCACTGAGACCCATCAGCGGGGTGTCTCAGCATCTCGTCTTTCTTACGGTCTTCTTTGTGCCATCGCAACAACTTGGCATGCTCTTTGTTTCGGAACAAACGTTTCAACCGTACTATTATAGGAGCGTATCACATCACCTTCGCGGGAACCCTCTTCGTGGGGCTCTGCTCGCCCTCAACATCACCTGGGTCATCTCGTCTGATCTTACACCGCAATGCACCGCATATCGGGCATTTATTCAAATTCTCGTACTTCTCACCGCGGTAGAGGATGCAGTCATTGATGCATGCATGTATCTTCTCCACCTCTAATCCAAGAGGGCAGACAATCTTCTTTGCTTCGTATGTATTGTGGGGCAATTCATTATTCCTTGGAAGACTCTTCTTAAATATTTGTAGCAACTCTTCAAATGCCTTGTTAGATATTCCATTCTTTGCCTTTCACTGCAGCAATTCCAGGGTGGTACCCAGCTTTTTCTGGCCATCTTCACAATTTGGGTACAACAATTTTTTGTGATCCTCTAACATGCGCTCCAACTTCGACCACTCGTTTTCACTTCCGCACTTCATCTGTTCATCGAGAATGACCCGACAAAGATCATCATCATCGGACTGATCAACAATGACCTCATGCTCAACTTCGTCTTCCCCCATTGTAGTATCACCGTGTTCAGAGAACACAGGATAGTTGTCATCATCCTCTTCTTCAGGGTCTTCCATTATAACCCCTCTTTCTCCATGCTTGGTCCAACAAAAATAATTGGGCATGAAGCCTTGTCGCAACAGGTGGGAGTGTATGGTTCTTACGCTCGGGTAATTCCTCGTATTCCGACATTCATCACATGGACAAATCATAAAACCATTCTTCAGCTTGTTTAACTTAACCACATCGAGAAAACGATGCATGCCATCAATGAACTCGGTACAGCGTCGATCACCGTACATCCATTCTCGGGTCATCTGCATTACATAAATACATCAAAAACCATTACACCAGCTAAATAATTAATAGAGATACGTGATCAAATTAATTAATACAAGTTCATCACATTAAAACCAAAGTAGAGTAGTGCCCAAATGTAATACATAGTTCTCACGAAACATACATCAATCGAAACTAATATACAACTATCTAAAGAATTTATATCCAACAACAAATGCGATCAGAATCGCAACCAAGGTATCTATTGAACCAACAGCATAATGATACCAAGCCTCTTAACTAATGACATATTGTCTAATCTTTTTAAGCTTGACGCGCGTTGCATCCATCTTCATCTCGTGAGCAGCGATCGGCAAGCTCGACCCCGTGAGCATCAACGATATCGGCAATCTTCAAGTCCAATACCATCTTCTCTTCCAGGCATTGGAGACAAAGATCTTCACTTATCTTCAATTTTGCTTTCAAATCGTTGTTTTCTTTTTCTAAAAACTCGACAATAGGGTCGACTGGAATTTTCGGTTCAACTACCTCCTAAATAAAAATATATCTATGTCAAGTTGGTCGGCATGGTTATAACCACGAAACAAAATAAATAGTTATAAAAATATACCACATCCGAATCATAGACCGGACGAGGGCCGACGGGGACGGATATCAAAACCATGACACTATACATATAAAAAACATAAGAAAATTATACAAGAAATAATTATGCATTTAAATCATATAACTAACATTTTTTAAAATAAAAGATAAAAAAGAGGCTCACCGAGGTGGTGTCGGTGACGGAGCGGCGCGGGCGATCGGTGGCGGTGAGAAAGGGGACGGGACGACACTATATGAAACCACAAATTATACTTTAATTTGAGCTCAAAATGCATATAAAATAAATGAAATCCCTAACTTAGGCATTTCATCAAACACCTTGCAAGCACTACAAAAATCAAACTAGTTTAACTTGCAAGAAAATGAGCTAAACTTGAAATGCCGGAAGAGAAGATGAAGAAGTTGCTAACCCTTGTATAGGGTGCCACAAATCTTGACAAATGTTGGAGAAAAATGGGGTGAACTAGAGCTTGGGAGAGAGGAAAAATGGAGTTTTGGGCTCGGGTTGCTTAAAAAATGGAGCTGGCCGGCTCGGGGGGGAAGAAGATATAGGCAGAACCTTTTTAGTACCGGCTGTTCTGACCAACCGGTACTAAAGGGCTACTCTTTAGTACCGGTTGGTAATAACAACCGGTACTAAAGGGCTTGCCGTGGGGCCACCAACCGCGGCCGCAGGTGCCGCGGGGCCTCCAACCCTATAGTACCGGTTGGTATACACAACCGGTACTAAAGGCTGCTCTGTAGTACCGGTTGTTAATACCAACCGATACTAAAGGGTTGGAGTCTTGGGGCACGGCTGGCACAGATATACAACCGGTGCTAATGCCCCCTTTAGTACCGGTTTTTGGACAACCGGTACTAAAGGGGGCGCACCGTTGCCCCCTTTTCTACTAGTGCTGGTAGGCTTTTCCCTACAAGTGCTATATCTCCCGTCTATTTCTTAAAGATTCATGCTACATACATCGCAAAATGGCCCTCCCACACCTCTGCCAAGTAACATTGTTAAGCATTTCACTAGCCCCCCTAACTTTTCAGTATTTACAATCTACTGTTTTGTTCTTCTCCACTCAGATTTCTTTGACGAAATTAGCTTAGATTTTGCATCAATTTTAACGGCGATTCTATCCTATCATTAACATACTTCAATAAATTTTTAGTTTCGACCAGAATTTGACAAGGAGTCATATCAGTTTCATACAAAGATCCATACGAATATCAAGATATTCATACATAGATTATACATTTACGGCTATCAAGAATATTCAAATAACTCTCATACAATAATTCTGGTTGACAAATGTTTTCTACACATGATTCAATTTTCCCATAGATCCATACAAGTTTTATTCAAGAATCATGGTCCGTACATTTTTTTTTACCAAACCAGCAAAGGTTCACTCATGTTTCATACAATATCCACGCACAATGTTTTCAATCAAGTCCCATATATATTCATACAGGAAACACAACAATCACCACACGAGGACGACGTGTGGACGAGTGAAATGTTTTAATTTCACTACCACCCTTCAAACCTTGGTCTTTGTTTGTTTGGTTTTTGTTGCTAATATTTTG
The DNA here is from genome assembly GCA_012064385.1 of Puccinellia tenuiflora. Classification (NCBI taxonomy): domain Eukaryota; kingdom Viridiplantae; phylum Streptophyta; class Magnoliopsida; order Poales; family Poaceae; genus Puccinellia; species Puccinellia tenuiflora. The sequence continues at coordinate 135,978 of QRDG01002468.1, read as the reverse complement.
GTTACAAATAGGTATCTACTCATTCCTCACATAATGTGTTGCTAAGTAATTAGTCAAGTGTGAGTGAAGTATTCTTTGGCCAAAAAATTGACAAGCCAATTCTTGATAACATTTGGGTTGGCTAGCTTGGGTATGAACTGGAGGAGATGTGACGTGGATACCCATGTGGTATGTCGGATGGCAAAGCCACCATGAGTTCGGGTTTTTTACCGCCTTTAAAAAGGGGCAGTGCTGAGCGTTCCCCGGGGATTTGCGGCAAAAATCCCCCGCCTCCCCCGGTTGACACGTGTCCCTCTGACCCTTTTCGATCTGGGCCGCACGTACGGTTCCGTTACGAACGGGCCTCCCTCCGCAAAATCGTGGAAAATCCTCCCACCTCTACAGCGCTCCACGTCCTGTTGCTAGAAGCAAACAGCTGTCGCCGGAGAACCCGCTGGTCATAGCGCCGCCTCCAAGCACGCTCGGCAGCAAAATCACCAACCACCTGTAGCAGCGCCGCTTGAGGCTGGTAGCACCACCGCCTACCGCCGGCCGATTGCAGGGGCGTCGCCCAACGTTGGTAGCAACGACTCATGCCGGCGGTAGCATCACCGATTGCCCCTGGCAGCAGCGCCAACCAACGTTGGTAGCAACACCGATTGTCGCCGGTAGCGTCACTGCAGCAGCGCCGCCCCACAAAGGTTGGTAGCACCACAACAGGCTCCTAGGAGCACCACCTGTAGCAACGCCGCCTAATGTTGGTAGCAACGCCGATCGTCGCCGGTAGCACCTGCAGCAGCGCCGCCCCCACAAGGTTGGTAGCACCACCATAGACCACTGGGAGCACCACTACTAGCCGCTGGTAGCAACGCCGCCCAAGGTTGGTAGCAACGCGGCCGGCCGCTGGTAGCACAATCGCTTGCCGCCGGTAGTAGTGCCACTGGCCGCTGGGAGCACCACGGCCTGCCGCTCGCAGCACTCCCGGCCACCATCCTCGAAGCTCCCCGTTGCAGCACGCTGGTGCGCCGGTCGCCGCCATCCGAACTCGCGGTGGTCGTTGTTGTAACAGTACGATGTACGAAGGCGGCAAATGATTGTAGAAAGGAGGGGATTTGGGAGTGGTGATGTGTGGCCACGACCACGACGGCGCTAGATTTTGAATACGGCGGCGGCGTTGGAAGGTCGGGACGGCGGCGTCGCTAGATTTGCTGGTTCTGCCATGGAACTACGGTGGGGAGAAAAGCAGAGAAGAAGAGAGCGACGCGAGGGGATAAGGCATGTCATGGGGGAGAGAGAATGTGCGGCCAGCAGTTGATAGGGACGTGGTGTGCGGGGCCCACCCAGCCTGGTGTCGGCATGAGCGGAGACGCGTGCGCGCACGCGTGTCGACCCGGAGGATCGATCCTCCGGGGGATTACAAGTGTTTTCCTTTAAAAAGTGGGGTTCTAGCGAGTGCAGTGTTTTGGAGCACGGGTTCCATGGAGCCTGAAAAATTCAAAAATCATTATTCTAAGTTCCAAAAAATTCTAAAAATAATCCTAGATGTAGACACTGATTATTTCTATCAGCATGCAAAAATCCAATCCGAAATATTCTGTATTTTGGGCTGTGTAAAAATGACAACTTTCTACTTCTAGATATGAGGTACTTCAGAATTTGTCATTTTTTTGCAGGCCGAAATACAAACTATTTCTGTTTAAAACTTTTTAGAATTGTAGTATTCGTCATTGTAAACATCTAGATTTTTTTGAATTTTTTTAAAACTTAAAAAATGTCAATTTCAAATAAAGGACTTCATGGAACCCGAGCTCTAAAGTGACCTTTTGGGATTCTACCGGCCTAAGACAAACTTTTTCATGTGAGCATGACTGCATGAGGCTGAGCGGTGCTAAACTTCTAGGTCTATGTTTAAGGTCTGCCGTTCTAAATCGAATTATTTATGGAAAACGCTGTTTCTCCCCCGGGGGATGGAACGACTCCCATCCTCCTCCTCCATCGCGCGACGCGTGTCCCTAGTGGACCCGTCTGACCCCACCCCCCGGTCTTATCCTTCCGTATAGCCACAGATTTTTTCCCCATCTCGTTTCTCCTCCTTCGTCTACCTCTAGCACGCCAGCAGCGCTGCGCGTGGGCTCCCGACCTGCTCCTTCTCCTTCCTCTACCTCCACCAATACCACGCGCCGCCCCGCCCTGCTCCTTTCTTCCTCCCCCACTCCTGCTGCAGCAAATTCGTGAAGGAGACGCCCCTCACCTGCTGCAATCTCCATACTCCAGCGTGCTGCAATCGGGGAGCTGCGAGGACGGTGGCCAGGGCTGCAGGCCTGCAGCAAGCGGGGGCAGTGGTGCTCCAAACCTCTGCCATGGCGCCATGGATTCCTTCTTCGGTGATGCTGCCACCGGCGGCGGTGCTGCTGTGAACGCCCTACAGCACTGCTACGAAGCAGTGGTCAACTGGCCGGAGGTGGTCGAACCCATGGGCGGCGGTGCTACAAGCGGTGGTGGGGCGCCGGTGCTACCGACCATCGGCGGTGGTGCTGCCATCGGCGACCCACGGTGCTACCGTAGGTACGTGGCATTGCTACCACGGAAGGCCGACGGTGCTGCCATCGGTGGCCGGCCGTGCTGCCACCGGCGTCCCGCAGTGCTACCATGCATCGGTGTCCCGCGGTGCTACCATAGGTGTCTGGCATTGCATCCACGGAAGCCGGAAGGCCGACAATGCTACCATCGACGTCCGACAGTGCTACCATCGGCGTCTCGCTTTGCTACCGTGGGCCACGGAAGGCAGATGGCGCTACCATCGCTACCACGGGAGGCCGATGGGGATGGCGTCGGGGCGAGGGTGTTGCCATCGGCGGCTGTCCGTGCTGCCATTGGCGTCCGGCGGTGCTACCACGGGAGGCCGGCGGTGATGGCATCGGCGGCGAGCGGCGTCTTCTCCGGCGACGAGCGACGTCTTCTCCGGTGACGGGCGGCGTCTTCTCCGGCGAAGCTGCGGGCGGCGTCTTCTCCGGCAACGAGCGACGTCTTCTCCGGTGACGGTCGGCATCTTCTCCGGCGAAGCTGCGGGCGGCGTCTTCTCCGGCGAAGCAGCGCGGGGCGCGGTGCTGCAAGGAGGAGACGATGACTACGACATGGGAGATAGCGCTTTTTTTTCCACGAGCCTAGGGATTTTTTTCGTGGGCCTTTTTCATGTCTCGATGGACACGTGTCGATAGGGGGAGGCGGGGGATCGGGGGCTTCCGATCCCCCGGGGGACGCTCAGCGCTACCCATTATTTATGGCTGGTTGGCGCGAAAAAACACTCTCTCACAACTGCACGAAATATATCATTCGTTATTGAATAGCAATTNATGATTCTTGCCCAAATTTAGGGAAACAAGAGAGGAGATCTAGATCCATCTTTACACCAAACAAATCTCCTCTAAGTGAGGGGAACTTGTGGGATCTAGATTTTGGAGTTCTTGGTGTTTCTCCTCCGTTCTTCCTCCTAAATCCCTCCGTAGCATTAGTTGCTTCGGTTGGATTTTGGGGAGAATAATTTGACCACTTGGTGTGTTCTTCCCCTTTTGCATTGTTGCATCGGTTGTGCTCCCCACGGTGATTCGTGGGATTGAAGGTTGGAAGCTTGTTACTCTTGGGTGCATTGTGTTCCCAAGAGCTTGTTGCCTCTTGGGTGCATTGTGTACCCTAGACGGTTTGGAGGTGCCGCGAAGTCTTCGCTTGTGGAGCTTCGGCACGAGTTTGGGAGCCCCCAATTGGGTTGTGGGTGTGTGCCCCAAGAAGAAGTTGTAAAGGGCTCCGGAATCCGCCTCGAAGGATTCCGATAGTGGAAGGTGAACCGATCCCTTGGGTGAGGTTCATCGGAGAATAGGGTGAGGCCTTTGTGGCATCTTGAGTAGGCCTTTTGTGGCGAGCTCACACCCCTCCAACGAGACGTACTCCCTTAACAAGGAGGAACTCGGGAATAAATCGTCGTCTCCGCGTGCCTCGGTTATTTCTATACCCGAGCTTTTACTTATGCAAATTTACATTGTGATAGCCATCGTGCTTGAAGTCTATATCTTGCTATCTCCTTGTTACTTGCCTTGTTTAGCATAGGTTGTTGGTGCACTTAGGTAAACCTAGAATTTAGGTTGTTGGCTTGTTAATTTAAACACCTAGTTTTATTCCGCAATTATCAAGCCCCTAAATAGAAAAAGTTTTAATCGCCTATTCACCCCCCCCTCTAGGCGACATCTCGGGCATAGTTGTACTTTCAGTACTGCTGTGTGTGGCACCTGTCCCTGCTGTCTGACTTTGCGCGCGGATCTGGAGTTTCAGCGTGTCTATGAGTTCTTGTCGCGGCTCCGCAAGGAGTTTGAGCCGCGCCGTGCCCAGCTGCTTGCCCGTGGTCGTGTTCCGCTCTCTGAGGTACTAGCTGAGCTTCGGGCTGAGGAGACTCGTCTTCGTGGTGCTGGTCTTCTTGAGGTTCCCTCTGTACTTGCTGCTCGTGGTCCTCCTGTGCCGTCTGCTCGTGGTCCTTCTGTGCCGCCAGCCTCGTTGCGGTCTCCAGGTCCGCCGATACTCTCTCCTCCTCCGACCCAGAGTCAGCCTCAGCAGCCCCGTGCGTCTCCTCGTCCTCCCTGCGCCTACTGTAACAGGCCTGGTCATGATATCTCGGGCTGCTGGAAGCGGGATCCCAGCTTACGTCAGCAGTACCTTGCTCGTAGGCAGGCTGGTTCTTCAGGATCTTCTGCTGTTGCCCAGGCTGGATTGTCAGGATCTTCTGCTGCTGCACTGTCTGATCAGGACATTATTCGAGGTCTTCGTAGTCTGCTCGCTGCTACAGGCTCTTCCTCGACGGGTACTGCTGGTTCTGTGACTAGCTCTTCGGGCACCGTGCGACCACCACCTTCTACACAGTCAGGTACGTCATCCCCGTGGTATCTGGATTCTGGAGCTTCTTTTCATATGACTTCTGCGTCTTCTATTCTTTCTGCTCTTCGCTCTCTTATTTCTCCTGTCCGTGTTACCACGGCTGATGGTACCTCTCTTCCTGTTTCTAGTCGAGGCACCCTTTCTACTTCCTCTTTTTCTGTTCCTGATGTTTCTCATGTTCCTAGTCTTAAGATGAACCTGTTTTCTGCTAGTCAGCTTACTGATTCTGGTTGTCGCGTCATTCTTGACGCTGATTCTTGTGCTGTTCAGGACCGTCGTACACAGGCCCTGGTTGGAGCTGGCCCTCGCAGCCTTGAGTCCCCGGGGCTATGGGAGTTAGACTGGCTTCGCGTTCCTTCCGCTGACACTTCATCAGCCAGTCTTCCTGCGGTTGCTGCTTCTGTCACTGGCTCTTTTCAGCAGTGGCATCATCGGCTGGGTCATCTTTGTGGCTCCCGTTTATCGTCATTAGTTCGTCGTGGTCTTCTGGGGTCTGTCTCAGGAGATGTGTCTTTACATTCGTGTCAGGGTTGTAGGTTAGGTAAACAGATTCAGCTTCCCTATCCTACTAGTGCGTCTGTATCTCAGCGACCTTTTGATTTAGTTCATTCAGATGTTTGGGGTCCGGCACCCTTTGCTTCTAAAGGGGGCCATCGATACTATATTTTGTTCATTGATGATTTTTCACGGTACACCTGGTTATTTTTTATGCGCTCTCGCAGTGAGGTGCTTGCTATTTATCAGCGCTTTGTGGCCATGGTTCGTATTCAGTATTCCACTCCTATTCGTGTGTTTCGTGCTGATTCTGCAGGAGAGTATATCTCCCAGCACCTGCGTGGTGTCCTTGCTGAGCAGGGCACCCTTGCCCAGTTCTCGTGTCCCGGCGCCCATGCTCAAAATGGTGTCGCCGAGCGTAAGCATCGTCATATTCTTGAGACTACCCGTGCTATGATGATTGCTTCCTCTCTTCCGCCGCATTTCTGGGCTGAGGCTGTTGCTACGTCGACTTACCTCATTAACATTCAGCCTTCTGCTGCCCTTCAAGGTGGCATTCCTCTCGAGCGTCTTTCTGGTACCTCTCTAGACTACTCGGCTCTTCGTTTATTTGGTTGCGCTTGCTATGTTCTTCTTCCTCCTCGCGAACGCACCAAACTGACCGCTCAGTCTGTTGAGTGTGTTTTTCTTGGATACAGTGATGAGCATAAGGGCTACCGCTGTTGGGACCCTGTTGGTCGTCGGATGCGCATCTCCCGTGATGTCACGTTTGATGAGACGCGCTCCTTCTATCCTCACCACACCTCTGGCACTTACCCGGTGGATGATATCTCTTTTCTCCTTTTTCCTGATTCACCTCCTGCTGTCTCTTCTCCACCTCCTAGTTCTTGTGCGCCTCCTTCATGTTCGGCGCCATCCTCTCCTCCGCCTAGTACTCCTCGTTCTCCGGCTTTGGCTCCTCCTTCTCCTATTCCTTTTTCCTCTTCTTCTGATGAGTCGTCTTCCGCCGATGAGTCTTCCCATTCACGGCCTGTTCGTCAGCGTCGTCCTCCTGACCGTTATTCTCCTAGTAAGTATGGTCTTTCTGTTGTCTCCGAGCCGACTTCTTATCGGGATGCTGAGCGTCATCCTGAATGGCAACTTGCTATGGCTGAGGAGATCGCTGCGCTTGAGCGCACTGGCACCTGGGATCTTGTTTCTCCCCCTTCTGTTGTTCGTCCTATCACGTGTAAGTGGGTCTATAAAATTAAGACCCGCTCTGATGGATCTCTCGAGCGCTATAAAGCGCGTCTTGTGGCTCGTGGTTTTCAGCAGGAGCACGGCCGTGACTATGACGAGACTTTTGCCCCTGTGGCTCATATGACCACTGTTCGTACTCTACTTGCTGTTGCTTCTGTTCGACGCTGGTCTGTGTCCCAGCTTGATGTTCAGAATGCTTTTCTTAATGGCGAGTTGAGTGAGGAGGTTTATATGCAGCCTCCTCCTGGGTATTCTGTTCCTGATGGGATGGTTTGTCGTCTTCGACGATCTCTATATGGCCTAAAACAGGCCCCTCGTGCCTGGTTTGAGCGCTTCTCCTCAGTGGTTATCGCCGCAGGCTTCTCTCCCAGTGCTCATGATCCTGCACTGTTTGTCTACACCTCTCCTCGGTGTCGGACCTTGCTGCTTCTCTATGTTGATGACATGATCATCACCGGTGATGACCCTGAGCACATTGCCTTTGTTAAGGCTCGTCTATGTGAGCAGTTTCTCATGTCTGATCTTGGTCCTCTTCGCTACTTTCTTGGGATTGAGGTTTCTTCTACAGCCGATGGCTTCTTTATCTCCCAGGAAAAGTATATTCAGGATCTTCTTTCTCGGGCTGATCTTAGTGATGACCGTACTGTTGAGACTCCTATGGAGCTTAATGTTAAGCTTCGTCCTACTGATGGTGATCCTCTTTCTGATCCCACACGTTATCGTCATCTTGTTGGGAGTCTTGTTTACCTTGCTGTCACTCGCCCGGATATCTCTTATCCTGTTCATATTCTGAGTCAGTTTGTCTCAGCTCCTACCACCGTTCACTACAGTCATCTCCTCCGTGTTCTTCGTTATCTTCGTGGCACGATTACTCGTCGTCTTTTCTTCCCTAGTTCCAGCTCTCTCCAGCTCCAGTGTTACTCGGATGCTACGTGGGCGAGTGATCCTACGGATCGTCGTTCACTTTCTGCTTACTGTGTGTTTCTTGGTGGTTCGCTTGTTGCTTGGAAGACGAAGAAACAGGTAGCGGTTTCCCGTTCGAGTGTTGAGGCTGAGCTGCGGGCTATGGCTTTGTTGATTGCTGAGGTGACCTGGTTACGGTGGTTGCTTGCAGATTTTGGGGTCTCTGTTACGACACCCACTCCTCTTTTGTGTGACAGTACAGGTGCTATCAGTATTGCACGTGATCCGGTCAAGCATGAGCTGACCAAGCATATTGGTGTTGATGCTTTTTATACACGTGCTCAGGTACAGGATCAGGTTGTTGCGCTTCATTATGTGCCTTCAGATTTGCAGTTGGCGGATTTCTTTACAAAGGCACAGACCCGAGCGCAGCATGACTTCTTACTCTCCAAACTCAGTGTTGTGGATCCACCATGAGTTTGAGGGGGGGTGTTAGAGTATATTTGTGTATATTATAGTTTCCCCACCTGTTAGGGGGCTTTCTGTATATTTGTCTGTACCTGTACTATATATGTGGCCTTTGGCCCCTGGTAATACAACAAGTTGTGCTTTTCTCTATCATAAGCAGCCAAAATACAAAAATATTGTACATCTCTCCTAGCAGCCTGAAATCTAGACGTTATAACTAATTAACTCATCCTCAAAGTCGTGATGAAATGTTTAGCCCGAGAACCTTCACTTGCTGCTTTGATGCGAAGCAAAATGGTAACTCCAGAGGGACGGACAGGGACGGAGATGGGCTTAATTGGGTCATACGTGGTCTTGGCCCACATAAAAGATCACATGATATCACGCACTCGCTGCTGGGCTGTCTGGTGGGCAGAAATAAAATTTGTTTTTTGACGCAGCAAAATTGTTTCGCAAAAAAGCAGGCCCAACTAACTCGATCCATCCTCAGTTTCAGGGCACCTGATGGATATTGACACTTGGATAGTGACACCGCTACCATATTCATCCACTGAATTTTTCACATATACCAGGTTGTATAAATTGTTGATCCAGGAAAACAGCATTGCGGCAAATAAATAAAATCGTTCAATTGTAGATTAATGTATACTCTCGTTCTACATGTCATCAGCACAACATACAGGCAGACAAGAAAACACAATCAAAGAAAACAACAAAAGATAAACATGTATACCCGGAAATTCACATTGACAACTGAGCTCACATGCTCTGCTCGAATAAAAAAAAAATACTTTAAACATTTCTAAAAAAAAATGGTGACGAACATATACATATTTTCTAACCACGTGCCAAGTTTCGTGATGAAATGACATGTGTGATTCTCTGTGCGAAAATAAACAAATCCATGGTCAAAATAGGATCTTATTTTAGAGCACCCATAAAACCATCGTCATGGAGCGTGCTCTTATAGGGCACCATTTGCCAACTTAGTTACCAACACACACTCCTTACAAGTAGTTGAGAAAAGGTGCCAACGGGTTTGTTGCAACCGTCATTTCATCAATCCTCCTCTAGCTAATGACTCTAACCTCAAAACTGGTAGCCACTGACAAATCCCTTAACACAATAGTCGAATAAAGCTAACACTGATCCATGTCAAAATCAAGGTTCATACCAAAGCGAATGAACACAAAAGGGTCCGTCTCATAACTAGTCATGTTCATCGGCTGGTCGCATGCTTTTTTAATGGATCCTAGAGTGACCTCCTATTTTTCTAAAAATTGGTTGAACAATTCTGTAGCACTCTACTTCATACCGACTAAGCGAAACAAAACATGAGTTTAATGAACACACTAGAGAGATAAATACCAAAATCTTTTGTGACCTAGACACCACTTACCACCGTCAGTGTCACCCCACACAACCATACAGACAAGTTGGCGATTCCCCGAAGAGGAGAGCATCACAAGCACACATATAATATATCCCTTTGATATAATACTAATTGGATTGCACAACTATTCGAGATGATATTGTATTTTTCCAACTCGATGAAAAAACATTGAGGTTGAATTTAGTTTTCTTTTGCATAATCAAAATTACTACAACGTATTTAGCCCTAGGTAAATGATTCACTAAACCAAGTAATCGATGGAACTGACCAGCTGCCTCGTCCTATCGACAATAGAGTCGCTCTGCTAGAGACCACACTCTTCCCTCTCATGAGCTATCTCCGGAGCCCTAATAAATTTTGTCTCTCATTTGCTTGTTCCTTCCCCTCGTCGTCTCCCGTTCCCCACGAGCACCTCCATAAATATCCTTCTCCCCTGTTATAGAGGTACCCATCCCAGCGAGCCTCTTCCCAAGGATCATTCTTCTATGATCCTAAGGTCCGTCTCCGCCCCTTCCAATGCTACTTCCATGAATTGTCCATTTCGTTCCCTAGGTAGAGCTCGCAGCTATGGACATGGTATCTCAAGTATTGGAGATATGCCCTAGAGGCAAATAAATAAAAGAGTTTGTTGTAATATCTCATTAAAGTTTATAATTAGTTTTATAACATGCTAGAACTGTATTAAGAGGAAACATTAATATAGGTGTGGTATGTAAACGACTAGGTCCCTGGCATGTATAAGGATACGCTAGTTCATTGGTCAACCGATGATTGAGGTTTCCCAATCATGGGCATTTATGCCAATTGACAATGGAGTCATTTCATTGGGTGAATGAAAGTGATGGACGTTACCCAATAGCGATCATTGCAACGCGATCAAGTCACGAAGTTCACCGTTGTGATGATTAGGAAATGTGGTACTTATTCCTTAGACCGTGAGATAATAATCCTATCACTATCACCGGAGGATGCCTTGACTGTATCAACCGTCACACCATAACAGGGTGATCATAAAGGTGCAGCTCAGGTATGCAAAGGTGATATGTTGAGAAGTATCTATCAAGAAGCGGGATTTGCACCTCCGCGTGACGGAGAGATACTCTGGGCCCACTCAGTGAGTCTTCATCCAAATAAGCTGCGCAGCATGTGACTAGGTCATGGGGATGAAAGATCACGGGAACGAGTTGAATGAGACTTGACCGGTGACGAGATAGAACTAAGCATGGAAATGCTAGATGATCATATCTCGGGAAAGTTAGAATCATGATAGCAAAGGGAATGAGACTCTATGTTTATGGTTCAACGACAAAGTTATTTAGTGGAATGCACAGGGGTCATTATGGGCATCCCAGTCCCGCTGATGATCATTGATCGGAGAGGAGTCTCGATCATGTATGGAATGTCCCCGAACCGTCGGGTAACACACTTAAGGGTGTGACAACGCTAGGAGATCGTTCTGGTATTATCGGAATTATCGAAGATAGGAAAGGAGAGAATCGGAGGAGTACCGATGAAATCCGAAGGAGTATCGAGTGATCCGAAAGGAGTTTCGGAGTCACGGGAATTTATATATGATGTGAATATATTAATTGGAGAATTATGTATATTCATATATTGGTGGAAATAAATTCGATAATGTATAAATAATTAATTAGATTATTAAATATTTATATATTATAATAAATAAATTAAATAATAGATAAATATATTAATTAGAGAATTATTTATTTATTTATTGATTTAATAAAGTTATTTATTAAATTAAAATGTTTAATTTCGAATTATGGGGGCAGCCCACCTAGTTGGGCCACCTCCGGAGGGAGGCAGCCCATTAGGGGGCCGGCCACCCAAAGGGAGCTAGGAGGGGCGGATGAGCCCCATGGCCAATTCGGCCTCATGGGGGGCCGGCCAAAGGGGGATGGCCGCACCACCCCCTTCCCTACCTCCTTTAGTCCCACATGGGGGAGCTAAGGAGGAAGGGAGCCCTCTTCCACCTATATATACAAGTGCCACGTGGTGTTTTTAATTAAGCAAAAAATTGGAGAAAATCCAATAAATCCCACGACACTCCCGCCACCTCTCCACCTCTCTCGTACCCCGTGGCCCCAAGTAAGGGCCGCGCATGAGAGGGAAATCTTCCCCGCAGCACGCCGTCGCGCTGTCGGAAATCCGCCAGAAGATCTACTTCCGCAACCTCAGTGGGATCGGAGGGACCGGGAGTCGTCGTCATACACCGTACGTGTGTGAGTAATCGGAAGTGCCATTGCGGCACCGGTTGTCGCGCCAAGATCGTCATGACCTTGAGGTCGGCTTCAGTTCGACTACATCGTCCACGTTCATGTTAAACACTTTCAGTCTAAAAGAGGTATGTCGCCGGAACCGTCCTGTTACCACATTACTAATAGATAGATCCTGGCTAGTTTTGGAGTTTCGTTAGATTGAAATTTTTTGTTTTCTGCTACGAACCCCTTCAGTAGTATCAGAGTCGATCTATGCGTAGTATTGCTGGTACGGTTAGAACACATGTTGAATGTGGGCGTCGATACTATATTTGTTACCCTCTCACGTGCATTTGCTCATACTGTTGGATTGTTTGATGAAGCGGCCGAGACAGACCTTACGTGTACTCTTACGCGAGACTGGTTCCGCAATTGACATATGGCATGTACCATATATGCGGTTGGCGGGTTTCTGTCTCTTTAGCAATGGAGGTATGACATTTTCGACGGAGGGCCCCGAAAGGGGTGTGATAGAGACAAATATCTTATCGGCGTTGTGGTTGAAGTTCGTAGAAAGAAGTGCGGTTCTCTTACGTAAGCCCATACAGCCACGTAAAACTTGCAAATAAATAAAGTAGAGGTGTCTAACTTTATTTTGCATGGGGGCGAGTGATGTGATATGGTAAGGTAAGTATTATGCAAAATATTTAGCCTTTATGGTGGAGGCCCCGTAGACCTGGCGCCGGAGCAAGATGGAGATCATGCCGGTGCGCCCCGATGGAGATCAAGGCGCGACACCATATCATATCGCATTACATTTGATGTTAAATTGTGTGCTTATATTGCTTGTATTAGATATACGACGGTAGTAATATAAGTTAAATCTCTCATTTTAATACCAATTAAAAGTGTTCTCCCTTAGTATGCACCACCAAAAAAGTTCGCCGTTGTGGAGGCAGGCCGTGACGACTGTCAAACACATCTGCGTTCGCATACGGTGGGTTAAGCCATGTATGCACAGCAATATACTAAGGTTAAATTGGTGAGCCTAGCATATACATACATGGCCTCGGAGCACAAGGGATCGAAAGATCAAGCATGAGTCGCATGAATATTGCGATCGACATTGTAATGTCCACCTTTGCAGTCATGCAGCCGGTCGTGACGATCGGGAGTTGTATGGTGAATAAGGATCGTGTAATCATTAAGACCATTTTGAGAGATGATTGTCTTAGTGGAGTTATTTTATAATGTGATTATAATTGAACTCATATTATAAACTTTATTTTAAAATCATCTTTGCAAAAATCCTTGTAGATAATGGCCTTCGATTTTAGACCTTTCATTTTTGGTGAAAATCTCGGCCTCGATGGGTCCAACTTCTCTAGATGGTACCAACTTCTGAGAGATACCCTTGACAAGAATTGTTTGCTCTATGTGATAGAAGAACCACTAAGAGATCGACCCGATGATTCTGATGGTGAGGACGCCTATGAGGATTGGCGTGACATCTGTGACACCTACATGCGTGTTGAGTGGCTGATGCGTTCCAGTATGACTTATGACTTAAGGGTGCAACTCAGTGACACCCGTGCTGACGAGATTATTAATAGACTTAAAATCCTTTTCGGGGCACAAGTCAGAGTCGCAAGGTTCGAATGTCTGGATGATTTTATTTCAACCATGATGGAAGAAAGACATGTCTAGATCAGCACTTGGTGAGGATGCATGAGATACATCGACGCCTCACGCATTTTTGGGACTACTGGATGGCTGACGAGACAGCAATGGATGTGGTATTGCGCTCGCTTCCTCTCAGCTATAAGAGCTACGTCAGAGATTTTGTGATGAAAGGAGAAGAGTTCACCTTCTTTGCATTCCTAGCTCGATTGAGGACCGCCAAAGTAGAACCAATAGAAAAAGAAATCGTTGACCCAGAAGGTATATATGATATACAAGTTTATAAATGTTTTTCATTCGCACTTGTTACAGTTTTGTGAAGTATTTGATACTTATTCTTGTTTTATGAAAACAGAAATGACTGTGCATGTGGCTTGGAATGGACAAGGCGCCAATGGAGGATTGTGAGCTATCAAGGAGTTGATGTTGGAGATGCCCTTCCTATACATTTATCGTTTTGATTAGAGGATTTGAGTAAATTTTGTAGTCGATTAGAGTGTGCACTATATTAGTGTGTTTTGCATTTCGCAAGACAGTTATTCATGTAAAGAAGATGTTCTATTTTATAAATAAATATCTTTTGTGGTCACATTTAGATTATGAGTATGCTATTCTTATCTTGACGATAAATAAGTAGGAACATTTATAAATCATCCTAAAAAATCCGAAGCCAAACTATGAATTCACGACGCTATTTTAGTCTTGGTGGTAATGTGTAAAACACATATGCCTCGTTTGCCCCGATAGGCAATATGACTAAAAACGCCACACCCGGTGTGCCGTTAATTGCAGAAAGTCGTCTGTGATTAATTCTTGTTTTAGCAAATAAATGAGAATCATTATTTTGAGGACTCCATCTCAAATCTAAGTAAACAGATGGGTATACTTGAATTATGATTTGGAAATATTTGATAGAGATCAAAGGGAATTTCGGATTAATGGATATTAATTTTAACAAGAAAATTGAGTCTCTGCGATTGGATCAAAGTGACAAGATATTTGAGTTATAATTTTAGCATAAGGGTCTATGAAAATAGTTTCATAAAATACAATTTTTAAATTGTTCAATGTGATTGATTTATTCTAAATATTGTAAATCACACTTTATTGAATATCGTGTGGTGATAAAGCGATCTCTTAGCAGGTTTATTAATATCATTAGAATTATCAACTAGAATAGAGAAATAGCCCTCACAAGGGCCTATGTGTTATTCGCAGAAACGCATCCATATGAATTATGGAAAGTCGTATTTTCAATGAGATTGGAACTATAGAGAATAAATAAATTTTGTAGAATATTCACATATGAGTGTGAATGCGCCTTCCACCAAAACCAAAGAAGGGTAAATATAGTATTTACTAAAAGGTTGGTATTTTATCGTGAAGGAGTTGTCATGATAAAAGGTTGCTAGAATTAAAAATAGTAAAAGCTAAAATAAGGTTAATCACCTCGCCTTCGAAGTGTCGAATTGTGCGACGGAATGTGTTCTGGTAAAATGTGTAATTTACACATAAAGGAGAAATTAATGATGATGATCATAATATTTCCGATTAACGCTTTACTGATAAGGCCGTAGGATTCAGGAATAAATCTTTGCCATGGTGCAAATTGATTATTCATGATTTACATGTCGTGTCCGAGAAACATGACCTACCTACGAACTACAAAATAAATAGTGACCCTGAAATACGATAATGACTAAAGAGTCATTGAAAATCCAATTTTTAAGTACTGGATCGCAAAGGTAGTTTTTGCTTGATCCCATTGAGTGATTTTATCACTTGGTATCTTTTAAGGAGTTAAAAGAAAGGAAATAATACTTAAAATGATGCAGTGCTCATTTTGTCGAGAAGTGTATCTTTGACAAAATTCAAAGGTAATTGATCACTTAAATGTGATGATGCTTGCGTCCGTTGGATTATCACTAGCATGGTACTAGTGCATCATATATGGAAATCTCGACTTGAAAGAGTGATTTAAGAAGTTTTTGGAATTGTCCAAAATATCGAGGAATTTGCATTTGCAAATTTTGAGTGGGAGCTAATTGATATAAATGTATGTGTGACATATTTTAAGTAGGAGCAAATCGATCTCCATGATCAAATATGTGAGTAACATGTTTTTGAGTGGGATCCAATTGGGGCTTTCATGATTTGAACATGTGGGTAACATATTTGAGTGGGAGCTTAACAACATTTTGTGTATGCAAGTGGGCATATTGTGAATGTTGATGCTATTATCGGTGCCAGAAGTAAAAGTTCGATTTTATGAAGTTGTTTATAAATTGAACATCTATTTTAAATAGATTAAGTCAAGTAGTATTTGTCTAAATAAGATTCAGAAGGAGTTCTGAATGGAACAAGTAAATGACGGAGGTTCTTACTTGTACGAGTAAATGACGGAGGTTCTTACATGTAAAATTTGGGCAAAACATTGACTTGGAACTCAAAGGAAAATAATATTGGTTGATATGTTGTAGGAACTATGCTTGAGTCATAGATGCCAACATATAAAATCATATTATGTGCTTGACGAAATGTGACCCGAGTTCTTTGTTAGAAGAACATGTTCCGAAGTGATTAGGAGTAAATCACTGAACATGAGTTGAGTGTTTTCTCTAGGTTCTAAAGAGGTAGAGCTATGAGAAATAATTCTAGAGATTGGTGGACTTAGATATAATTGTTATAAAGCCTGACACCAAACTGGAATAGAAATCTCGTAAAATCAGAAGTGCAACAAAAGCGTGGCTATTTCATCGAAGTGGTGTGGACTACACTGTCGATTTGAAGTCTACATAGAAGTATATGATTACTTTGAGGATTAGCCAAAATATGTTGTTTAAAGTTGAGGAAATTTTGTTTCCTGATTGAGTGTGTTTCTGGTGCATATGACGTTGAGAAATTCCATATGAATGATCAAGGATCATGTGAGCATAGAGGAAACAAAAGGTCTCACTCTACAACCAAACATATTTTAGGTCCGTCATGGAGATGATGAGGTAATGTCAATTTAGGTGACATTAAAGTTTTGCAAAGAATAAATGGATCTGAGTAGTACAGACCATTGACGATCAACCTCTTCCACTACCAAGCATGATCTCGAAGCACAAGTCAAGTGTGGCACAGAAATTGGTAACAAATGCAACTAGTTTATTTGTACTCTAGTGCAAGTGGGAGACTGTTGGAGATATGCCCTAGAGGCAAATAAATAAAGGAGTTTGTTGTAATATCTCATTAAAGTTTATAATTAGTTTTATACCATGCTAGAACTGTATTAAGAGGAAACATTAATATAGGTGTGGTATGTAAACGACCAGGTCCCTGGCATGTATAAGGATACGCTAGATCATTGGTCAACCGATGATTGAGGTTTCCCAATCATGGGCATTTATGCCAATTGATAATGGAGTCATTTCATTGGGTGGATGAAAGTGATGGACGTTACCCAATAGCTATCATTACAACTCGATCAAGTCACGAAGTTCACCGTTGTGATGATTACGAAACGTGGCACTTATTCCTTAGACTGTGAGATAATAATCCTATCACTATCACCGGAGGATGCCTTGACTGTATCAACCGTCACACCGTAACTGGGTGATCATAAAGGTGCAGCTCATGTATGCAAAAGTGATATGTTGAAAAGTATGTATCAAGAAGCGGGATTTGCACCTCCGCGTGACGGATAGATGCTCTGGGCCCACTCGGTGAGTCTTCATCCAAATAAGCTGCACAGCATATGACTAGGTCATGGGGATGAAAGATCACGGGAACGAGTTGAATGAGACTTGACCGGTGACGAGATAGAACTAAGCATGGAAATGCTAGATGATCATATCTCGGGAAAGTTAGTATCGTGATAGCAAATGGAATGAGACTCTATGTTTATGGTTCAACGACAAAGTTATTTCGTGGAATGCACAGGGGTCATTATGGGCATCCCAGTCCCGTTGATGATCATTGATCGGAGAGGAGTCTCGATCATGTATGGAGTGCTCCCGAACCTTAGGGTAACACACTTAAGGGTTTGACAACGCTAGGAGATCGTTCTGGTATTATCGGAATTATCGAAGATAGGAAAGGAGAGAATCAGAGGAGTACCGATGAAATCCGAATGAGTATCGGAGTGATCCGAAAGGAGTTTCGGAGTCACGGGAATTTATATATGATGTGAATATATTAATTGGAGAATTATGTATATTCATATATTGGTGGAAATAATTTCGATAATGTATAAATAATTAATTGGAGAATTAAATATTTATATATTATAATAAATAAATTAAATAATAGATAAATATATTAATTGGAGAATTATATATTTATTTATTGATTTAATAAACTTATTTATTAAATTAAAATGTTTAATTTCAAATTATGGGGGCAGCCCACCTAGTTGGGCCACCTCCGGAGGGAGGCAGCCCATTAGGGGGCCGGCCACCCAAAGGGAGCTAGGAGGGGCGGATAGGCCCATGGCCAATTCGGCCTCATGGGGGGCTGGCCAAAGGGGGCTGGCCGCACCACCTCCTCCCCTTCCTCCTTTAGTCCCACATGGGGGAGCTAAGGAGGAAGGGAGCCCTCTTCCACCTATATATGCAAGTGCCACGTGGGTTTTTTTAATTAAGCCAAAAATTGGAGAAAATCCAATAAATCCCACGACACTCCCGCCACCTCTCCACCTCTCTCGTACCCCGTGGCCCCAAGTAAGGGCCGCGCATGAGAGGGAAATCTTCCCCGCAGCACGCCGTCGCACTGTCGGAATTCCGCCAGAAGATCTACTTCCGCAACCTCAGTGGGATTGGAGGAACCGTGAGTCGTCGTCATAAACCGTACATGTGTGAGTACTCGGAAGTGCCTTTGCAGCACCGGTCGTCGCGCCAAGATCGTCACAACCTTGAGGTCGGCTTCAGTTCGACTACATCGTCCACGTCCTCTCGGAATGTTAAGCGCTTTCGGTCTACAAGAGGTATGTCGCCGGAACCCTCCCGTTACCGCATTACTAATAGATAGATCCTGGCTAGTTTTGGAGTTGCGTTAGATAGAAATTTTTTGTTTTCTGCAACGAACCCCTTCATCAAGGTGAAGCTCTATTTAGAGTCACTGAGCATGGAGGAGAAATCATGATGCAGGAGAATGGATATGTGGTTGCCTGATCCAACATTGTCGGTGCTCCGACGAACCGGATTTGTATCCAACAAGCATGTGTGGTCGATGATCCAAATTGAAGGCTAGTCGTTTTTGTGACTTTTGATGTTATATATGTCATTTGTACATGTTGCAAGCTCTTGCATGTATTGTCGCAAACTAAAGAATGACTTATTTTGATGACTCTAGGGGTCTACAACAAATGTATCATTCATAGATCACTTCTTTTTTACGGTGCTGCAAGCATTGACCTCTGGGCTGCATATGTGCAATACTTTTTTCTCAACGGTTTGGTGCAATGATTTTTGTTGCACACCCATATTTTATTGTGGCATGGTGTTTAAAATGTCGTAGTTTTTGTGCGTCTATGGGATATCTGAGATATTGCAACTCATTAAAAGTATTGCAAAGGGTGGAGGCATTCTGTTGCAATGTATATCATATGGGAAAGCTCAAGGTACGACTGATTTCCCATTTTTTTCCAGCAGGCTGACGCATAGCGCAATCCCAAACAAAGTATTTTTGAATCTCTAGCTCCATATTTTCGAAAAAGGATACAAATCAACTAGACCATCAAACAAATCAATGTTGCAGGACACTCCTCATGTGCGTCGCTCCAGGTATCTGTCCTCTTTATGCCTGTGTGTGTGTTTCTATTTCCAAAGTCTCCAACACACCTGGCCGCTCACCTACTACTCCCTCCCCCCCCCCCCCCCCCGCTTCCCCTGTTCTCTCTTCTCCTCCACCCTTACTCATAGATGGGAGGCCGTAGAGCATGCACCGTCATGGTTGTGGCCATGGTGGAGCTTTGAATCATATATCTGAGTCTCCAACTGTGCCGAGTCTCGGGGGAATGGACAAGTGGGAATGAGCTAGGGTCGTGTGTTTTGATGCCAGTGGGGCTCTTTGCGAGCTAGATTTTTCAACGACGAGCCTGATCCAGCGAAAGTCCAGGTTAGTTTTCACGGGATTTTCAATGTTGCGTGAGTGTTTGTCAAATGCTACGAACTCACCATTTTTTTGGGTGCAAACCCACGAGCGAGATGCTGCGATGATTCTGAACATTTGCTACATATGTTGATTCAATGAAACAGATGTTTTCGTGAGGTACTGCAAACTATGGTCTCTCGTGTTGCATACCTATTTGACTGTTCCTCGAGGATTCTGTTGCTGCTAACGGGGATTTGCTGCATACACATACTTTTGTTGCATTGGTATTTTCTATATGTTGCATGATTTTCTATGTATTGTTTTGACGCGCTCAATGTTGCAATGATGTTGCACTAGGACAATTAACGTGTTGCATGAGTGAGAGTATGCTGCAAAGGTCGGATGGGTGAGATTTTGAGTTCTATGAAGATCGGACAATCAGGGAGGGGGACGATCGATCCGGAGGATGCTCAACCCTGCCCTAAATCTCTTGGAGATGTATGTATGGTGGAACACACATACCTATTTCACATTAATTGTTTGGATTGTGCAATGTGACGGTGGGTTGTTCAGATACCCCACAATAAAGGAGAGATACAGATGCATAGTACACCCTTAATTACTCAGAGATTTCAGTGGTACTAAACAAGATTTTACTCCCATAACACGCATATAATGAAGGAAATCAATAAACCTTAATTATTTCCATATCCATATAAGCCAATAAAACTGGAATAAATTAAAATGCACGGTCGCGATATCTATCTCCACCATGGTATATAACCCGAGCAGAGCCATCGGCCATGGCCAAAAAGATTACCGACAGACACAGAGACAGAGCCATTGGCCATGGACACGGGGCTGGAGATCCCCGGCGAGGTGCAGTACCCGAGCTCCCCCGTCCTCGTCCCGCCGCGCCTCCCCACGCCGCAACGCACGCTCTACCTTTCCAACCTCGACGACCAGCGGTTCCTCCGCTTCTCCATCAAGTACCTCTACGTCTTTCCCGCCGCCGCCGCCGTCCCCGCCGCCGCGCTCCGGGCCGCGCTCGCCAACTCGCTCGTCGAGTACTACCCGCTCGCGGGGCGGCTCCGGCACGGCGACGAGGAGGGGAAGCTCGCGGTGGAGTGCAATGCCGAGGGTGCGCTCTTCGCCGAGGGGTCCCTGCCGGGGCTCGCCGCCGCGGACTTCTTGAGAGGTGGCGGAGCGAGGCCGCACAGGTCGTGGCGGAAGCTCCTGTACAGGGTCGACGCCCACAGCTTCGTCGCCGTGCCGCCGCTCGTCGTCCAGGTCAGTGTTGTTGCCGCCACTCTGCTCTGCTTCTCTGCTCTCGATCAATTAATTAATAAATATTATTTATTCTTCTTTACAAATGAATTTATCTCTGAACAAAGATCGGTTCTTGCCTACACTAAATTTATTCTTCAGAATTTTCCATCGCATGCATCGATTAATGCATCATATAGCATGTCGGAATAAGATTGATTTCTGCTGTAGGCTTGCAGCTGCTTCTGCATGATTTGAGAAAGAACAACTTAGTACTTGAGGCAGAGTTGTTTAGTACTCCAGTAGTACCTTGAAGAACAACTTGATTGTGGTTAATCATGTGAAAAATAGCACTAGAGCAACCATTCAAGGAATTCTTTTTTTAATCGAGTGGGAGCAATTTAGATTGTTGCTAAATTATGTGATCGTGCCAGTAGATATGTGATCAGGCGAGAGCTTCAGGGACAGCAACCGGAAAAGCAGGAGGATAGAGTTAGGAGAGCCCAACTTTTCCCAAAAGCTCCCATCTTTATTTTTGTAGGCACACTTTCAAATCCACTTGCATTTTGTCAAGTTTATCATGATTAGTGGTGGTAGATATCCATGCATGATCTGATTTTCTCAAAATATGCTTATGTTCCTCCGGAATGAGATCTTCAGAGGCAATCTTCTCACTTTCAACCCTCATGATATTACTAGAATATATGTAGACCTTCACTGAGCATCAGCACCCTTGATCCCCTTGGTGTTGTTGCTAACTAGGATTGTTGAAAATGAAAGTAGAATCTAATTAAACAGTTTCTTCTCCTTCAAAGAATCTCCTAGTACTACACTCCACTGAGGCACTGATGTCTCTTTCACTGTGTCCTGTCCTTGCTCAAATTGAATTCTCATGGACGAAATTAATTAGCTCCGGATCTTTGTTCTAGTACCACTAGTAGTAATTTGTAGATCATGAATTTGATTTGGATGAAGCAAATGTTGCATCTTTGATTTGGTCTAGCAATCTGCTAGTAGTAATTTATTTGGCATCGTACTCTGTAATGCGCCACTGACTGACAGATAAGGACATGGATGGCTGTCATGGGATGCAGGTGACGCACCTCGGCTGCGGCGGCATGGTGCTGTGCACGGCCATCAACCACTGCCTCTGCGACGGCGTCGGCACGGCGCAGTTCCTCCACGCCTGGGCGCGCGCTGCCCGGAGCCTGCACATCACCGACGGCGGAGGCGACCACCCCGTCGTCCACGACCGTCGAGCCCTGCTCCCGCGATGCCCGCCGCGCGTTGAGTTTGCGCACCCAGAGTACCACCACCGCGACGCCGCCGCCGACGCCTCCAGCCTCCATGCGCACCTGCTCGGCCAGCCGCTGGCCTCGGTGTCGCTCACCTTCACGGCGGCGCGCCTCGCGCACCTCAAGAAGCAGCTGCTGTCTTTGTCTCCGGCGCTGAAGCGCTGCACATCCTTCGAGGCGCTCGCGGCGACGGTGTGGCACGCGTGGGTGCGCGCGCTGGACCCGCCGGCGCCGCTCCGCGTGAAGCTCCTCTTCTCGGTGAACGCCCGGCGGCGCCTCACGCCGGAGCTCCCCGAGGGCTACTACGGCAACGGGTTCGTACTCGGGTGCGCCGAGTCCACGGCCGCGCACGTCGCCGCGGACACGGCCGGCGCGGCGCAAGCGGTGGTCAGGCTGGTGCAGGAGGCCAAGGAGCGCGTGGATGACGCCTACGTGCGGTCCATGGTGGACCTCCTCGAGGAGCAGCGTCGCGGAGGCGGCGGCGCGAAACCGGACCTTTCGGCGAGCCTGGTGATCTCGGCGTGGACGCGGCTGGGCCTGGAGGACCTCGACTTCGGCGCCGGCGTGGCGGTGCACATGGGCCCGCTCACAAGCGAGATATACTGTGTGTTCGTCCCCGTCACCGGCGACCCCGGCGGCGTCACCGTGCTCGTCTCCGTCCCGCAGGCTGCTGCCGACAAGTTCGAGCATTACTGCTGCAACCCCATGTATGCCGGTGGAGTGGAGGAGACGGGCGGCGGCGCCATGGCCGGCAATGGCATGCTGGAGCGCGACGAGAAGCAGCAGCCGTGTCATGGACATGACATCAAGATCGATTACTAGTGATGATAGCTAGTCTCATCTGATCGAAAAATTTGTACCTGCAAGCATGCGTCTGTAAATTTTGTGTTTGGAAATCGACAAGACATACTCAAATCTTGTCGGTCTGATCGATCCAAAAAATGAACAATGGCAACAAGAATCATATGCCAAATTGCCAGTCCTGCAAGTCGACAACAACTCTAAGAACAGAGCATCTCTATAGCGTGAATCAGTCAATGAATCAATATATAATTTTTGAAACAGATTAGCGAACGCAAAATTAAGGCAGGAGAATGAAACTTTGCAGGTGATTGGACTGATAAAACATGCTGGATCCATAGTCTTTGCATCAAATCAAATCGTTTGATCTTTTTCGCTTTTGCGTTATTCCACCGACCACCACTGCAATGGTAACCACGAAACGAGATCGGTCGATCGGTCGTTATGCTCCCATATATCTTTCGCATCTATCTATCTTTTCTTCACTGGATGGAGCAGGGAGTACAAGGTCAATGCTGTCCGGGAGAGCTTTTGCAGATACTTCAGAAAAACCTGCTTCAGCTGTAGCCTTTTCGTACCGCCTAGCTAGCTACAAAAACACAAAGTGATCCTGCTAGCATTAACCAATAATCACTCTTGTTTTTCCATCTTACTATGAAAGCGACTGAGAACTTTGTAAGAATATTCACGGGACTATCTATGTCTCAGTCGACTGATTTTTTCTTAAGTCTCAGTCATCTAAGAAAAGTGCAACCGTAGTTAGAGAAAAGTGTAATTGCACTTTTGTATGAACTGTGGTTTCACTTGTCAAAATCGACTGAGACTTATGAAAATCTCAATCGATCGAGATATATCAAAACTGAATACTCATATATTGTACTAATTTGTTCATCTAGTGCAAAAATATGTACTCCCTCCGATATATAAAAAATGTCGTCCATTTAGTACAAAGTTTGTACTAATTTAGTACAAAATGAGCGACACTTTTTATGGATCGGAGAGACTATCTTTTGTTACCAGAGTTAAAAATGGAATTATAGCACGATTCTTAACGTGTGTCGATGGTTTCTTATCATCGTCGAGAATCAGCAAAACCATTTTCTTAATTCTCAGTTGGCTAAAGTATTCTCCAACTCTATAAAGCTGCTCTAATGGTTTCGATCTAAAAAAATATCTTTATGTATTTGTAGGAGACATGTAATAGAGAGTTTAACTCTATAGCTAGTTCCTCGATGGGTTAATTTATCGCCGTTTCTCGATTTCATGTCCTCCAATAACCATTTGCTGAGAAATACCCGTGTTGCACGAAATTCTGGCGATCCAGGCATCTCTTCAAACTTGGATGGTCAGGAGTAGTAAAAAGATAGAGAAGTAAGCAACACGGAGATACATAATAGGAATCATTAACTACTAAATTCCTTTTTGTTTTGGGAAAAGGGTATGCTAACTCAAGACATTTCTTACATGTCGACATGCCTATTTTTGGTTGCACAAAGGACCTGGCAGAACTAGTTAGCATTGCCATTTCCATGCATCCAAGGCATCTTCTTTCCTTCGATCGAGGCAACTGAAATTTTGGGATAGATTTTGCATGGATGCTATTCCATCACTTACATTCATATATGCACACGGACCAGTCAGCATGAAGAACTGTCTCATGGAATCAGATTCTTTTCCTTAACTACATGCCCACTTTCTGCAATAAGCTTACTGAAGTCTTTGGCAAGTATAAACTCACCAATAAGAAGCTGAACTCTTTTGTGGTTTTATCACCTGGATGCATGGCAAAATAAAATAAAACCTTCCATTTCTAAAAAAAAAAAGATTCTTTACGGTGACCGTAGAAAAGAGCTAGCTTAGCATAAGGCCCCCACAGAATCAGGAAGGCAACAATGTGTAGAATTTTAATTAAAAAATAAGTTTAAAGATTTTTTTACAAATAATACGCGGAACAAATTATTTTCACAAATAATACACGGTTGCCGTGTACCCGATGATTAGTTGTAATTGGTTAAGCATTTGTGTCCGAAAAGATCTAACCGTCGTAGTCCGTGCCAAAAGGCTATCACATTGGACCTACTTGCCGGCCGATAGGCTTATCGGTCACGTAGCCGTGAACTTTTTTTTGAACCTTGTGAATATTTCTTTTAACTAGTGAACATTTCTTTAGATTCCTAAATATATTTTTTGTTCTATGATTTAAAAAAATACTAAAACATTTTCCACAATGTAAAAACATATTTTTACTATAAAAATATAATAAAGAAAGAAAATAGAACAGAAAACGAAAAAGCAGAAAAAACAAAATAGAATGAAAGAGGAAACAAAAAGTAAACGAAAGAAAACAAGAACAGAAAAAGAAAAATGAAAAACAAAGTGCCTATAATGGGCCAGGCCCAGGGAAAAGAGGGTGCGGTGCGGTGTAACTTTCCCGATACGCGGAAAATAGGATTTTCCTTGGCTAGCAAGTCGAGGCGAAAGATGCCCAAATACACCCGAGGCAACGCGACAAGGCACCTCCTATTGCGGGTGTTTCCTATACACAATTTTCATTGCGTTCATTAGGGAGCTGACGCATGAAGCGTCCTGCTAGTAGATTTATTTTATCATTTTTGCTCTGTGGTTTTTTCTTGTTTTATTTTTTCCTTTTTTTTTTACTTTTGTTTTTTTTTTCCTTTTTTCGTGCTCTCTTTCTCTTTTTAACATGGAATTTTATTCTATGTAATACATGAACAATATGTTTGAGCTTCTTGAACAATTATTTATTTTGTATTCTGTGAACGTGTTTTTATCTCATATGATGATATGAATACATTTTGAACTCGCGAAGAATTATTTAAATTTCACTGTGTATTGACCGCAATGACGGAAAGAAGTGACTACTTCTAGGTGGAGTCGCCTGGAGTATAGGAGTACATGGAAATGTGAGAGTGATATAATCACGGTGGTGGAATAATCGTCAAGGTGTAGTTTGTTGAGTGTGTGTAAAATATTGTGTACGGGTCGTGTTACATTTGGACTTGGTGTTGTAACCAGTGTGGATATGATACGAGTAGTGTTGGAGTCGGATGCTTGTAGCCTTGACCTCCTATATAATGTGGATGTACCATATATTGTAACCCATGATGACTAGATAGGGACAGTCAGGTAGTGGGAGCCCGACACCTGAGACGGCTGGTCTAGCCGTACGAGCGCATTTTGCCATGCTCCGGGAAGTAGGCGAGTGCGCCAAACCTTGTTAATAAATCACGGTGTCGTCATCTATGATTGCTTGGTCCTCGATAGATCATTTGTGTGCCTGGAGTGATAAAAATGAACTTGTGTGGTGGCAAATGAACAGGTTGTCGTTAGAAATATATGGATCCAAAAGGATCATGTGCTTCAGATTCTTATGGAAGTAAACTTTCGAAGTAGCATTAGACTTCACCTTGTACCATGTCTCAGAGTGCACCAACGTATCAGTTCCTAATGATTCAGATTCCTCTTTGTTCAGATAGTTTCAGGTAGGACCGAAGAAGGAACTAAACACGAAATGTTCCTAGTCTGTTAAGAATTGCTGAATCAATAGTTCGATGTTTAGAGTTCAGAAGTGTTATTTCAGTGATAATTAAAATGTCTGGGTCATGATGTAATTTACCTACAGGGTGGAAGGGAGTGAGTAAATGAACTAGGTCATGTACTTTCGATTCCAATGGACGCTCCAGATCTTCCTGGTATCTAGTACCCTCCATGTTCTCATTAGCATAACATATGTCCTCGTACGTCCAGTGAATCAGATGCATCACATAGAAAAAGTCTACTAACTTCTCTAAAGAAAAATTCTACTAACGTGCTAAGGTACTTCTATTTGAGTATCTGTCTCTGTAGAAATAACCTAGCACTATGTTCAATAAACTTCTGCGTAAGTAACAGTCGACACCTCACCATGAAGTGCACTGCATGAAATAGAGCTCCATCCTAGCTAGGCAGTGTGGCAGATTGACAGAAGAGAACAAAACCGCGGACGAGCAATAATCGTAACAAAATAAAAAATTATGATGTTGAACTTCATTGAAGATCAATAGAGAATATATTAATTTAAGTACTGATCTATCTTAACTCTGCTATGTGTGTCAGAAACCTGGAAAACCTAAAACCACCATGGAGTATATATAGCAAATTGAGAAGACTAAACATTGTGAAGTTCGAGAAAACCTAAACCACCATGCAGTAAAAAAAAGTTTACCACTGAAGGAAATTGTGAAGGAGAGTAAACATGTCATGGGCCCGAATTTTCTTCTTGGTCGACGTGAATATGGTAACAGGCATGCAATGCTCAGTCGGGGTCTTTATGATGGGCCTCTTTGGCAGTGGCGGATCTAGCTCAATATGTCAGGGTGGTCCACCAGTAGAAATGTTCATAAAAACATACTTATTTCAAAATTTTCTTCTATAATATATAGGCTACATGAAAATCTCAGGGTGGTCCATGGACCACCCTGTCCACCCTCCAGATCCGCCACTGCTCTTTGGTTCTCTTTGGTTCATATGAAAAGCTGAGAAAAATAATTAAAGTCCTGACAAAAAGGAGAAAAATAATTAAAGATACTCTTTCTATTCTGAATAATAAGATGTTCTAACTTTTTTCTGAATCACATGTATCTATACGCATTTCAATGTGTATGTTCACTCATTTCAGTCGATATGCAGCATATTGAATTTTCCAAAACATCTTATAATTTGGAACGGATGGAGCAGAATTTTGATATGGTATATTTTACTCATCTCTTCCATTAATTTTCTTGAAAGAAGCGGACCAAGGAAAAGCAGAGAATATTTTTTCTTCGATCTTGCTTAACGAATGAAAAAAGGCGATTTTACAATTTGCTCGTACCTTCGTTTAGTATTTTTATGCACAAATTAGGAGGCTGAAGTATTTGGTTTGTCTGTTATTTGTTCATGTTTATTAGGATTCAAGTGGTTTTTATGTTCCTATCAACTTAAAACCCACACTCCTGTAAACTGGATATGTGTGACGGTGAGCATACAAAGATCTCTTTTCGTTATATTCCGTTCTCGTCTTCTTAAGCCGGCAACAATAACAAATGGCCTTTATTTTTCGTCAGGAACTCATCGTCTATTGCTTCCCTATGGTAAAGAGGCATACCATGCATACTTTTAAAAATTGTTGCCAATTCTGTACAAATCCTTACATGATATCATTAGTGCTTTGTTGCCTATTAGCGAGACCTCGTGAGATGCGAGATGTTATGATATAAGAATTCATACCATATGATCAAACAACAACATGACCACTCAAAATATCATACCCAAATTGCAAGATGGAGCTCCATATATATCATGATACATTCAGAATTTAAACTAGCTAGCATTGCCATTTCAATGCATTGGTGCCACACCTTCTTCTCATCGATCAAGTCAAGTGAATTTTACAGGTTTTGCAGGATGCTATTCTATCACTTAGATACATCGAGTTAGCATGTAAACGTATCACATGGATGGAAATTCATTTTGTCAATTACATTTGCACATCCCAAAAAGCATTTTTCCCGAACCTACGCAAAGTTCACGAGAAGAGTACCGTATGTGTGTGCTCTTGTGTTGCATTTATTAGTGTGCACGCATCATTGTCGTAACCACACTAAAAAGAGGAAACTTGTCTTCTAGGTTCATGTGAGCTAACACCGGACGGAGGAGTACGGTGAGCGTGGAACTGTCCATAAGAGGCCCATTTGTTTTAAGGGGAAACTAGGCCCATATATTGCTTATAGAAATGTATCCTAGATCATTTGGGTTTTGTAGGTTGAACAAGGTCCGTGCTTATATGAAACTCTATCATAATCATGTGTTTGAGTTGCTCATGTGTTGGTACTATTTATTTTTTTAACAAAAGCATTACAAAAGCCTTTAAATTACTAAAGCTCCAAATGGCAGATACATAGTGCTTATAGAACATCTTATATAAGAAAGTAAAACAAGTAAGAAAGAAAGATAAAATAGGCACATCTTGAGTCAGTCGAGGCTAGCACAAGCAGAGGAACTAAGGTCTTGGGGGGAGAGGCACCACCATATTAAGATTGTGAACTTGTAATTAAACTCCCTATTCTTCAAACATGGGACAACGCCATCTGCGGTCTCCACCACCAACAAAAAGGCCTCTGTCCCCTCTGTCTTGTTTGAAGGGTTCCACACCGTTCATTCGAGAACACAAATGATTGATGGTAACTAGGCCCCCCAAGGGAGATGACATCAGGATCCGCCATCTGACAAGTCGAGCTCCTCGGATACACCACCGTCACCCACAACACAACTACACAAAAGACAATGTTGCAAGACGTGGTTGTATAAGAAAAAAAAACATGCAGTAGAGGGGACGACCACACCACCACCGGCAGCACATGACTCGCCGAAACAATGGCCTCTCCCCAACCGTGACACGCAAAAAATGCATTCCAAAAATGACACACACCTTGTATGGTAACGAATTATCAATACTACTATGTTGGGTAGCACAAAATGTATAACAATGCATTGGTGGATGGAAATCCCTCTCGCACACGAACTTTCTTTACAAATACCATACATATGCAATCGAATTAATACTATATATAACTTAATTAACATTGCATTGAATATTTGTAATTAAAAATAGAATTCTATATAGGTTCAAAACAACATGCATGCATGATATACGCTGCCATTGCCAGGTATTTAGCACATGCACTGTAGCTAGGTAAGGTAGGTACACACCGGTGGTGTATATACAAGCCAGTACACAACATACACACAATCGAAATACTAGCATGTACAAGTTATGCAATTCATTCCTATAAACTTTCTCACGATCATGCTAGAAAATATAAAATGCGGTTCAAACTTCAAATATCGACCTTCTGGTGCTAGATGATTCACGCATGCATGCCCATATACGATCATCAGTACTTCCACATGCCATCCATGCCCATGTCCACCGACGAGATCTCAGCGGCGGCTGCGGCTGCGGCGGCGTTGCTCTGATCGTTGTTGCTCATCCCGGTGCCGGCGTCCTCCTGTGAAACCATCGACGACGGCCCGCTCGCTGGCCCGGCTCCAGCCATGAAGCCCTGGTCCATCATCTGCATCTGCAGCTGCTGGTGGTAGAACGACATCGGCTGCGGCGGCGCCATCATCTGCTGGTGGCCGCTGTGGTTCCCAAAGTATTGTCCGTTCATTGTTGGCAGTGCCGCACCGCCCATCATCGACGTACCGGCGCCGGCTGCCTGCATCTGGTATGAAGAAGGTGTATGCAACTGTGGCGGCGGTGGCGCCAGCGAGGACGACAAGGTGGCGTAGTCCATCAGAGGAGGCAACGTGGAGTCGACGACGAAGCTCTGCTGCTGCTGCTGCTGCTGATGCTGATCTCCCATGGACATGGGCATCGTCGGCATGGCGTAAGAAGGCATCACCGTCTTCTTGATCCCAGAGCTCTTATGGAAGATCCTGCAAACTACCCACTCATCCTACAATACACACATACCAAACGCATAAATTAATTCAGTGCAAATTAATCAACAACATATGATCAGCAGCTAGTTGGCTAACTAGGTATTTCTATAAAAAAAACTAGGTATTACTATACGTAGGTACGTGCATATTCATGTTAATTAACTGAGTGTAGTAGTACTAATAATCAGGTACTATGTACTAAGTACCTTAGCAGCTGCATTGATTATGGCGGCGACGGCGCTACTGGTGGCGTAGGGCACCTGCTCCTTGCGGGTCTCGATCCTGTACTCATGCATGACCCAGTTGGTCTTCTCCCCTCTTGGAGCCCTGCCCTTGTAGAACACGAGGGTCTTCTTCATGCCGACGAGCACCGGCGGCGGCGGACCGAAGATCTCCTTGTCCTTGCCGGTGGCCTTCCAGTATCCCGCCTCCGTGGCGCGGTTGGTGCGTATCCCGGTAGGGTACTTGCGGTCCTTCTGGCAGTAGAAGTACCACTCCTTCTCCCCCATCTTCGCCTTCCCGGGCAGCTCCCATGGTTCGGACTTGTTGAGGTCGACCTCTCCGATGGCGGTGGCGACGAAGGTCCTGTCGAGCACCTTGGGGGTGAGGTAGAAGGTGATGATCTCCTCGTCGGTCGGGTGGAACCGGAACCCCGGCGGGAGCTCCAGTTGTTGTTGTTGATGTTGCTGCTGCTGAAGTTGGTCTGCCATGGAAGCACTCTGTGCAGTAACTACAGATGAAATGGAAGCTGGAATAATGGTGCAAATATTGGAGGCAACCATACACAAACGGTGCAAAGAGAACTGTGGGCCGGCTTGCGATTATGGAGGAATTTAATTTGATTAGCTTTGCGAAGGAGGTGCGTGTTTAAATAGGAGGCAGCTAGGCGTGTGCGGGCAAGGCACTTGCCAGAGAAGCCTCTGTCCAGCTACACCTTTTGGCAATTTGTTTGATTTGTTTCCAGTGGCAACGGATGGATGCATGCATGGTAAGCTAGATAGATAGATAGCCTCTCCTCCTTTACAACTCTGCAATGCTTGGCATTCTCTGTGGGAGCCAGGCCCGGTGGCGACAGGTTGCCAGGTCTCTAGAACCTCTCCAATTCTCCATGCATGCCATGCCATCCTAGATTTGCATACCTGGCTTTGGTGTCATTCTTGTTAACGTATGCATATGTGTCTCATCTCCATGGAAAAATATGTGGTTCTGTTGCTGCTTCCTTTATGATGCAAATCAAACAAATTAATGCTCATGCATTGGTATCTATCAATTAATTAAAACTAGCAACATATACATAAATAAAGCGATCTTTGCATGGATGCGCTGTTATGGTTAAATATACAGAGAGCCACAAATATAGCAACATGTAAGGTGGTGGTACTCTCCATGTTCATCTTCTCGATATTAATGTAGTAACCTTTATCGAGAAACCTCCATGAAACCATGGAGGGGTTTTGATCGGTTACCAAGCTAGGGGGCAGGCCTCGGCCCCTGCTGAATTCACGCATTCATGCATGGGACCGGCCAGCCGAGCTCACATTGCCCATGCATGCAAACACATGTATATATTCCAGCATACGTCATTGGTGTTTGTTTGGAGAGATAGATCAGTTACCTGTTTTCATATGCTTTTCAGGTCGTCGTGTAGCGGTGGATGAACGTATTTGCGCCACGATAGACCGGCCTTTTCACCCTTTTCTAGAAAAGATGGCACGAGATATGTCGATCTAGGCAGGCCTCCAGGTGTGCGTGACTATGTGCTTATCAACTTTCTTGGCTATATCTCAACCATGCTTCTCCTCGTGCCCCTACCCCCACCGTGAGATAAACCTATATAATTAAACTCATATTCTCTAACTTAGGTTTTCCATTTCACATGAAAAATTTATATTGTAGTAATTTCTTGTAACAATTAATTGTTCTTTTGCAGCTCTAAACTAGAATTGTGTAGTTGCCTGCTTTCACATCACTAAACCATGTGCCTCCTCATGTCGCAAATTGCCACAATTAATTTACACAATAAGCTCATTTTATGAATCAAACTTTCTATTTCTTGGGAGAAATTGTATGTTTCTTCCGGCTGGAAATGTGTGGCCATATGGTTTCACATCTTTAAACTTAAATTACACATATTTAAAAAAAATAACAAAACAATGAATCGTTTGAAAAAAAAAACCATGAGCTTCACTTAATTAAGAGCATGGTTCTTTTGGGGTTTTTTTGGTGCGTGCAACTTCTTTTGAAAGTTTAAGCTACAAATTTGCAACCTTCTAGTTTAACCCCTCTAAACATGAAATTACGCTTAATTTTTTAGACATGCAACAAATTGATTAACCATTAGGGAAAAATCATGCACTCCATCGATTAATTAGCAAGTATGATTTTTTTTCAAATTTTCTATTTGCATGTACCAATATTTTTCTTAGTTGGAGGTCTCAGAGATGTTCGACACAATTTCCTTTGGGCGAAAACCACCTAGCAAAGGCCGGAGCCAAGGCAGCTCTCCTCTCTTTATGTCTTTTTATACTATTTTTTGGTAGGCATTTACAAAGGCTTTTGGTCCAAGTAGGCCTTACGCAATGGCAGAGCCTCCACACCTCGCCAGTTTGAGTTCCTTCGCGTCGTCGATAATGATCTTGTTAGCGACATACAATTAACATTAATGATGCCATGTTTAGAAAATGTTCAATTTCTAAAAAAATTTAAATTAGAAAATGTTTAGACTTTGAAAAAATTTAAAATTAAAAAAAGTTTAGATTTTGTAAATGTTCAAATAAAAAATGTTCATTCTTTAAAAATGTTCAAATTTAAAAAATATTCATTTAAAATTTTAAAAAGTTCAGATTTCAAAATGTTTAAAATTGAAAATATTCATTTTTTGAGAAATGTTTAAAATTAAAATAATTTAGATTTTGAAAATATTTAAAACTAAAAAATGTTCAATTTTTTTAAAAAATAAATATAAAAAATGTTCAAATTAAAAATGTTTCAAAAAAAATTCAGATTTGAAAAATATTTCGAATTTACAAATATTCGAATTTTGAAAATGTTCAATTTTAACAAAATGCTCAGATTTTAGAAATATTTGATTTTTTTTTCGGATTGTACATACCTGATGGGCAACGGCGCAACGAAACACTTTGAATCAGACGAAACGGTCAAACGGGGGAATATGGGCCAGCCCATTAGTCCGCGAGGGTACGTGGCGACGCCCTGTTTTGCCGCTGAAAGCGGCAAATAGGAGCTCCCGATTTTTCCTTATATGGAGTTCTCAAAGAAGTTCTGACCAAATTCCTTTGGGCGACAACCAACTAATAAGGGATGGAGCCAGGGCTGGCCCATCTTGTTAATCAATATTCATGTATTTTCCGTTTTCGAGGAGGCTTTACATGGGCTTTCGGTCCTAGTCGGTCGAGCCCCTTCTTCGATTCTACATTGGCTGCATAACATTTTCATTAATATTGTAATTTCTTCCTTAATTGTTTCCACGAAAAGAAAGAGCGACAATGGGTCCCCTCACCTCAAACCCAATCACATGCTAGAGAGATAGATGGTGGAACATTTACATCTTTGAACCTGGTCATGCCAAAGCTCATAGCGATGTTAATTCACATCTTTGACTGAAAGAGCACATTTTAGAATGTGAAACCAACCTTGGTCTAACAATATTATATACAAACATGCATTTCACTTAATTAACTAGTATGCGTTTTTTGTTTTTCTTTTTGCCAGCATCGATGTTTCCTCTCAAGTGGGGTCCACAAAGATAGTCACCGTCCTTGGGCGATGACCACCTAGTGACGCCCAACTCAATGATGTCTTCGCTCCTTTTATTTCATTTTCCAGGAAGCATTTACATGGGATTGTGTTCCAAATCTGCCCCGGCCCAAGCCTATCTCCTCCTCTGCATCTACGCGAGCCAAATTCCAGAAGAACACCGATAGTGATCTTCTCGGCGTCATAAAATTTGCATTAAGATGTATTGTCTTCTTTGTGTGTTCCCATGAAAATAGGCGTATCTTAATTAGTCAACATACATGGAAATTCACATATTGGTATAGAGGGATGATAATAAAGAAAATAGAATTGCAGTGGGTCCCCATAGCCAGAGACCCTGTCCCTATAAAAAATCAGAAGGTTGAATGTTTACATATATAGAGACACCGAAGATTTGATGTATAAGATTGATCCTAGCTGATCAACCACCAAACGTCTGTCACCCCTGTTTGTCCTACTTTCAATGTGGTTCTTCAAACCACAAAAACTAGTACTCTAGGTACGGGAGAAGAACAACTATTGCATGCTAGTATCAATGTATAATATAGGTACGGAAGTACGGAACGTACAGTCAGCAAGCTAGCTTGCATGCGTACTAGTACTCTAGGTACAAATAAGCCCTAGCTCGCAATCAGACAGATTTTGGACCCTAGCTAGTCGCAAAAAGAGGAATGCTGGTGAAGGAGTATCTTTCAACATACAGTGTTATAACTATGCACTTTTGGAGCTAGTTTGAAAGTCAGATGGTGAGAGGAGAGGAAAATCGTGCACGTAACTTAATTAATTATCAGACAGAACCACGTGTAGTCGGCTAAGTGCATGAATACATGCATAAATTAAGATGCATGCGTGCGTGCTAGCTTGCCCAATGAATGAAGTCGATCAACCACATATGCATTCATGGCCGTTAGCTAGCTTCTCATGATTGTTAACGAAAAGCCAATCCTTTTCTGTTTGACTAGCTAACGTTTTTGCATTGATAGTACTTTGCCGTTATTTCATGTCCCTGTAAGTAACCACCAACCATACTCGTGAAACTATGTATAAGATCACGGAGCATCACAGCTGGGGAAGTAGCATCCACATGCATTCGCCTCCCCTGAAACATGAATTTGGAAATAAACATAAACGTAACAAATGTTTTTAAAACTTATTCAGGTTCGGGTTGTCTTCAACTAGAGTGGCTGGTTGCACACTAGGAGATTAGATCGTTAGTGCCTCCAACTTTGGTTGGTTAATTTTTGTACCCACTTTGTCTGATCAATGAAGTGTTCTCGGATTGGTTTTATTGCAATTCTTAAACTTAAGACTTTGCAATAAAGGGTGGTGTGCATCGTTTCGATGCAGAGGCCGGGGCTATGCTCCCTTTTTCGGAAAAAAAAAATCAGTGAGATGCGTGAAATGAGACAACTTCTTGAGAGAAGACATTCGAGGAACTAATGAAAATATACTATTTCAATGATAGACTTTAAGTTTGGCGAGGTCCCATTTTTGGCACTGGCTCACCAAGGCGTGTAACATTTTTCTACACCTTGTGATCTTTAATATACATGAAAAATGCATCTAATTCTTTTTTATACTTGTGGTAAAATTGTAGGAGAGAGGAAAATCTAGCCGTAATTTTCATGGCAGACCTCATTGTACTATTTTTGTCTTGTCAAATCTAAACATATTTGTGTCTATTAATAGTCAAACTCTCAAAGTTATCCTAGCTCATTTGGTTTGAACTGTGGATATATATACGATCCTAACAGGTTCTAAATTCCTATTTATACTTTTTGGCATAATCTCAATTTAGAAATAAAATTTGACAGCATGTTTTCTCTACAAGTTAGCTACACGTGAAAGGAGGGAGTATAATACGGAGACCTTCTATGGTTATAAGTAAGTAAGTAACACAATTATATGGGCATTAGGGCTGCACAGCTGTATACCAAATACTAACTCGTGCATTGTTCTAAATCACGGCAAGCAAAACCTAAACGACCTCAACCATCTCTATATATATAAACCACTTAATTAACACCCCACAGTATCACATAATAAATGATGATCATGCATGGTCATCATGATGATGATGACGATGATGATGATAAGAATAAGGTCAACGGATAACACTGGTGTACATGCAATGGTGATGGTGATGGTGATGGTGATGATGAAATCGCAGCTTTTTCTTTGCATTCAACTCATGGTCGCTAGCTGCATGAGTGCATGGCCAAAGAATGGAGTACGCTCTTTCTTGTGAGAACAGTTCGTTTCGGCCCGTTACGGTGGATTGAAACAAGCCCGGGTTAGAACGCTTCCGTTTTCACCAACGCGTGACCCACCACAGCCCATCTCTTCTTCTTCTTCTTCTTCTTCCTGGTGGAGCTCCCGTCTGGGAGGGAGAATCACATGGCCGCCGCCGCCCTTCCCGCCTGACGCGATGTGTTCCAATTCCTCCTTATCCTCCTACTCCCATGGCGCCGTCCATCGCTCGCCATCCACCCCCTCTCCCTCCTCCTCCCACGCGCAGCCACGGCCCACCTCCTCTCCTCTCCGCCTTCTCCTCTTCCTCCACAGACAACAAGTGCGGCCCGGGATCCGACACTTGACAGCCCGATCGGGACTGCAGCGCCGTGCTCGCCGCCCCAACAAGTGCGGCCCGGGATCCGACACTTGACAAGTGGGAGATATGGTTTCAGGCACATAAGCTGTACAGAGGCATGGTTGGCCAGGGTTTATGTCCAAATCAGGAGGCATATACTTTCTTTATTATTTCACTATTTAGAGCCCTGAAAGTTGACTTGGCTTTGCGTGTATTCACTATTCAGACGTATGGCTGCTCAATGTCGTGAACTCCATCTTGTTGGTTATAAAGCACTTATAACCAATTTATTTTTCACAGAAGGAAAGAAGCCCAATTTATTTTTGAAGACATGTTATCGAGGACTTCCAATCCTGATAATATTGGATGGAATCTCCCTCATCGATGGACTGCTTGGGGCCAGATACAAAGACGTGTGCGTGGAATTTCTGTACATCATGGAAAAAGGTCATCATAAGCCTAGCTTCTGTTCATACATCATTTTAGCAAGGGAAGCATTGAAAGAGTAGCCATCACTAGAATCGGCTGGACATGATGCAGTGCAGCAATTTGGGATTTTCTTGTGATATCTGATGTAACAGAGCTGTCCATCCACAGTGAGTTAGATGGCTAGATGGTCCTCTTCATTGTTTTGCTACTTTCTTGGTCTTTCGCATTGCTATCTACTCCCTCTATCCCACAATATAAGATGTTTTGGCAAGTTATTTAAACTTGCCAAATTGTCTTGTATTATGAAACTGAGAGAGTATTTCCAAGGCTTCTGCATTGTGTTTTCCGTGAGATCAAAGAATGCATGTGGGCAGCATGCTTCATATCCACTTTAACTGTCATGCGCTGAATTCGCCCATAATTCTACACTCTACACTAGTTGCCGACCTTAACCGCAGGTACAGACTTCAATTTTGTGTATGTCCAAGTGCTGACATGGTTTATTGCTATTGCAGCGTCTCAACAGGGAGTACAGTGGAAAATTTCAGGGGGTTAATCTCTTGGGAAAAGGAAGGAATCAGAGTACTGTGTCCATTCTGTATCGGTCGATGGTCATTTTTATCAAGGTGAATGGTCAATGTCTGTTACATTAATACCTATTTGTTATGGTTGTACTTGTGGCTCCTCTTTCTGAACTCCCTATTTTTATCATAATTATCTGAACATGTTGGAAACCATGCAGTTTGAATGATATTCTCGCTAATCCATTCAAAAAACTGTCCTTTGTGGTGTTAATAATGCTGGCAGCTTGTGCTCTCGGAGACATGCATTGATTTTTTGTGGTCCATCAGCTAGATGTTGCTTAACAGCATAAGCTAAACAAAATTTGCATCTATAGAATATGATTTTTAGTCTAGTCCCATGTTCCCGTTCATAAACTTTTTGGGGGTGTAAGTTGGCAATTATTTTCTTGAAACAAGAGGAAGTTGGGTTCCTATCATCTGCTTATTTTTGCTGCCTGCAGCCGATTGTAACGTGTAAAGTATCTTCAAGACGTATTGATTGATCTGTTTTGAAGCAAAAACAACAATCTGTCACATGGCATCTCATAAATGAGGTTGAACCTTACGATGCCATGGGCCCATGGCTGTGGATCAGTGCAAGATTTGTGTGTATATGGTAGTACACTTTCGGTTCTGCAATCTGTGAACATAGTTCGGAAGGACGGTATAATGTTCACTATCTGGATATATTTTGTGAGACATGTTAAGTAACAATGATGAAGCTACGGCTGACACACCGGTGTCCATTTGCTAATATAACATGTTTGTGCCTCTTGGTAGAAAAATGTGCACCACGACCACGTGAATTTTATTTCATCAGATGAGACACGTTAAGTAGTGATTCCTGACACTATTAGTAATATTTTTCCGACATAAGTTTGTGCTATTATTTAGTATATCTGATATTTAATTTGGTTTAGAGCTCCAGCGGATTGTTGGTGGGCATCGGTATCTTCCATGTGTAGCTTCTGACTAGTTGTTAAGCAGGGTCTGACTAGAAATGCTAAATGTGCTGATATATTGCCTATAAGCACTAATGCCATAGCTAAGTATAAACTCTACCTTTTGCAGTTGAGCAGGAACAACAAACTTGTGATGCCAAGTGTCTGTTTAGTTGGATTGTGGTGTGACACTGCTGCCATCTTGATGAGTTCCAAGATGTGAGTACGTTGAACGGTGGAACTAGCCTGACTTTTCCCCATCACTCTAGCCTTTTTCAGTTGAGTTGAGCATAACTTGACTGCAGAGGAACAAGCAGGATTAGTTACGAGTGGATGAAGATCCTGGCGAGCAGCATAGAATGAGCCTGTAACCCTTCCTGAACTTCCGTAGCTGGTCAGTCCAATATTTACGCATACGATAAGGCGGGAAAAGGTAAGAGGGGAAGGAAGAAACACTGCTGACAGTGAAATCTATGTCCCGCGTGGCCATTGGCCGCATTTAGCAGGGATCAGGTGTCGGCTGCTTCGGAAACCTACCAAGTAAGAAGCTTTTTTTTTTGTTTTGACACACCGGTGGTCAATATCTTTTCCAACCGGGCTTCCACCCCTTTCCATTACTCAGAACGGAAATAACCAGTTCATACAGAGAAGTTAAGTTTTGTGAAGAAAACAGGAAAATGAAGGGAAGTGAGTTGGGGCAACATCAGGAAACCCACTGTGGGCAGTTTTTCGACATCGAAAAACATCCACTATGGGGCGAAAACGTGATGTCACCATCAACAAGGAAACTACAGAACCTAAAGGAAACCATAATCAGTTCAGAACAGACTGGACACAGGCAACATAACGCTAAACACTAAGTTCAGAAGTAGCACATTCCAGGACTTCAGCAGAGACTTCCTTTTTCTTTCTTCAGGAACCGGTGGTCAATATCTGTTTAGGTGGAGAACTACTGGAAATGGAGAGATAAATCAGTAGTGTTGAGGAGAGGTTGGAGGGAGCAAGCTACGTGATCTGACTGCAGGGCATCAATGGCCATAGGAACCTGATGATGCCAAACAGCTAGCTAGCTGCTTCAGTGGCCCACAGGCACCCAGCATCTATGCCCTAAACTATTCGTTGCTTATCCAGGTGCCACTTAAACCAGTAGGAATGCACTTTGTACCATTCCTCAAGTCACCTTTGCCTGCATGCTCCAATCAACAGTGCTTAGCATTAACATTAGCACTGTTCTCTCACACATAAAGTTAGTAACCTTACTGTGATATTGCTCTCTCACATCACCACATGCACAAATGCTGGTATATATAGTATTATGTATATTATAAGACAGATGGGATCAAGGTTACTACCAAGATAGTGCCCACCACCTAGGACAGACAAGACACCTTGAGCTTCAGGTTAGCAGAGAATTAATGGTGTCGATGGAGTTGCTGATGCCGGTGGCTGCCATGCTCGCCTTCGACACCCTCTTCGCGGTAATGACAGTGCTCGTGAAGAAGGCGCTCGATGGCGGCCTAAACCCCGTCGTTCTAATCGCTCTGCGACAGTTTGTCGGCGCAGTTTTCCTGGCCCCAATTGCATACTTCAAAGAAAGGTTTGTGAGAAATAATCAGCTGCTTATTTTGTTTCTGGATGATGTTTAGCACCTCACCAAGTTTATCTGAAAAGCTCATACATCATGCTCTACCGCATGATGTTTTCATTAACTTGGGAAGAATCTCTCCCTTGATGTTCCAAATGTTTTATCTTACACTAATATACGAATTTCAGCGTCTAGAATGTTGTCTCTGAAATTTCTCATGCTGATTATTTGTATTTTGATTTCAGGAATGCAAGACCAAAATTCACAAAGGAGATATTTGCGTACTTGTTCATGAGCGCGCTACTCGGGTAATGTTTTTATTTTGGGATCCTAATTGGTGAATGTTTGGCCTTTCTAAATGTAATAGAGAAGACAAGCCAAAAGAGTACTGTAAATTATAATGTTTTCTTTTTTTCTCTGAATGTGTGTGCATATATATACAGGGCACTATTTGCTCAGTATCTATTCTTCTTGGGGTTGAGCTACACCACTGCAACACTCGCTGCAACCTTCTCGAACATGACTCCAGTCTTCACCTTCTTGATCGCCGTCCCTCTCCGGTCAGTTTCTTAACTGACATATATTTAAAAGTTAGAAACTGCTCATCCAGACTGAAACTGGTTCTGCAGGTTGGAAACAGTTGATTTGAGGAGCAAGGCAGGTGTTTCAAAGATCGCAGGAACACTCCTGTCCGTCGGTGGTGCGACGCTGCTGAGCCTGTACAAGGGTGCTGCTCTGACTCACACATCTTCAGCACAAGAACACATCACCACCACCACCACCAGCAGCAGCAAGGGTAGATGGATGCTGGGCTCGGTGTTGCTGCTGGTGAACTGCATCACCTTCTCATTCTGGATGCTGCTGCAAGGAAAGCTCACCAAGAAGTACCCTGCAGTCATCTCCAGCACTGCATTCATGGCCTTGTTCAGCTCACTGCAAGCAGGGGTGCTTGCACTCACCACCCAAAGGCACCTCTCTGTTTGGCTGCTCCGAGGAACCACACAGATCACGACCGTTCTTTTCGCGGTACGTGACAAAGCTCAGATAACCACCAATCTGCAAAGAATCAATAAAAGTTTCGGTTACTGAAAAACAAAGACCATCAATCTTTTCTTTTCTTTTCTGGAGTAAGCTATTTGATCCTAGTTGTCTGGACATAAACCAGGATGATTCAACACCGGCTTATTAGTCCTGTTGTTTGGAGTTGAATTTGATATGTAACAAAACCTAATTCCAGTCCTTTATGGCTCTGATAGTTATGAATACATAGCCCCACAAGTCAGACACGTGCCTTGGTCTGGCACAAAAAAGTGTGAAAATTCAGTTTGAGACAGAAATTTCTGTCACAAAGAATGGTTCAGATTCAATGGATGTGCTGGGATTCCACTGAAACCTTGCACCTTTGCTGTGCAGGGAGTGGGAGTATCGGGGATAGGGTACGTGCTGATGACCTGGTGCATCGAGAAGAGAGGGCCAGTGTTCACCGCAGGCTTCATGCCTCTCATTCAGATCATAGCTGCAGTCCTTGATCTCTTCATCCTTCACGAACAGCTTTACCTTGGAAGGTATTTGGATTTTCCTATTCGCTCTTGAAGTTTATGAAAACAACTGTATGGCAAAGACAACTCTGCAAATAAGCATAAATATTTAGATTTGGAACATAGTACCTAGACTCTATTTAGGTTTTTTGTATGGTGTGAAAATTATATTTTATTAATTTAGCTATTTTCTTTCTCAAAGTCTATTACAGATCTTATGTCCTAACGAGAAGAGAAAAAAACGTAGATAAAACAAATTCTGATCCAGATATCGTTGTACACTTCTACTATATCTATTGCCTGTAAGGACTAAGAAATGACATGTTGCTTAAATGTCGCAAGTGTAAATGACTATCAGCAAAGAACTAACAATTGACATATTACTAATAAGTTGCTGATTCTAGAAAAATATGTTAATTATATATTTCATAAGGCGTACACTTGTACTATTATTTATCGCCTATAAGGACTAATATTCGATATGTAGTTTAAATGTTGCAAGTGTAAATGACTATCGACATCAACTATCGCCAAAGGACTAACATTTGACATAATGCTAAGAAGTTGCAAGTGTAAATAACTATCTGCCAAACGACAACTTTGCTTCAAGACATAGAACTCCGGCAAAACAATGGAAAAGTCACACATGTGTTTCCCTTTTTTGTTCTTGAAGTGTGGTAGGTGCTGCTCTTGTCATCGGCGGCCTCTATCTTCTTCTCTGGGGGAAGAGCAAGGAAGCATCATCAGATGCTCTTTTGTCGGCGAAAGAAGTGGAAGAAGATAGGGAGAAGCAACCAAGTTTGTGAAGCACAGGAAGGGAATTCTTAGTAGTCAGTCTTCCAAACGTCAAGAACCACCAAAAATGTTCCAACTATGTCCTATGTATGTTGCTACAACTTTGAATAAGTCAGGGTCATATTTGTGATCATTTTGCCCATTACTGTCTGGTAGTGTAGTGCCTGGTGAGGTTGCCTTCCTTGCCTTTAGTGTTCAACAGTGTACCAAGTGATTATTACAGACAGCACCTGTTGCTGGATTTACCGCCCTCATATGAATGCGAAACTAGCCCTAATTTTTCAATGAAAATGACAGTTGAGCAAGAGCAGGATCACACTAACAAGTACAAAGGTGAAGGATCAGTAGTGGTGTTTGAGTTGAGCAATTCACTACCTCCTGCAATAGTATTGCTGACCTAAAGGTAGTATTGCCAGCCAACCTTATCAGGTTACTAGTAATGGCAAGTAATTATGTTCTTTTAGATGCTTATGGAAATAAAGTATATGTGTTGGTGTTAGGAAGTGAGAGGACTAGTCCACATACATAAAAAGGAGTCTTTGCAATCAGTGCTTACATCTCTTCTCCACCTTGTTGGCATCTTATGCAGATTTTGGCTGGGGCACTAGAAAAGATAAGGAACTGAATCAGGATATATATATTTTACTTTCACATTTGCAGTACAATTTGATTCCTAATGTCTCTTGACATTCTTTAACTTCACTAGTAGTAGTAACTTTTCACAGGAGTAAGCAAAGCAATTAATTATGGTGAATGAGGGCCGTCACTTTTGGTCAGTGAGTGGCATTGCAGGGCTATATATATAGTCAGACATTTCATGGGCAAATCACACATCTTATAGCCAGCAGAAATTTTACAATGTGGGTGATGGAGTGGAGACCGGTGGTGGGAATGCTGGCCTTTGATCTCATCTCGGCGGTGATGACGGCGCTGGTGAAGAAGGCACTTGAGCGGGGGCTGGACTGCC
The DNA here is from genome assembly GCA_012064385.1 of Puccinellia tenuiflora. Classification (NCBI taxonomy): domain Eukaryota; kingdom Viridiplantae; phylum Streptophyta; class Magnoliopsida; order Poales; family Poaceae; genus Puccinellia; species Puccinellia tenuiflora. The sequence goes on along the minus strand of QRDG01002468.1, from coordinate 92,575 downwards.
TGGTTCTTGTCACGCTCCGGCAGCTGATCGCCACCGTCTTCCTTGCTCCAATAGCCTACTTTAAAGAACGGTATGCAGATAAATACATCCCTGTACATGCAATCTGTCTTCATTTTCTAAAGTTGCGTAGCGCCATGGCATTCATGTAGGAGCACGAGGCCCAAGCTCACACTAGAGATCCTGGCGTACGTCTTCTGCAGCGCCGTGTTTGGCGCCGCGCTCTCGCAATACGCATTCTTTTACGGCCTGCAGTACACCACCGCCACCTTTGCCATAACCTTCATCAACCTCTCTCCTGTGCTCACCTTCCTCATCGCCGTCATGCTGAGGGTGGAGCCACTGAAGGTGAAAAGCACGGCGGGGTGGGGAAAGATCGCCGGGACGCTGATGTCGCTCGCCGGCTTGCTTCTGCTGAGTCTCTACAAGGGCGTGCCGCTGACGCACCAGGCCGGCGATGCACTGAGCCCGGCTTCTCAGCACGCTGATGGCCGTGGCAACAGGAGCTGGATGCTGGGCACCATGGCGCTGCTGGCCAACTGTCTGTGCTTCTCCTTCTGGCTGCTGCTGCAGACCAGGCTGACCAAGAAGTACCCGGCCATCTACTCCAGCACGGCCCTCATGTTCTTCATTAGCACGCTGCAGGGCGGGGTGCTCACGGTGGCTGTCGAGCGGCGCGCCTCGCCGTGGATGCTCACCGGCAAGCTGGAGATCGTCACCGTCTTGTATGCAGTAAGCTAAACATCACCATCATCTTCGTCATCTTGACTTATACCACGTACCTTCACAAAGAAATAAGAAAAGGACTTGTCCAGAAGAAGCAAGTACTAATAAAAGCAATTGCCCTAACTTCCAGCTCACACTAATCTATGCAATCAATCAATACAGACCAGTTTCTTTGACCAACTTGAACAACTAAAGTCTTTGAACCAAAAATATTTGTGAAAAATAGTACTAGTAGACAGTAGTAATTAAATAGTTGAGTGGTTAACCTTACAATCAAATTGTGCGTGCAGGGGATTGTTGGGTCTGGAGCCGCGTACCTGATAATGACGTGGTGCGTGGAGAAGAAGGGGCCAGTCTTCACTGCAGCCTTCATCCCCATCATCCAGATCATGGTGGCCACCATCGATTTCTTCTTCCTCCAGGAGCAAATCTACGTTGGAAGGTAATGCATATATATAGTCATCCAGTATTCCAGTCTCATGTTTCCCTGCCTTTTTGCAATGATCATTGCCAATTGCAAAAGCTAATGGTTTTCACAATTGAGTTGTAATGGCAATATATCTGCTTGTTAATTATTTATCTTGGCAATGCATTTACAGTGTGTTAGGATCTGTGCTGATGGTACTGGGACTCTACCTTGTGCTGTGGGGAAAGAAGAGGGATGAAGCGTCCCCTGTATCTTGTGCTACTAACAAGCAATTGGATGAAGAAGCTGACAACAAGCAGTGAAACTGTAAAGATCGCACATGATTGGCTTGGATTACTGCAACACATAACATATAGTTCTTCTCATTTTCCTCCTGGATGCAGCTAGCTAGCTATATATGTATTATTACATTTAAAATAGAATTTAGTAAGTGAGCAGTGAGCTCATTTGGCAATTTGCATGCAGCGTTCAGTACTCTACTGTAGATGCATATGTAGAGATGATAAAGATGTTATTAGTTATATATCCTACTCCTTCCGTTTCAAAATATTTTACAATTTTTATAAGAATGCCATTTGCACTAATCAGCACCTTGCAAGTTTGGTCATGTTACCATATTATTAGTAATGTTACTATATATCATTTAGTTGACAGAGACAACAAAGTAATGACAACTTTATTTTTGTTATCTTACTTTGTCAAGAGCAATAAGAAACCATATTCCAGCATAAGAAAAATATCAATAAACGGGTAAGAATTATATTCTGCTGGCGAGTTGAGGGCGAGCTAAGCAATTTGGGTGCTGGTGACGTAGCTAGAGAGATAGATAGACGGCAGACTTGTTAGAGCATCATGCAGGTTAAACTAGATAATTAACACAAATTACCAGCAAAAAATAAATTTTTTACATGATGTTACTGCACGACTGTTGCCGAGCTAGACAACACAAATAGGTATTACCTGCACAATTAAAAGTACACGTTATTATTTCTGTTGTATGTGCAGAGATTAACAACACAATAAAATTCTGCAGTGCTACACTCGAATAAAAGGTAAAATGAAAACTATTGAAATAAAAGTTTGTCTTCATGATAAACTTTTATGTAGGGGCTTTCATTAGCACGTTTCATCCATGTATGGGACTAATAACCCATTGACGTACTTGAAACCAGATTAGTCCCCTAATTCCTCAGTAATTAAGACCAAAATCATCATGCAGGGAGTTAAAGTGTCCCTTCAATAATACCTCTTCTCGAGCTTAGCCGATGAAGTTTGCATTGTTGCACGAGGACTGACTTGTTTGTACCCGCTTTGTTTTTCTTTTCTTCTTATTTTTAAATCATTTATTTTGTACCTTACGACGATTTGTTAATTTTATCTTTGTTTAACATCATGCACATCCGTAAAATATTTTAAATTTTTTTAATTCAATATTATTTGTGTAAAACCTCTTTGTTTTTGCTCTAGTGGAAGATGATATTGTTTTAGTATTCGACATAAGTTTGCCACATAAACTTGGGTGAAACATTTCTCATCAACTATCCAAGTGAACATTTTTTTCTTAGCAGCAAAAACATTCCTGGAACTATAAACTTTTATGTTGTGCTAAAATGGAATATTTTGTACATATTAAACATATTTTTAGTGATACAAACATTTTTCTTTGGGCTAGATACAAAAAAATCACAACAAGGGAAACAAATATTGTAATCTAGGTGACATTTGTGTCGAGAAGAGTGTAATATGAGTATCACAAATTTTTAAGTCAATTTATCTCAGGACATGGTGTTTTGGCTCATAGGACTAGATGCACTCATTATAAAAATAGATTTTAAATGTATTTCAAAATGTCAAAAAAATTGGAACAAAATTTCGGATGTACATCAAGGCATTTTATGATTGTACACAAAGTTTCGCCAAAAAAAAAGACATTTTTTATTTTGTTTGTAAAAAGGCAAAAAAAATGTCAAAACTCATTTTGGAGTGCCGGATTTTTTCCACAACAAATATATTTTTCCCATGAAAGTTTTTGTGCGACATAAAATGTCCGAATGTACACCCAGAATTTTTATAGAATTTTGTTGACATTTTAAAATGCGGCATTTATGTAGTACGTGTAGATATTTAGGTAGTAGGTGCATCTATGAGCCAAAACAGATTTTCCTTTATCTCAAGTTTACACTTTAATTTAGTTTCACAACTAGGGCCAAGTCTAAATGACCTAGGTCCCTATCTTTGTACTCCCTTCGCTCCAATGAATAAGGCTTATTTTTTTTTAAAAAAAGTTAAGCTAAGTAAACTTTGACCAAACATTTAGAAAAAACTATCAACAACTATAATATTATATGGATATCATGTAAAAATCTATTTTATGATGTATCTAACTATGTTTATTTTATAATGTATATGTTCATAATTTATTTAAAAAAACTTGGTCAAACTTCATATAGTTTGACTTTTCATAAATAATATAGGCCTTATTCATTGGAATGGAGGTAGTAACATTTTAAGCCTCTCATACTCTTAAGTTTAACAAATGTGTTGAGGTAACCTAGCATTCCTACTATATCGTGTGATGAACGACTAAAACTTTCAGAAATTCACTTTGAAACCCGAGCTCATATGTTCCTGCCTAAATAAAAAATTCGAAAAAAATAATAAAACGTTTCAAAAAATTCTAAAAATTTTTGGTGTTGAACATATAAAAAATTTCAACATAAGTGCCAAATGCATGATGAAATGACTTTTTTTCTACAAAAGACAAAATTACTGCTCTAAAAATATATTTTTTAAATCTTATTTTGACCACAAGATTTGTCTTTTTTTTTTACACAGCAGCACAAATGTAATTTTATCATGAAATTTAACGCAAATGTAGAAACATATATAAGTTCATCACCAAATGTTTTCATATTTTTTTAAATAATTTGCTATTTTTCTCGATTTTTAAATTGGTCAGGAGCATGTGAGCTCCGGAGCCACCTCTCCATAAATCTTTACACTATATACTCCTGTTAATGCTAGTATGACAATATGTTCAGGCTTCACCTTGGATGTGTACATCCGTCAACTGGCAAAAGTTTTCCGAAGCTCCGTTATACCCAACAACCATTTTTCGAAGAAACATCAACTGGCAAAAGTTTTCCGAAGCTCCGTTATACCCAACAACCATTTTTCGAAGAAACATTATGCATCTATTATTTCTCTCGATACTGAACAATAAGAAACAGTCTGAAGAAAACTACTACCAAGTACCTAGTATAGCACAGAATAGCTTGGCCTGGCACGTTCAGGTACACATAGCTGCCGTATCAGAAAATAGGAGCCACTCTGTATCTGCCGTGTATTTCTCTGGGCCGATGGCGTCTCTGCGTGGGTTCTGATCACAAAATTACATTTACAATACACGAGTATTACACAAGGGTACCGTTTCCTTACACATGACAACAACGCTGCAGTTTAACCCCGTCGTGTGGGACCATCTTACTTGTCATCCAACTGCTTCTGCAGGAAGTCGAGAACCGAACGCCGCTGAAAAATCGCAGATCGAAAGTCAGTCCAGAAAACACATACAAACCGGAACACACAGACGGAAAGGGTAAGGTGTAGCTACCCGTTGTTCTAGACTAGCCTGCTCAGAATCCAGCTTCAACTTCTCAAGGCACTGAATCGCTTCCTCGAAACCCTCGACAGCCGCTTCTTCATTGCCAAGATTTCTATCAACATCCGCAACTTTGGCTAGAGAAGTCGCTAGATCAATGACCTACACCAGTTCAATTGTGAGATAATAGCAACTAAAGACTAACACACCATGCAGAGTCTATTTCTTCCGTACTATTCTTGATAAGAGCATTCTTAACTAACAACAAAGATTCATTCTGAATAAGTACTAAATCAAGCAAACAAGGTAATCTCAAATTGAGATCTTCATATTGTACTTTGACCACTACAAAAATAAGACACCTTAGGATCCCGACTTGACTAACAAGGACTAACTTGACTAATACTTGTATTGAAGCACATGTGCCATCCAAATAAAATGTGTCACCTTAGCCAGGTCTAGCACTTGCTTTCATTGTACTTACAAAGAATACAGAACTTTAGTTTTGAGGGAGCCAGCCTAGTCATCATTTATCTTCTACTGTTTTTGGGTTGTGTGCATGCCCATGAGTACCAGACATGTGAAGTATGGAAGATGATAACCTGCTGGTTTTGTGTATGGTTCGATACAATTTGTTAACAAGAATGCAAAAGCTGGCATGACAAGGTCCACTGTCGAAATAAAAATCCAGCGCTAGTCAACTGAAATTGGAGAAAAAGGGACACCTAATGTTCCTTTCATTTCGACATAACTATCTATCTTGTTTGCGGTGATGTTAAATCCAGAATTCTTAATTGACAGCGTGTGACCATTTCAATCACCTGGGAGGCCACAGCTGAGTGTTCCTTTACTGAATTTCTGCGGACGTCTAATGAACGAGCATAATAACTTCTTGCAGATTGGAGGTCCCCGTCATAGTAGCGAAGGTCTCCAACTTTATTGAGCGACACTGAGAGTGTATGGACCAACTGTAGAAGAACGCAGAAGCTCAATTGACATACGGAATTTTAGTGTTATTACAAAGACGATATGACACTAAATTAGAATACAACCTCAAGATCCTTTGTGGGCAATTTCGAGAGAAACTCAGCACTTTCTTCATAGTAAGTGATCGCTGAAGGAGCGTCTCCCAAGGTCCGACTGAAAAATAGAGTCCAGTTATGAGGAACAGGGATAAACCAGTGTGCAATGAGTTCATCCAAAGATAGGCAAATAACGTCAGTGTGTGTCACTGTTATAATGTGTAACGATACACCGAAAGAATTATGACAAACATTTATTAGCTAAAGCTAATGTAGAATAGCACTTTGAAAAGAGAAAAATATCCACTAGTGACCTGGGAGACATATCATGGACCATGTGTTTCCTATATGAGCAGGTAACATACATCCTGTCCAGAACTAAGATCCTGCAAGGTGGCTAGACAAGCTATTTCCCTATGATTAAGGCTGACTTCTTTTGGGCTTCTAAACTGGCTTCGAGGTCCATCACCGCTGAAGCCCAAAAGAAGTGTGTTAGCTTATTCTCACCGCGAAGCCCACAGAAGCATTCGTTACGTGCAATTCCAGAAACAGCGAGGGGGCAGATTCCCGAGCTTCTGGTCTGGAGAAGCGAATCGTTTTATTTCTTCGGCCACATTGTTCAGCGCTATTTACACATGGATGCCACTCCAGTAGTTTCCTCGTCACCCGCCTGGACGTTGATCAGCCTTTTACTATTTGCCCAGCGGGCAGCAGGCAGCAGCCATACATGCGCCTACACACGCGCGCGTATATACACGGCCCGCCTCCCGGCTGTACTGTCAAGTACGTATAAACGACCGATGCATGTTGTCCCTAATCAGAAAGTGCGTTTGGTTACAAATGAGTTGAACGGGAACCTGGATGTCTTGAATCTTGAGTCGATCAATGTTGCTTAATTTCTTCCCTGGTTTCCATAGCCAGGTGCTACCCTCCTGTATGTGCTCCTAGCTATCTTTCTACTACAAGTTGTTAAACATTCAGTATAATTTTTTTAAAGCTTTGTCTCATTCTGTGTTTACATTTAATTAAGCTTTGCCTCATTCTGATAGCAATTTCTTTTATTTTGGCATCTACTAAATTATACTATGACAACATATTTTTATTATCGTCTGTCTTTTTCTATTACAAACATTTCACATTGACACCATGTTCCGAAATCACTATGACATTTCTTGTTAATTTATCACACTCAACACAGCAAATAAGCATACATAAGATATTATCATTTTATTAAATACACAAATCAAATCTAGGGGCGTTAATGACATTTCACAACTCAACACAACAAATAAGCAAAAATTTCAGAAGCCCAAAAGAAGTCTCTGGACAGTTTCTAGGAGCTTCTTCCCACCACAGTTTCCCCCCACCGAAATCCATAAGCTGGCTTATGCATAAGCAGAAGCCCGAAAGAAGTGTGCCTAACACCTGTATGCTGCCTGGTATAAGGCTAAGGCATGGTTCATGGTTAACGTTTTCTACTTTACCCATTGCATATATACCATATAAGCAAGTTGCAACAACATGGCAGCTGACAAACTATCAGCTATGTTCATCAGTTAGTCCGCACATACCATGAGCATTGCAAAATTGCTAATGTGTGCTTTCCAAAGTAAACATGCATAGAAGTACAGCACGGTCCAATACTTCAATGAAAGAACATGAAATTAGGTCTGATGGGATTCCCCATATACTTCTCCCTACACTTTTCCAAGGAAAAGGCTACAACAGTCAAAACTCAGAACATGCAACCATGCAGGTATTAGCATAAAATGAATAAGAAATTAAGGAATGTTTCATGGTGAGAAGTTGCTAGATCAATGACCTGTACATGACAGTTGCCGGGTTATCAAATAATACCAACTAAGGCAAAGTACACTATGAATCATCTGTCTGTTCAATGTAACAGATCCAGGTTTATTTCTTAGTTTACGAGAGTGAAAACCCTGGGAAGGGGAAGTGGCCAAGAAAGAAGGTCATACCAGCAATCCCCAAGCATTCCTAATACTGCCCCAAGCTGAGAACATAGGTCTAGGTTATCTTCTGAAGATTTCAACTCCTCCCTGATGTCTTCTGCACACATGCTGAGCCTCGACTTTGCACTTTCAATGTTCTGTGCGCGAAAAGCCTGGAGATGCAGAAGTTAGAAGCACTGCTATAACATCATGTTCGCTGATCAGTACATACATACTTGATAACCAGGAATCATGCAAATTTCAGAGGTTAAAGAAAGAGCTAATTTGTTGGAGTTGATTTGATTACTGACCCTCATAGCCTGCTGCACCAAGAAAGCACCTCTCTCCATGGATACATCCTCATATATCACCTTGCCTTTGCCCCCCAATGCCTCCCCGTCCCCTCCAGCAAGCGACCTCTTGATCCGGGCATGGCCGTCAATGAAGCGGTCAACGAGGACCTGGAGCTCGGCATCCGGCTCAATCCCCTCTACGTCAGCACCGCACAACGGGCAGTCCTTGAAGCGCGATATGCATGCCCTGCGAAGGTTCATCCGGTCAGCACATACGCAAGCAAGAAACAATGTCTGATTCTAGATGCAAGAACCACGCACTTGCAGAACTTGTGCGAGCACGGCTTGCACTTGCTGGCGTCGTGGAGCAGCGCCTGGCATACCATGCAGCTGAGGGGCCCAAGCTTGAATGTGTTGGAGTCGTAGCCAAAGGGGCACTTGGCGGGCACCACACGAGGGTCCTCGGCGGCCTCGTCTCCTGCGCCGGGGCGATCGGCGCCGCTCTCGTCGCCCTCGCCGTTGCCACCATGGTTCCTGCCGGTAACAGGGCATGTGCCGCTATTCTTGTCGGGCTTGGCCGTGCCGCCACCGCCACCGCTCTTGTCAGACTTCATCGGGCACACGCCGCCGGCAGCGGTACCGGCTTTCGCGAAAGGGCAGAGGGAGCTCATGGCGGTAAGGATTCCTTCAGGCTCCCTGCGAAGTTGGACACGACGCGTGAGCTGAGGCAGGTGAAAGCACCAGAACTGATAGCTACTTCATCATCAAGATACAGGCGAAATGTATCCGCGAATTGGTAACAGTAACAGAATCGGTTGTTGCTGAAGCCAATCCTATGAACGGCGGAGCTAAGAGCGGGGGGACGGCGGCGGCGAACCCTAGCGATTAGAGGGGGCTTCTGATCCTGCGCTGTCTCGCCCGAAACGGCAGGCAAACCCTAGGAAGGAAAACCAATCGACCGATATACGCTAGCGATCCGGTGGATTTTCCGCCGAGGAATCGGAGATCGGGAATTGCTAGGAGAGGAGCGGTGCTTACGGTTTGGTTGCGGTTGGATCGGCCGGCGGCCGGCGGCGGGGGGTGGAGCGTCTGCTCTGCGCTCCTCTTTCTCCTGGATGGATTAGGTGCCACGGCGCACACCAGACGAGAACGAGACGGCGACGACGACGGGTGCGGGGAAAAAGATGAAGATGAACACGATGATGGGCTTCAAGTATGTTCGAGCCCAAATGATACGGCCCAGTGTCACATGGCCTACCCTTTCCCGTTCTTCTAATTTAAATTCCTAAAAAAAATCTGGTCCAGTGTCACCGGGGGGTCGCAAAGCTCTCGTCCGGCCCAAAACCTGTCCGGCACCGCGAACCGGGCCTCCAACTTTGAGGGTTGCTTTTGCGGTGCCAGACATTGTCCGGCCCGCCCGTTATACACACGAGCGGTTTCTTCCCCGGCTTAATGAACGGCGTAAATATTGCCGCTTTCCCAAGCGACGCGACGGAGGCAGGCGGCGCAGCATGCAAGCGGCAGGCGACGCGATTGGCTGGCTACGCGGCGCATTAACACGCCGGGCAGCCAAGTGCCAGTCTATGCGCCGGCACCGTGGTCTGTCCAGTGGCCAACACACTGTCCCCCCTCGGGCGGCCCGTCGTCGGTGTATAAAGAGGAGCGTGCCGTGGCACCACCCTCATATCGTCTCCCCTCCACACTGTGCCGCTCGCTATCTCCACACCTCTCCCGCCCCACGCCACCATAAACAACTACGAGGCCGGCGGTAGCTCGCCCGGCTCGTGCCGAGGAGGGCGCACCCTCCTGATCAAGGACGCGAGGCAATTCTACCGATACGATCTCCTCATGCCGTCGGACTTCCGCCTACCCAAGAACTGGGTGATCAACTATGGCAGCCTCGATGTGCCACCGCTCCCTGCCAGCCCGGAGGCCTTACTCCACGCCATCCTCGAGCGGCGGGACATGATGACCGAGGAGGAGCACCTCCACCTCGAGAACGTGGCCGACAACGAGGCCGCCTGGTGGTTGCGCCTCCCACGGGAGCGCGACGAGGGGGTGGAATTCTACGACCGACCGCGTCCTGAACATCGCTGGAACGCCGAAGGCCGCGACCGCTGGTGGGGACGCACCGGCCACACGGTGGCATCTGTCATCGCGGCTTCCCGCCGCCACGCCGCGATGGGGAACCCGACCCCGTTCAGGCTAATGGCGATCCCGACACCAGCACCGTCGCCGCCACCGAAGCGTCAGCGACGCGACGGTTGCTTCTCCCTCTGCTCTCACGGCGGCGGTGGGGGAGCAGCGGCAGGAGTTGAGGAGGACGGAGCATAGGGGGCGGGGTGGTGATCTGCGATGTCCATAATCATCGGTCGCCCCCACGCGGGAGTCTCCGCCTGTGAAGCCCCTGGTGCTTCCGCCCCTGGTGCTTCCGCCGGGTTACGAGGTACCACCCTCACTGCAGGACGAGGCCCGCGATGGCGAGTTCCCGGGCATGACCAGGGCAATGGTGGCATCGGCTGCCGAGCTCGATAAGGACTCCCCCGGGTTGATGGAGACCATCGAGCGCTCGGCGCAGATGGCGGCATCGGCCTCCGGCTCCCGTGGAGGCTCCGGCGGCGCTTCCACCTCTCGTGCGCACCAGGACGACGCGTCCACCTCCCGCGTAGGATCCTCCTCCACCCTCATCCTCCTCGACGACAACAGCTTCGACTGGTCCTCCGCCTCAGATTGGATTAGGGTTAGGTTTTATTTAAATTTCATTCATATATTGTAAAATATTATGGAATTTGAGTGAAATTTCAACGGTTTCCATATTTTCGTTCTTTATTTGCTTTGGAGATTTCCTTTGGGGGGTGCCGGTGTGGGTGGCGCAAAAAAAAAGTGTCCGGCACCCCCAATTGGGCCTCCAATTGAGATGTACCGGACACAATTTAGTCGCCCGGTGGAGATGCTCTTAATGTGGGAGTGTTTGTCGTTATTTGTCCACTTTGGCTATGTACAAATGATATGATTTTAATGGTAAAAATTCTGGTCTTTGCATGTGTATCCATTGGATCCGTTTGTTATGCTCATCTATTCAGCCGTATGGAGAACATAGACTTATTTACAAGGCATGTACATGATTAGACTATGAGAGATATTTTTATCCTAGATGGATGACAGTGTAAGTGTACATATCGATCCTCCCTCCTGTTAGATGCCTCTACGAGTTTCCCACATACTCTCTCCGTTCCACAATATAAGCATTTTTAGCAATCTAATTTAGCTTGCTAAAAATGCTTACATTGTGGAACAGAGGTAGTACTTAATTGTATTGCACTTTTCTCCTTTTTAGTGGCTGGGGGTTGTATGTATATCCGATCTATGTAGAAACCGGGTGTAACCTCATATTAATTATGCCAAACATAATTGATACAGTTGTCATACTTTCTTAGACGAGAGTTGTCATACTTGTACAGATCGAACCGAGTCGGGTACCACTAGCTAGATAGTTCCCTTTGCAAAGGGAAAAATTAAAACGTAGGAACACGCCACGTGTGACCACCGCAAGAGGCAACAAAACAAAACACGGCACTGTTGGTCCCGTGTGCGTGCGTCTGATGGCCACCGCTGTGGTCCCGCGCTTCTGTGTACACCCGGCCAGACGAAGCCCGCCGCGTGTGTAGAATGCCACCCGAGGCAGCGAGCAGGCCAACGATCAGTCGCGTGATTAGCCTCGTACAGGAGCTGGCTAGCGGTATGTACATCATCTGCTGCATAGAAAACTCGGTATGTACAGAATCTAAAATCTGTTGATTAAAAAAGAAGAAACCAGGATGTACAGAATCAGCTGCGTAACTGTACAGAAACTGCTGCGTAAAAAAAATTGAAATGTACACCTATACAGATATAGGTTGTATATTAAATCTAAATCTCTCTTGCATACCGGTATATGAATTGGGTTACTTGTCACCCCACCCTAAACCCTAAATTATATATACGAGTTATAAATTTTCCATAATCTAGCGGCTCGGCTTCGTCCCCCGTCGCCGCTACCGCGGCGTACGGGCGGATTCAGCCTCGGGGCGTTAGGGTACGGAGGATTCGTCGTCGTCGACGCGATAGCGTCGATTCGCGTCGACAGCGACGAATCCTCCGTACCCTAACGCCTACGCTAACGCGGCACATGGAAGTACATAGTATATAGAACAGAAAGTACAGAGTATAGCAATCCGAATGTACAGTTCATTGTTAATTACACATGATGTATAACCATGTTGCTAGAGAATGTACACACACATTGCTACAGGATATACACACACGTTGTTACTGCATATACAAACCACGAGCTACCGAATGTACAGAAAACTGGAAATGTACAAACTAGAAATGTACAAAACTGGAAATGTATAACCACGTGCTACCGAATATACAGAAAACTGAAAATGTACAAATTTGAAGATGTACAAACTGGAGATGTACAAAATCTGTAAATGTACAACCACGTGCTACCGGATGTACAACCACGTGCTACCGGATGTACAAAAAAAAAGTTTGTCAAAACCTATCAACATGTGATCTACTTTTGAAGATCTCGACACGAGGAGCTCAAAAGTGAAAACGGTTCGTAAATTGGATCAACGGTTCTCAAGATATTTCATTTTTTTAAACGAATCTCAAAATAAATGCACGTACAACCCTCCGCACGGAGAAGCAGAAAATCCCAGCAAAACTCTCTCGTGCTGCCACTTGTCACATATTTAAGCAACCACGAGGGCCATGTGAAGGGAGAAACTGACACTTGTCATCACGTCACGGATCGCTGGTTCCCTTCACGAAGAGAACCCTTTTTCTAACGATTCCCAACCGAGTCTGATGCTGTTTGGGAGCTTGCATTGCGTGCTGTGTTGAGGGCCGGCCCACTTTTTCTCCATACGATGCGTAGCTAGGGTTCCATGGTCGATCGATCAAGCAACTAATCCGGTCATCGCACAGAAGATTGCCGACATATACACGTACCAAGGGCTCCATACTGTGGATCGATCAAGCAACAAATCAATCCGGCCATGGCACAGAAGACGGCGTGGACGCACACGTCGACGCTTGTCCGAGGCACGCACGAGTTTCGCATCGTCGGTGTTCCCAACGGATCCTCCACGATCAGGTCCGGCGACTTCCATGCCGGAGACCACATGTGGGCCCTCGATCTCCTGCAGCTTCGACGTCGATCTGCACCTAGCCTCTATCTCCCTCGATCTGCTCGGCTATGTAGAAGAAGATGTGGTCGCCATGGCCATCATAAGGATTGAGGACACCCTTCGCCGTGGCCCCCCGGCCGTTTTGTGGCGAATCGACGGCGCCCACACCTTCCCGGCCTGGCGTTACAACGGGAGCTGGGAGTGTTGGTTAAACCCTGCCTACCTCGCATCTCTGAATGTGTCTGTTAGGTGTTAGACAGTTTCAGTTTCGTCAGTTTCGTCAGTAGCAGATAGAGTTTGTTAGCTATTTTTTAGCTCAGGATTAGATCGAGTCTAGAACGTTGAGCACGTTGTTCGGGTTGTGGGATGGCACGACCAGTCATGGAGCACGTTGCTCGGCACGTTTCCCTTTTCCGCATGAATAAAAGGAGGACCAGGCCGTCCAGATCGAGGATGAGGAGAGTCCTCACCTGATGATGGCGTGCGTCATGGACGTCAACGAGCAGGCCATGGTGGCCTCACTGCTCGTGCGCACGGGCGGCCATGTCTTCCTCAATGAGGAGAAGGCAAGGATCACGCCTGCACACGACTCCGGCGAGGAAGGCGAGGTGTGGATCCTCGACACCGGCGCGACGAACCACATGACTGGGTCCCTCGACGCATTCGCAGAGCTGGACCGCACAGTCACCAGCAAAGTGCGCTTCGCCGATGGCTCCGTGGTGCACATCCGCGGCCGCGGGACGGTCGTGTTCGCCATCGACGGGGGAGACCACCGTGCCTTCACCGAGGTCTTCTACATGCCGGCGCTCAAGAGTTACGTCCTGAGCCTCGGCCAGCTCGACGAGAGCTGGTACGACGTGCGCATCCGCCGCGGCACACTCACTGTACATGATCAGAACAACAGGCTGATGGTGAAGGTAAACAGGTCCCCTAATCGCTTGTACCGGCTCACCTTTCACCCTGTTCGTCCAGTGTGCCTCGCCGTGGGACATGTCTCCGATGCATGGCGCTGGCATGCCAGGCTCGGACACCTGCACTTCGACGGCCTGCAAAGGATGGCGCGCGGCGAGCTCGTGCGTGGTCTCCCTCACATCGACCACGCCGACGAGCTGTGCGAGGCTTGTCTGGTAGGGAAGCAACGGCAACTGCCGTTCCCCTAGACAGCAAAGTACAGGGCGCAGCAACCACTTGAGCTGGTGCACGGCGATCTCTGCGGCCCCATCACGCCGGCGACCCCTGGTGGCCGTCGCTACATACTGCTGCTCGTCGATGACCGCAGCCGCTTCATGTGGGTGGAGCTGCTCGCTTCTAAGGGCGACGCCGCACGCGCCATCGTCAAGTTCCAAGCGGCCGCGGAAGTGGAGTGTGGCCATAAGCTGCGCGTGCTGCGCACTGACCGTGGCGGCGAGTTCACGTCGGCCACGTTCTACAAGCACTGCGAGGAGCAGGGGGTGCAGCGCCATCTCACTGCGCCGTACACGCCGCAGCAGAATGGCGTCGTCGAGAGGAGGAACCAGACCATGCTCGGCATGGCACGGAGCATGTTGAAGGCCAAGCATGTGCCCAGCATGTTTTGGGGGGAGGCTGTGCTCACGGCCGTCTTCATCCTCAACCGTTCTTTCACAAGGAGCGTCGATGGCATGACGCCGTACGAGGCGTGGCATGGAGTCAAGCCGGACGTTCGCTTCCTCCGCATCTTCGGCTGTGTCTGCCACGTCAAGACTGCGCGTCCACAGCTGAAGAAGCTGGACGACCGGAGCACGCCCATGGTCTTCATCGGCTACGAAATCGGCTCCAAGGCGTACAAAATGTACGATCCGGTGGCGCAGCGCGTGCACGTCTCCCGTGACGTCATCTTCGACGAGGAGGCTCGCTGGAACTGGGAGGAGCCCGGCGAGGCGCCGGCTCCTTCACGGTGGAATACCCTCTGTAGACGAGGGTTTCTACCTCGGCAGAGAAAAGGGGCAAAAGCGCTGCCGCGGCAGAGCCCTCCGCTGTGACACGCTCCCCTGTTGGTGCTAGCCCATGTGCTGACATGGGCAACAGCGGACGCAGCGAGGGCGGCGAGGAACTCAACTCCCCTCCTCGAGCAGCCTCGTCTCCGGTGCGGTTTGTGAGCCCACCACCGCCATGCCCGGAGCACTACGATGCTGCTGATAGCCCGGCCAAGCCACACCGGTACAGGCTGATAAGCGACCTCCTCGGCAACCCCACTGGTCCTCCACTACAGGCGGAGCGGCCACGGCTGGAGGAGAACTTCTCCGACGAGGAGGAGCTGCTCCTTGTTGCTGGAGAGGAGGCGTCGTCGTTCGCAGAGGCCGAGCGAGAGGACTGCTGGCGGCGTGCAATGCTGGACGAGCTGCAGTCCATCGACGACAACGACACCTGGACACTCACCTCTCTTCCCGCAGGTCATCGTGCGATCGGGCTCAAGTGGGTGTACAAGGTCAAGAAGGACGAGCACGGGCACATCGTCAAGCACAAGGCCCGGCTCATCGCAAAGGGCTATGTCCAGCGCGCAGGCGTCGACTTTGAAGAGGTGTTCGCGCCGGTGGAAAGACTCGAGTCCGTGCGGCTCATTCTCGCGCTGGCGGCACACCGTGGATGGGAGGTCCACCACATGGACGTGAAATCAGCGTTCCTGAACGGAGACCTCGAGGAGGAGGTCTACGTGTCCCAGCCGCCCAGGTTCGCCGCCGACGGACATGAGCACGGCGTCTACAAGCTTCACAAGGCGATGTACGGGCTGCGACAAGCTCCCAGGGCGTGGAACGCGAAGCTGGACTCGAGCTTGACATCGCTCGGGTTCGCACGCAGCGCCATGGAGCACGGCATGTACGCACGTGGGGCTGGGAGCGAGCAGCTCATCGTCGGCGTCTATGTCGATGATCTGGTCATCACTGGAGCTGAACAGCACGAGGTGCAACGCTTCAAGGAGGAGATGAAACGCCTCTTCAACATGAGCGACCTCGGCCCACTCCGGTACTACCTCGGGCTGGAGGTGAAGCAGGAGCACGGGCGCACCACGATCATGCAGGCAGCGTATGCCACCAAGCTGCTTGAGAAAGCAGGCATGTTGGGGTGCAACGCGGTGCACACTCCAATGGAGGCAAGGTGTCAGCTGAGCAAGGAAAGCAAGGAGGAGCCGGTGGACAAGACCTTCTACCGAAGCGTGATCGGCAGCCTCAGGTACTTGGTACACACCCGCCCAGATATCGCCTTTGCCTCAGGTTCATGGAGGCTCCAGCAGGTGATCACCTTGCAGCAGTGAAGCACCTACTGAGGTACATCGCCGGTACACTGAACCACGGGTGTGTGTATCGCTGCGGTGACACGGAGACTCTGATCGGCTTCAGCGACTCCGATCACGCCGGCGACATGGACTCCAGGAAAAGCACCTCTGGCGTGATGTTCTTCGTCGGCGACAGTCCTGTCAGTTGGCAGTCACAGAAGCAGAAGGTCGTCGCTACTTCATCGTGCGAGGCGGAGTACATAGCGGCGGCAACGGCGGCGTCCCAAGGAATTTGGCTTGCCCGGTTGCTCGGTGAGCTGCTGAATCAAGAAGCTGCACCGTTCAACCTCTTCATCGACAACAAATCCGCCATCTCGCTTTGCAAGAACCCTGTTCTCCATGATCGCTGCAAGCACATCGATGTATGCTACCACTTCATCCGCGACAGTGTCGAACAAGGTGCAGTGGTCGTGGAGTTCATTGGCACCGGCGAGCAGAAGGCAGACATACTGACGAAGGCTCTCGGCCGTGTCCGCTTCCAGGAGCTGCGCGGCAAGATTGGAATCGTCGACGTCAAGCTCGTTCGTCAGGGTTGAGGGGGAGATTGTTGGTTAAACCCTGCCTCCCTCCCTCGCATCTCTGAATGTATCTGTTAGGTGTTAGGTGTTTCGACAGTTTCAGTTTCGTCAGTAACTTTCAGTTTTGTCAGTAGCAGATAGAGTTTGTTAGCTATTTTTTAGCTCAGGATTAGATCGAGTCTAGATCGTTGAGCACGTTGTTCGGGTCGTGGGATGGCACGACCAGTCGTGGAGCACGTTGCTCGGCACGTTTCCCTTTTCCGCATGATTAAAAGGAAGGCCAGAAAAGCTGCAAGGATTAACGCAGCACAAAAAAACTTGTTCTTCTTCCTCTGAAACTCTACAGCGAGCTAGGTTTTAGGGAGACAGGGAGCTGCCGGTGCCCCTCGAGAAGCGCTACGTGATCGATGACTGCTGCGGCCTCACCATCCACTGCTCTGTCGATGTCCTGCAGGAGAAAAGGACCGCTGTACCAGTAGAGAGCATCGCCACCATGGTGACGCCGCCGAGCCTCTCTCGGGATCTTGGCAAGCTCTTGTTCCTGGACGAGTCGTCGGACGTGACATTTGTCGTCGAGGATGCCGAGATCAAGGCGCACAAGCTGGTGCTCGCGATGCGGTCGCCGGTGTTCGCCGCGGAATTCCGGTGGCTGCCGCAGACCGAGGAGCCCGTGATCCGGATCGACGACATGAGCGCGTCCATCTTCAGGGCCATGCTCCGATTCATCTACACCGACGAGCTGCCTATAAAACCCAGCGCCCAGGACGATCGTGCTTGCAAAGAGAAGCACGCAGCAAGGCGCCGCGACGCAATGGCGCGGGACCTGCTCGTGGCCGCCGACCGGTACGACCTCGAGAGGTTGAGGCTGATGTGCGAGAACATGCTGTCCGAGAGCATGGACGCCTCCTCCGTCTTGCCGACGTTGATGGTAGTGCATGGCAGGCACAGCTGCCGGCAGCTAGAAACCTCCTGCATTCAGTACTTGGCGTCCGATCCTGACGTTTACACCGCCGTGAAAGCGACAAAGGAGTATAAGGAGCTCAAAGAAAGTTGCTTATCATTTCTGTTCGAGGTAACCGAGAAAGTAGCCATGATCAGGACGCCCCAAAACTTGACCTCCCTCTCTACTGCCTCCTCAAGGAAAAATCTGCCACAGAAGAGCATATCCACGCATTACTCCCCGCGTATGGTTGTCGATGGCGTGCACGAGTTTAGGATCCCTGATTTCTTCGCTATGCGGAAAGGGCTTGGAGCTGGAAAATCGATCGATTCCGACGAGTTCCAGGTCGGCGGTTACGACTGGATGCTAAGGGTATATCCGTCGGGATGTGCAAACGAGACGAAAGGGCACATCTCCCTCTTCTTGTGTCTATCGACTTATATTACAAGATCTACTACCGATATCAAAACATCTTTGACCTTCCGGGGATTGGTGATCCTAGAGGGAAAATCCCACCGACCACCCTTTCTGTAGAAACCAATTTTGCCAGGAACACTAGTAACAAATTCGCGTATCCGGAATGCATCACGTGGAAATCTGCAAAGTCACGGTACCTGGCACATGATGGATCCCTTACCATACGCTGCAGCGTAGCCATCGCCAGAGAGAACTACACTAGTATTAGCACCTCCACGGCTAGAGTCAGAACCACAATCCCCGTGCCTCGGTCTAACATCGCCTGGCACCTCGAGCAACGTCTGGTGAGTGAGCAGGGGTCAGACGTGACGTTCCTAGTTGAGGAGAGGGAGATCCACGCTCACAGCCTGGTGATTTCGACAAGGTCACCAGCCCTATACGAAGCGGTGGCGGCTGCCAATGATAACGACCACATCGTACGGATTGACAACATGAAGGCTGCAACCTTCGAGGTTATTCTCCATTTCATCTACACTGATGAGCTGCCTCCTGAGGAGGACCTCGTCTCTAACGCTGCAGGATATGTTACGGTGATTGCTAGAGACATTCTCATGGCGGCATGCCAATTTCGTCTAGAGAGGATGAAGTCCATGTCCGAGAACTTCCTAGCAGAGCTCGTCTCGGAAGAGAATGTGTTGAGCATATTAAGGCTTGCACGCCATCACCACTGCTCAAAGCTTGAGGATTATTGTCTCGAGTTCCTCTTGTTGCCACACATGACTAAGGATGTAATGAAAAAGATCGACGATTTGGACTAACTAAAATCAACTGTGGAGGTAGCGCAGCAAATTAGCAAGGAGAAATCAAGAAGAAGAAGAAGAAGAAGAAGAAGAAGAAGAAGAAGAAGAAGAAAGAAACCCCAGGGTTTGTATCTGGTGACGTATCGATTAATCAAGCTACAAAACTAGGATTCACTTTGATACTCCTCTACTGCTCTGTTTTCAGCTGACACCGTCCAAAGCTAGCTAACTTACACCTTCGAGTTACTACAGCCTTCATATAAACAAAGCGGCGTCGGTTCATCATGTCTCGTCATTTCTCTACTTTTCGTCTACATACAGCAGGCGCCACCACCATGAGCTATATCTTTCTCTCTTTCGCCACATCGTAAACGAACCTGCAATGGCACAGACGTGCTGGGTTAGCCAAACGCAAACTGCTTTTCATCATCATCAGTGCAAAGCAGTTGAATAGCTCAGCAAACGATATTGTCGTTGGCACGAGCACTCGAGATTTGAATAGACCAAATTGATTTTATCAAAACAAAAGCAAACAAACACAGCTGCCCCGTGCCATTCATAGATTCTATCTGACAATGTTCCATTCCCCTAAGTGAAAACTGAATTCACGGACTATACCACACAGTAATAAGAACTCAGCCTTTGGTCCCTCGACTAACGCCTCGGTTCCACTCATGTAATGGACGACAAATGCCGTTTAACGTGCGCACCATCAACTATTAAAATTGTTCAAACTGGGTTAACCAAGACTGGCTTTGTGGGCAGTTTTCTGTGGCATGGCTGCCAGATCATCATTTTTACCACCTCGTCCCCTACAAAGCAGCAGACCAACACGGCAGGCGCTCACTGTCCTCAAAACCCTTCACCGCCAACCTCCCTTTCACCTCCCCAACACAGCCAGTGCCCAAGTCTTGCCCACCGCTAGCCACAGATCTCGCCAACTCGGAACTCCTTTTCATCAGCATGATCCTCCAGTTCAAAGCGGTTAATAGTTTCAGCAGTAGAAATGTGCAGCAATAAAAAAAATGCATGCCAGCGAAAGCAATCAATTTTTTCACACAGAAAACAGCTAGTAGCATTGAGAAATGATAAATGCTATCTGCAATATTCTGTTCCCTCTAAAACAGCATTAGAGTTGGGTTGAAAACAAAACCGAGGAAACAGTTTAGCTGCCAAATGTAGGCTTCCTCCTGTTATTTTTTTATATGGAAGTGATGCTTGACAAAGATGTTTGAGTCGATGTGAAGCTGCTTTCTGTACAGTAATAATCTAAACGTTGTTGAGGAATTTCATTTCACATTTTAAGATGTCACTTTTCCAGTAGGAATGACGAATTTGAACATGACATAATCCTAACTTGATTGATCAAGGAAACAGGTTATCAGATTGGAGAAAATGTAGGGCAAAAGACAAGATATACCTGCTATACATACTGCAGATAAATGACTTGCTTCATCTACAGAATAACTTCACACGTTGCCTTGTTGTGGCCTGCTTGCTTGCACCTGCTACATAGCCGTATAAGAGTGGTTATCTTGTTGGGGTTAAACCTCTTCCTTCTCGGTTTATCCGACGTCCGTGGCCTCGGAGGTGGGATCACCGCCCCAGCACTAAAGTCAAAGGTATCCATGTCAGGAATCGGGACGACTGTTTCTGAGTATGTCAAATGGTAGCTCTCTGTTCTGAAATACTTTGAGCAGTAGTCATAGAAAGATCGCCCAATCCTGTTAAACACAGCAACAGCATGCATACAAGGAAGGCCAGAAAGTTGCCACCTCCGGCAGGTGCAGTCCCAGTTTGCAAGATTAACAACAAAAATACCGCCACCCCGCACTTCAAACACGGTCTCAGAAGAACATAGCACAGTCAGCTTACCGGCCTTCGACATCTCGTCCTGCGCTTTGTAATCCATGGAAGGTGTTAAAGGCCCTTCCCATGACTTGCAGGCTTCACGCCTCGCTTCTATTGTCTCCATTATTTTTATTCTAAGAGCGTCTACCATCAGCACCATGGATGCCTCCTTCTTTGTTGGTATCCAGTTATTAAACACATCAACAATGTTTGAGGAGAAATGGTCATACCGACAGCCTCTGAAGAGAGCATCTGACCAATGCTCTGGCTTACTCGCAATGATCCAGTCGGCAGCTTCAGTCGATATATTCCTTATGCTCTCAATTGATGCATTAAAATCATCAATGCTACATGCTTGCGCCGCACGGGTAAAATCCTCGACCATCACATCTCTTATCTGCTGTGACCATGGTCCCTTCTTCAATTCTCCTTTGAATTCTTCCATGATGTGATGCAAACAAAAGGCATGGTGGCTACCTTCAAACGCATGTGGGACAGCAGCATCCAGACCCTTTTGTCCATTGGACAAGAATGTCATAGCATTCAGTGGGTAGTTAAGATATTGGAGAGCAACCCTAAGCTTCATCAAGAACCAAACCCAGTTCTCGTAATTTTCATCTTCAACCACACTAAAAGCCACTGGAAAAACACCATCATCTGCATCCACTGCAGCAGCAACCAACAACCTGTACTCATTTGTAGCTTTGAGTGGAACCTTGTCAAGAAAAAGGAGGGGCCTGCACCCATTTGCAAAGCCATGCAAAGAAGCATGGAATGCAACAAAAAAACGGCGGTTATGAGACAACTCAGACAAGTCGAGTATACTTGCAGGGTCAATCTGTAAAAGTCTTTCCTGATACCAGGGTAAATGCGTGCATGTCTCCCTCCTACTATGATGCATCTCCTTCTGCGCCACTTCTCTACCTCGCCAAACCTGTGAATAGGTCAGCAGAACGCCATATTCTTCATATATTTCCTTCACGAGGTCCTTTGGTTTGAGCAATGAGTTCTCATTCAGTTTCTCCTTAATTATGGTAGTCAGCCACTGCCTTGTTGCTCGCCGCTGAACCTCTCCACCTCCCCCTCCACATGTATGCTCCTCAGTAATTTTCTTGATAACAAATTTCTTGTTACGGGATGACTCGGATGCATGTAATCGCCAGGTGCAGCCATCCCCAACACACTTTACAGTGACACGGGTGGTTTCATTCTTAATGAAACGGTACACAAATCCTTTCCCGATAGCATACTTGCACAACTGAGCTCGAAAATCCTTCACGTTGTCAAATTCTTGACCAACACCTTTGATAATGTCATCCCAAAACAAAGTAGGATTATTGGTGAGTTCCTGTGGAGGATCTATTATGATCTCAGAACCATCATATGCATTGATTTCGTCATCAAAAAACCCAATTGGTTCCCTGCAAAAGCCATACTTAGCATCTGTGAAACTTAACCTTTTTACAAACTTTAAGGAGTATATACAAAAGGCATAAATTGAGCAGACAACTACCTTTGTGTGCTATCAACAAGAGCAAGCTTCTCCTGATTCAGAGCATCTGAAGCAGAGGAAACAGCTCCAGTTGTGGTGGCAAATGCAGCATCATGGCCAAACTCCAGTTGAAAATCCCTAGTTTCATCAAGGAAAATAGAAATTATATGTTTGGTGAATATCGTATCACAAGTTGGAATGAGTTACTCACAATCTACAAGTCAAGTGATCATGAGAGTGTAAAAAAAACCATTCATGTAATTATCTGATTGTAGACAGATATCTATATACGATAAACTACGAGTCCACTAAGCATTAACTGATTGCACTAAGTAGGGTTCATACAAGCATATCTGCAACTCCTTGAAATGAAAAAGGAATGACTAAGTTGCAGTAACTACAAAATATACAGACTGAATATAGATCATGCAAGGCATGCGAACATGAAACCATTCAGATCACAATGTAAGAGCATCATACAAAAACTATGTAGAAGAAACAGCTTCAGTATGGGAAAGTAGTATGTATGGATCAGTAGTTTTCATAACTAACAGCAAAGGGGCAGCAACAAAGTAGTGAAGGTGCTTATAAAGTAGCCATATTACGTGGACCATGAATCCATGACTTAATTAATTCTCAGTGGCATGATCTGTTTCCTAACAAAACTGATGCTATAATCCAACGTACTGGTAAGAGTTAAATCCTAGATCAATTACCAAACATGAATAATAGATGAAAATGCATGGCATTAATCGCAGAACTAAAAACTCCAGCAAATAAGGTAGGCAAACAATTTTATCTGCTAACCACAACGTTGAAACAAACCACTCCTCTTGAAGTTGGCATATATTTAATATGTAGAAAGGCTACTTTTGGGTAATAAAATAAGGGCTCTATAATTGCTGTTTTATATTTTGAAGGGCACAATTGTGATTAAGTACATCTCACAGTAGGTAATAACTCAGGGTACAATAGACATGCAATGATGCAGCAACTATAGAAGATTGGTTGTGTACTCGTTGTAATCATTTAAAGAAACCACCGGTCTTGGTTGATTGACATTATCATCTAAAGTAACCACTGGTCTTGGTTGATTGACATCGTTGGTATCAGCTTGAACTACATCACCAGTAGCATTGGCGGTCTTCTTATTACTTTTGGGTACCCTGGAGAGAGAGAAAGAGAGAGCATTGACTGTAACGTGAAAGAGTAGTAACATTAGAAAAAAGAAAACCGGCAAAGTACCTACTTGTTTTTGGAAGCTGTCCTTTTCCTTTTGTCACTGTGGGCATTAGATCCAGCTTTAACAGTGGAAGCTCCAGTGTCTATTACAATACTCCTAGTTACCCAGTATAAGAAAAATATCAATCACATGAGGAGATGCTTGATATTAGCTCTTATACACGAACTACAAAAGGCTACACAAAAAGATGGAACAAGACATACCTGTTCTCCCCTCTACTTATCACGAAAACGTCAGCCTGTGCAGCACTAGCAGTAAAATCAACCATCCGTTGCAAATCTCTATCACACGAGATTGTGATGAGCGTTCTGTTATTGTTTGGAAGAAAGTACTTGAATGACATATCGGTGACATCAACATGGAACACGTTGGACACCTCTTCCTTGAAGCTGTCGAGTGACATCTCCCGAGATACGTCAAGAGCGTGCGCTTCGCCTCCTTTGTAGATCAAATTCCCGTTGGCAGCAGCAGTGAACTCCCCGCCATGTTGGCAAATAGCTACCACAACACCACCCTCTGTCATGCCTTCTGAGTTGTTCCGCAACAGCACTGCATTTTAGAAGAAAAGGATTACATTCTAGTAATGGAAAGTATTACTGTCGGGGATGTAATCCACGGTACCCCAAAATCATGAGTTGGTTGTGTTAACAAGAGAGATAAAGCAAGATTAAATAAATAGAGGATAAAGGAAAAGCCGGAAAGCAGCCCGGACCGACTCTGCGCATCCGGCAGGCCACAAAGCAAACTCGGAGTGGGCCGGATCCCCCAGACCCGACTGGGCCAAGCTCCCCGTCCGGCATCACCCAGATCCGGTTGGACCGAATCCTCCTCGACTCGGTGGGCCGAATCTCCCCTTACCCGGAGGACCACCTAGCAAACTCGACGGGCCGAATCAACCTCACCCGGAGCAGGCCACAACCCGGCTGGGCCGACGGCCAACGCCTCGTCTCGCATGGGCCGAGTTCCCCGAGTCTTGGTCGACGCCTCTTCCTCCCGGGTGGGCCGGCATCCAGGTCTCGAACGAGGATCCAGGTTTGCCGACTTCCAGGAGCTGCTGCCGAGTCGGAGGCAGGTCGGCACCCTGGGCTCCCCTGCCGAGTCAACGGCAAGTCTGCACCGTGGGCATCTCGGCCGAATCATCCCAGGTCAGAATGCAGGGCCTCCTGTGCCGAGTGATACTCGAGACCAGCAACGCTCCCCTGCCGAGTCAACTGCACTGTAGGGCTGCATACAGGACTTCCCTGCCGGATCATCTCCAGATTGGCACCTCCCGCGGTGATTTCCAGGCGGGTGCCAGCCGAGTCAACGTTTCCAGCCAGGATGAAGCAAGCAGCAAGCCGGCCTCCCGTATACGGCAACGACATGTGCTATTGAGTGCCACAGCCTGCCACTCCCAGAAGATAAGAGGAAAAGGACGGAGACAAGACAAGACCCAACCCATGCCATGCATGGCGACAGTGCGCTCCGTGACGCTTCAGCAGTGCGACAAGACCCCAGTAGGCATGTCAACAGCAGTGCAGCGCCCATACCTTGCATAGTCTATTGTGGGGCACCACTTGTCCCCTGGGCTCCCCTTTATAAGGAGCACCAGGGGGAACGCCCCACGGTGGGGCGAGGCTCATTTTCCCCCCAGGCTCTCTACTAGCACCTCTGCTCCATTAGAAACACAGTGCTGTTAGACTTAGAAACGCAGCTCAAGGAGCACCGATGTAATACTTTTCATACACCACCATATATAGATCAGACAAGCAGGAGTAGGGGTTTTACCTCCCCACGAGGGCCCCGAACCTGGGTAAAACCGCGTGTGTGCTTCATCTTGTGTGCGTATTCCTACGCATAATCCCTCCCCGAATCCTCTAGCGTCCATCGGCCCCAAACTTAAGCCTACCCCTAGGCATCTGTTGTTCACCACGACGACAGTTGGCGCCCACCGTGGGGCTGGTAGTGGCGCTTGCTGGGCTAATTTCGGACGGGACCTTCTTCATCGACTCCGGCGAGCACCTCGCGTGGCGTCGCGGGGTTTCCGCTCGCCGGGCCGCTTCATCAAGTCCTTCGTCACCGGCGCCAACGTCGTCAACGAATCCCAGGGGCGACACGGTCGGCTAGCCGTGCCTCTGGCTTGCCCGGCGGCTCTACGTCAACACTGCCGCCGCGCTCGTAGGCCTCCCAGGCATCCTCAATTCGGACGGGATCTTTGTCATCAACGCGGGGACTCGACATCGCCATTGTCCCCCGCGCTCTAGCTTGCCGCTGTGAGCAGAGGCTAGCGCTGCCTCCACCAACGGACATCATCAGCAGATCCCGGATGAGAAAAGTGACTCGGGGACTCAACTTCGGCATCGTCCCCGTGTGTTAACTCATTTTCGAGTTGACTACAGTTCGAATCCGAGTTAAGGTTGGAAAATCCGAGTCAAGGTTGGAAAATCCGAGTTAAGGCTTGGAAAATCCGAGTCAAGGTTGGAAAATCCGAGTCAAGGTTAGAAAATCCGAGTCAAGGTTGGAAAATCCGAGCCAAGGTTGGAAAATCCGAGTCAAGGTTGGAAAATCCGAGTTAAGGCTTGGAAATCCGAGTCAAGGTTGGAAAATCCGAGTTAAGGCTTGAAAATCCGAGTTAAGGCTTGGAAATCCGAGTCAAGGTTGAAAAATCCGAGTTAAGGCTTGGAAATCCGAGTCAAGGTTGGAAAATCCGAGTTAAGGCTTGGAAATCCGAGTTAAGGTTGGAGAATCCGAGTTAAGGCTTGGAAATCCGAGTTAAGGCTTGGAAATCCGAGTTAAGCTTGTGGAATCCGACATATGATGGTCAAATCCGACATACATGTGGTCCGGGCCGAGATGTTGGTGGCCAGGCCGACATATTGATATTCATACCGGCATCAACGTCTTCCTCGACTGCTCCAACAACATTGCCCCGTGAGTATCATTGGTATGTCTGCATCACTCTTTTTACATAGTCTCAAACAGTACTCGGGGACTGCCCCTTCGTACTTTGCTTAGTTGTTTTCCCCGGGACCAAGATGTCTTTACCCGGAGACTGGCTGGTCAGTCAGTTCTGCTTTTTCTCCTAGATCTGTAAAGTGACTCGGGGACTCGGTCGAAACCGAGTCTGCATTTTCATTTACGTAATTACGATGCTAGACTTAAATATATCTGTTGAATAGAGTTACTGCTCCTGTTAAATATTCATTATATATCTGCTGGAACTAACATTGAAAGGTAATATTGGTTTTACCGAGAGAGTATTCATCGCCCAGATTGCGGTTTTATCGGTGGTTTCTGATTACTCAAAATATCATAGCATTATCGGTATTCTCCAGATCGCCGTTTATTTCGGTTTGCAGTTATATCTCAATATCACCTCATATCTCAAATCGCCGTCTATATCGGTTCGCCTAAATATCTGGGCATCCTGCAATATCTCGAATCGCCGGTTATTTCGGCTTGCCAAAATATCACGGCATTTATCTCACATCCTCAAGCATCTCACAAATCGTTATCTCTATCGGCCTTACCGACTATCATGATTCTTCAGTTATCCGAGCTGACAGAGTATCATGGCATCATCATCTCGGCGCTCGGAATCGAAAAAATATCTAATCTCACTGAGGTTACGCGTTGAGAAATATCTCAACTTGTCATCTGACAAGTGCTCACGAAGGCAGAATGTCCAATTCAGCCAAGGACGGCTGTATGTCGGTCCAGCTCGCGCTGCCGACATACGATCTCGGTAATGCCCAAGAAGGTTAGAAACCGGTATATAATGATGCCCAAGCAGGCTACATGTCGGTCCAGCACATGCTGCCGACATGTCTATGAGGTAAAAGCCCAGAGTGGCAGAAACCGACATAAGAAATATGCCCATGCAGGCTAAACAGCTATGTTGGAAACATCCGACATATGAGAAACCGACATATTAAATAAGCCCATGCAGGCCAATATATCAAACCAGCTTATGCTGGAGACACCGGATATCGGTAGTCTGACATCGGAAATATGCCCATGCAGCCACCACGACAATCCAGCAAAAGGGTGTTGACATCCGACATATGAAACATGCTCGTACGGGCAGTGTGCCAAATTGCCCAATATCGGCAGAAACACCTATGTGTGACCATGCCCATGAATGTGACGCATTTCCAGTGCAAACGGTCCATCTCGTTGTTGATTCGGGTGAGCTCGGTCAACCGGATGACGCGTTTTGTCTAGAAGGCATGGCTAGACGGCGAACTTATGCTGGTGCCCATGCTGGCAAGATAATTCTTTCATGGAGATTTTGGTGTTGGATATTTATTTTTGTAAGTCTGCGCGCGACTCTACGAGTCCCCCGCAGCCTCGGGGACTAGTGTCGCCCCAAAATCATGAGTTGGTTGTGTTAACAAGAGAGATAAAGCAGGATTAAATAAATAAAGGTTAAAGGAAAAGCCGAAAAGCAGCCCGGACCGACTCTCTGCGCATCCGGCAGGCCACAAAGCAAACTCGGAGTGGGCCGGATCCCCCAGACCCGACTGGGCCAAGCTCCCCCGTCCGGCATCACCCAGATCCGGTTGGACCGAATCCTCCTCGACTTGGTGGGCCGAATCTCCCCTTACCCGGAGGACCACCTAGCAAACTCGACGGGCCGAATCAACCTCACCCGGAGCAGGCCACAACCCGGCTGGGCCGACGGCCAACGCCTCGTCTCGCATGGGCCGAGTTCCCCGAGTCTTGGTCGACGCCTCTTCCTCCCGGGTGGGCCGGCATCCAGGTCTCGAACGAGGATCCAGGTTTGCCGACTTCCAGGAGCTGCTGCCGAGTCGGAGGCAGGTCGACAGGCAAGTCGGCGCCCTGGGCTCCCCTGCCGAGTCAACGGCAAGTCTGCACCGTGGGCATCTCGGCCGAATCATCCCAGGTCAGAATGCAGGACCTCCCCTACCGAATGATACCCAAGACCAGCAACGCTCCCCTGCCGACTCAACTGCACCGTAGGGCTGCATACAGGACTTCCCTGCCGGATCATCTCCAGATTGGCACCTCCCGCGGTGATTTCCAGGCGGGTGCCAGCCGAGTCAAACGTTTCCAGCCAGGATGAAGCAAGCAGCAAGCCGGCCTCCCGTATACGGCAACGACATGTGCTATTGAGTGCCACAGCCTGCCACTCCCAGAAGATAAGAGGAAAAGGACGGAGACAAGACAAGACCCAACCCATGCCATGCATGGCGACAGTGCGCTCCGTGACGCTTCAGCAGTGCGACAAGACCCCAGTAGGCATGTCAACAACAGTGCAGCGCCCGTACTTTGCATAGTCTATTGTGGGGCACTACTTGTCCCCTGGGCTCCCCTTTATAAGGAGCACCAGGGGGAACGCCCCACGGTGGGGCGAGGCTCATTTTTCCCCTAGGCTCTCTACTAGCACCTCTGCTCCATTAGAAACACAGTGCTGTTAGACTTAGAAACGCAGCTCAAGGAGCACCGATGTAATACTTTTCATACACCACCATATATAGATCAGACAAGCAGGAGTAGGGGTTTTACCTCCTCACGAGGGCCCCGAACCTGGGTAAAACCGCGTGTGTGCTTCATCTCGTGTGCGTATTGCTACGCATAATCCCTCCCCGAATCCTCTAGCGTCCATCGGCCCCAAACTTAAGCCTACCCCTAGGCATCTGTTGTTCACCACGACGACAATTACATAAAGTTCAGCGTTCAAATATTTGACTCCACACACATAAATCTTTTTCATTTAATCAAGAATATATATACACGAGGATTCAAACAAGAAGCTCACCAAATTAATGTTTAAAAACAATATGAACACTGTAGTAGTAAAGCTGAAAATAAAGGTTACCACAATTCATTAATTGTAGGACAGGTGGACAAATAATTACACGCAGGCGACAGAGAGAACAAGTCCTGATCTTTCTCCCTATAATTTATTAGAAAGAAGGCGTGTTCTGGCTGAGGCACATAATTCAATTCAATGTTTTGATCTCCGGAATGTGAGCCCTCCAATAAAGTCTTCCATTCCTGATTACATGATTATGTTTTCTTAATCTAGTGTGATTTATCTTTTACCCGTCGAGACAACTAGATACAAGTTGCCGCACATGATCTAGTCTGGCATTTTGCAACACCAAATCATCATAGTTTGACAAGAGCAACACGAAATGGCGCAAACTTCATAGCTCGACGAAAACATGGCAGTTTCACATCAGCCAACACCTACCAAACACAACAAATCCATCCAAGCAGGGGCAGAAGTACGTATGTCCTTTCAAATTCCATAGTTTTTTTAGATAAAAAAAATTCCATGGAGTTCAAGGTTAGCAAAATTTTACAAGAGGTCTTGGAGCTCGTGGTCGATCGAATGCTAGCTAAAACCTCGATTGTAGTAGCTTGAGTGTGAAACAGTTGCTCGAAATCGTGTTTCTCTAGCATTAGAAACCAGTACGGTGCAGAGCTAAAGCTAGAAGAAGAGTATATCTCTCTCTGCTCCTACTCTGCTCCACCAGTTACCCTTCCCCGTCGCCGCCGCAGCCGGCTACAATCGAATAGTGTGTATCCCCTGGTCTATCATCTACTCCACCGGATTCCCGAGGGGGGGACACGCTGGCGGCGCTTGCTCCACAGAACACACTCCCCAGCGGCGTCGGCTCGCCGCCGCGGGCCGACCGCCGGAGGTCTCTCTTTCCCGGGAATCGCCGGCAGGGCCGCAACGATAATACCCGACAATTGCAAGGTAGGAACTTGCAAAAGAAAAAGAAAATTCATTTTTGCGCAGGAATCCCCTGAAACTTGCGCAAATCACACCACTTGGATCCAATCCCCAAAACAAATCCACCAAAAACAGAGTGAGACAATCCATCGGTGCAGCAAGGAAACGAGCGGGGCATAGATTAGATTTGAGACAAGGGAGGAAGAAAGCTCTGACCTGAGATCGGGGAGGGAGCGGCGGCGCCGCCGCGGGGAAGGGGATGGAGAGGGGATTAGGGCTCGGGGGTAGTTTAGAAATTTCGGGGGGTTGTTTCCGCAAAGGAGAGAGAAGAGAATGGATTTGGGACGAGGTGGTGGATGGGAAAAAAACAGGCCTGGACTGGACTGGGCCTTTCTTCTACAATTAAACTACCTTAGGGTTTGGGTAGGAAAAAGCCCATGACGGCGATGAAAATAAAAATTACGTTTATCTAGAGAATTGCAAATATAACGGAGGGCACGTTGGAAAATACCCAAGTCAGAAAAACTAACCAACAAAAAACTATACAATTCCAATCCTAACTTTTTTATTTTGTTTTTTTCTGATCGGAATCTGCAGATACGGGTCTGGTAACCGACTTTTAAACCCATGGATTTTCGAAACATGGTGATTCAAAATGATCGTGGAACTAAGGCGATTTCGATGGTGTAATTCAACTCCTCTTAGGGCTTGTTCGGTTAGCCCCTACCCCGCCGGGATTGGGGCCCAATCCCCGCCGAACCCCGTGGTTTCACCCCGACTGGGTTTTGGTCCTGGCCTACTTCATAAACGTCTTCGGTTACACCCGGCCGGGGTCATACCCCGTCCAAATCCACCCCAAACCCTGTGAAACCGACCGGGTTCTGATCCACGCCTTCCACCTCGTGGATTCTTCCCCGAGCAAAGCGAAACGACACCTCCGTCTCGTCACGGCCCTCCTCCCTCTCGCGAAAAATGGACGCGGCGGCGGCGAGCCGGCGACGAGGGGACGGACGGACAGCGCAACCGGAGGAGACGGCAGCGGCGGGCGTCCTCCTACAATACCCCCTACCCCCTGCTCAACCGGAGGCACCACAACCAACCACAGCGTAGTGAGCTCGACGGTGACCAGGAGTGGCGACCGCAACGACCACATCGCCGGTGTACTTCTACCTCGATATTGGACTGGTAAGGCCCCGCTCCTCATCCTCTTCTTCATTCCCCCACTCGTCCTCTTAATTTCTATTCCATTTGGTTCATTAATTTCTAGGGTTCCTGGTATAGTTCTTGGACAGTTTCTAGGGTTCTTGGTCTTACTTGTTAACACAAATTAGCTCACATAGCTGTCAGATCCACTGCATGTTAGATCTCTGAAAAAATACACTGGCCTGTTAGGAGAACCAGAATTGGATATTGCTCTGTTATAAGTATTCTGCTAACGTGCTCATCTATCTAAATTGGAAATACTTGTGACCATCAATGTGGCAGAATTGGTTGTCATAGTAAGTATGATGTAGTCTTGTCTAGATTCAGTTCGATTTTCACAACAGTAGTCAGTGGTTTCATGGTATTTGGCTATTTGACATGAGATTCCAGATTTGTTTTCATTGGCGATTGTAAGTTCATAACTTTGTTGATCCGTTTACATGTAGTACATTGATCGAGCCAAATTCTCTCTGCCCCTAAGAACTGAGAATCACATGCAACCAAGACAGAAGTGTATCGAGATATACTATGATGGAGTATTTAAGTATGCTACCGAGGGTAAATATGTATACTATGTTAGATTTTTTTTTGTGTGTAATCTGAAACCAGCTGCCAGTACCATCGTTTGAGGTTATATAAGCCACTAAGCCTATTCAGTTTATGTCAACGAAAGTGAGAATGATAGCTACTTACATTTTTTAGGTAGTTCTTTTGAAGTTTCAGAACTACAGAACAAGCTTTTTTTCTCATCTAAATTGCCATTTACCGAGGAGTTTCTTATGCATTTGTTTCTGTAATTTGCTTTCTTGCTAGCTATACAAAGGTTTATTGCCTAACTAGATATTCGGTCCTCATGCTATGTATAACAGCAGCCGGCAGTAGTTACCAGAGGCGGCGGTGCTGTGACCACCCGTAGGTACATGTACTGCTGCCATACTTTGCAATTTTCCATGCAGGTCTTGACACTGAGATGATTATCATCTGATGGTATAGAAGTCATGAGCTGTTCGAGGTGATTGTCAACTTCTCTTCTTGCATGTGTTGGATATGCTT
This sequence comes from Puccinellia tenuiflora, assembly GCA_012064385.1. Taxonomy (NCBI): domain Eukaryota; kingdom Viridiplantae; phylum Streptophyta; class Magnoliopsida; order Poales; family Poaceae; genus Puccinellia; species Puccinellia tenuiflora. The sequence continues at coordinate 59,880 of QRDG01002468.1, read as the reverse complement.
CTAGCTTGTAGATGCCGGGAGTCATATTGTCAGCTTGTTGCTGATGCTACTAAACATAGAGCAATGTGTTGCTCTACTTTGTTCAGATCTACACACAGTATATAACTTTTGAACATCTTAGTGCTTACTGTTGGTTTCATGTTGTTCTGTTGCTTTTGAAATCATACATGAAAATACCTTGTTGCCGACCTAGCTGTAAGTGTACTGTTAATATGCATTTGCCATTCACAGAGGAAAAGGGGATTACTTTTCTGAGATGACCATTATTCTCTGTTATTTTTCCTTGCCATTCACAAATCTATCATTGCTGGTATAATGTTGTTACCTGTCAGATCAGTGAACTGGAAACCTAACTAGTTCTCTGTTTGTTAGAGAAATAGTCTTGTAATCTAATTCAGTTCAGATGATTTGTAATCTTGTGTCATCCTAGCAGAATTTAGTTTGTACTGCTACTGTTTAAGATGAATGTTTTTTTAACGTCTGTTTAAGATGAATACTTGTATTTGCTAGGTACGGTAATTGGTACAGACACAATACTCACTTATTACCGGCGCTCACACAACTGAAAGCGGGCACATGCACGTACGATGGGCGATGGGGTTTAACCAAACGCAACAGAATAGCAGGGATGGGAATGGTGGGGACTGGCTGGGGTCTGGTTGGAGCGACGGGGTTCACCCAACCCCTGGGCGTGTTGGTTCCTTGCAGAGGTTAGATCCCAGGAAACCGAACAAAGCCTCAGCGTGCCGGATGTGTCCCTTCAATGGTATTTGTCATAAGCCGTAGTGTTTAGCCATCATCAATAGTTGGTTCTTTGAATTTGTGCTGAGCATTGAGTTATCGTAAACCGTGTTTGCAGTTTTACACTGGTAGGCTATTCATGTCAATTTGAATATATTTTTCTTTTTGTGCGGCATTCTGTTTCCGCGTCCCTAAAATTCCCTATCGACTTCGCTTATTGCAGGTCTCGTGCATGTCGTTCGTGTTGTTCCTGCCGAAGGACGCAAGCAGAGAGGACGATCGAGGAGCACCGGGAAAGCACAGTCACTCTCTGTAGTCTCCAACCAGTTGATGCAGCATGACGATAGCCTCCAGCCGGTTGGGCACCTCCACGTCTCATGTCACCGGAGCAGGAGAGATCAGTACCAACAGAGGAGAGCAGCAGGGGAGGCATGGCGCTGGGGGGAGAAGCAGGTAGGTCGTCGTCCTTGACGTGCACTTGCCGTTTTCACCATATGTCTCCCTTCTCGGTTGGTCGCGCCGCCCCGCAAGACTCCCTGTTCTTCGGTGCTTCAAGATGCTACTCACCACTGCCGTTGCTGATGGCGCACCGGGGTTGCCGCTTTGCTTTTAGAACTGATCCTCTTCAGTCTTTGTTTCAGTTGAGACATCTTTTTATGTTATTTGTTGTTGTGTGGAGATATATGGCCATGATCGATAATGTAGATATATGGCAGATGATATATCGACGCAGATTGTGGACAAGCCAACTCCTAATTGTTGGCTGTAGGTTTTGCAAAGCAACCAGGTGTTCTTCAGGTCGTGCCGAGCTAGCTAGACTTACCAGCTCCATGGATCTGATGGTGGACATGTTGGCGCAACGCATAATCATTTCATATTTGAACCATAATGTAATGTAATTGTATCTTTGAGCGCATGATCTTGCCGTCTTTGAACTCATGTGTCAAGCTTGGTTTTGGATGAAATATTTGTGTTCAGTCTCAAGTCTCAGACATAATCATATGTAACATATGTTAGTTGCTTGCTCGTTTTACTGCCTGAAAGTTCATGGCTGGTTGATTAAATCGTATTAGAAAAATTGCTAGATCAAGTTGCATGTACAAACGTGCTGATGGATGTATACAACAAGAAACAAGAGGTTTAACCGAACGCATATATGGTAGCGGGGATTACAGGGAAGGGATCTGGGGGAATTGGGTGACGTGTGGGGATCACCCAATCCCTGGGTGGATCTAATCCACTAGGGGGTTAAATCCCCATAAACCGAACAAGGCCTTAGCTAAGAGCATCTCTAGCAGAACCCGTATCCCGCCAGCATATAAACGCGAGAACCCTCAAACCCGAACAGAACCCTTAAACACCGGTGGAGGCTGCCTCCGGCATGGAGGACGGCAGCGGAGCTAGCCGCGGGATCTGCCCGGCATGGTGGATCGGTCCATGCCGCCGTCGCGACGAGGACGGTGACTAGCGACGGCTGGGAGGCCTCCATGGCGGCGCTTGAGGATCGCGGCGAGTCGGCCAGAGTGGGGTGGGGTGGGGGGGGGGGGGGGGGAGATCGGTGGTAGAAAGGGAGCAGGAACTCGAGCGGGTGAAATGTCCTTCCCGCCAACGAGTTCCTAACGATACAAGGCACCGTCGGGTCGGCCGCGAATACAGTGTATTCTCAGGCGAATTTTCGGCATCATGTCAAAAAACTACAGGTCGGGTCATTTGCAGGTTCTGTTCGGGTCATTTTTTCACCTCAAAACCTGTAAACGACGGTTATTTCTCAGTTATGTCCCTTTTACAGGTTCTCCTAGATATGCTCAAGTAGTCTTCATCGACGCCAACTCCACCTACACGTTGTTGCCCTTACCGTACTTCATGTTTTTGCCGACGTGGAAAAGTTGTTGACGTCAATGGTACGTTTTTTTCATCCATAATATGTGAAGGGTGGATCTGGAGGTAACATTTCATCCAGCGTCTCTCTCCCATCAGTGGGGATCGAAGGGAGGTGCGACCGGAAGTGGGCCGACGAGTTCTTCAACCTTTTCCAACGGTCTTCTCTAGCTTTGTATGCTAGCCCATAAAAATGGAGAAATTCTTTGACACATCTCTGTAAATGCATATCGGGGTTGGCGACCTAGAAATCATCCAGCGGCTCTAAAATAATACTTCGATCCATAAAAAATGTCGCCCACTTAGTACAAAGTTTGTACTAACTTAGTACAAAATGAGCGACACTTTTTATAAATCGGAGGGAGTATGTTATATCCCACAAAAAGGGAGCAATTACCAAATTCATAATTTTTTACGGTGTTGTCATCGGATATGAAAATCGTCCAGAACCCACGAAAGATCATATAACGTCAAATTAGTGCTATTTAGCAAATTCCGCAAATATCATTCAAATCTACAATGATTTTTCTATCTTTCCTTCTCCTAAAGTTATTAAAAAAATTGGGTGAAATATGATTATATAAATACAAAATTGAAATTCCAGTCAAGCACTATTTAGTAATTCTGTAAATGTAGATTCAAATGTAGCACATTTTGTGTGATTTAAATTTTCAAGGTTCAAAAAAGCGTTGAGCGCTAAGCGAGCGGTAGGCTCAGCCTAGAGGAACTACTGCTTAGGCGAGCTTAAACGCCGCTTACGCGTTCAGGGTAAAAGCGTACGGACAAGAGCAGGGAAGGCAATATAGGCATACATTAGTGCAATCATCGCTTAAGCGTTCTGTACGGACACAGTAGGCGGGGGAGCTGGTTGCATTTTTCAGGCCAGATAAGCTCCAATCTTCCTCCAATATTGGCCCAGTAAGACAATATTGCTCCAGTAAGGCCCATATAAAACCCTAGACTGCCCAGCTCAATCTGAACCATCTATATTCTCTAATCTTCACCGTCCATCTATTCTATTCTATTCTATTATATCTCTTTCTCTCACCTGCTTCCCTCTAGCCACGCATCAACAGCCGCAATGGCCATGTTGCAGCTCCCCTTCCATGGATTCCTTGCCCCCGTCCCTCCCTCCCTGCCTTCGCCCCCTTCTTCCCTGCATCTGCCCCTCATTCCTGCTATGTTTTCTCGACCAGTCGCTTAATCGAATGCTCAGGCCAGAAGCGAAGTGGAAGGCCGTCGCTCAGTGCTTAAGCATGCCTGAGCGAACGCTTTTTTGAACCATGAAAATTTTGCATCTCGCATTTTATTTCCTTTTTTCTCCGGCAGCGCATGGCAGAGATGGGTTTCTTTCATCTAAGTAGTAAATTCTTCACTGATCAACAGAATTTTTTGATAGTACTTTATCAATACCGTGAATAAACACAAATTCGAAATTTCAGCTAAGTGATAATTATGATTTTGCATCCTGCAATTTCTCTTTATTTCCCCAGCGCTCCTCCCATCCAACCCTAGCTACTATACAGTTTCTGATATAATGAAGGGCATGTTGACAAATCCTTAAGTCAGAGAAACTAAAAAAAGAAAAACTATGTAATATAAGCTAAAAAAAGCGTATACAATTTCAATCCTAACTTTTTTTCTTTGTTTTTTTTCTGTTTGTAACCTACTTTTAAACCCATGGGTTTTCAAACATGGTGATTTGAAATGATGATGGAACTAATGCGATTTCGGTGGTGTAATACATCTCCTCTTGGCTAAGTAGTCGTCGTCGACGGCTCCTCCACCCTCGTGTTGTCGCTCGTACCGTTCTTCATGGGTTTGCTGACACGGAAAAATTAGTGACGTCATTATATGCTTTTTTTTTTTTAGTCCAGGCGTCTGTGATGGGTGGATCTGGTAGTAACCTTTCGTCCAGCGTCTCTCTCCCAACGGTGGGGATCGAAGGGAGGTGCGACCGGAAGTGGGCGATAAGTTCCTCGACCCTTTTTGACGTTCTTTTCTAGCTTCGTGTGCTAGCCCATGAAAATGGGATTAATCATCAAGTAAGAAATTCTTTGCCACGTATTTGTAAATGTATATTGGGGTTAGCAAGGACACAGCGTTTTGTGTAGTACGTCCAGCTAGCCTCACTATCTCTACCGTAGATATTAGCATTGGGATCGGGTTTGTCAACTTCATCAGTGGCAGTAGAGTTTCAAAATTAACTGTACAGTGTCGTTTTTTCTTTTACCATATCACCGCGTAGGGAGTTGATGCGCGGCGGAAGGGCAGTCCGTCTCCACCTGACGACTAATTTCATGCACCGGCGGTACGAAAAGTTAGTTTGGTGCCCGGGCTCATCTGCTCCCGGGTACTGTTCCGATTTTTTTTAAATATGAAAATGCTTTGAAAAATTCTGAAAAAAATTGGACATAAACATATTCAAGTATTCAACACTCGTGTAAATTTTCGATAGAAAATATCAATTTTTGCGCCTTGTGCAAAAAAGACAAATCTGTCTTTTTGAATAGTGGACTGTTCACCCATTTTGTCTGTCAGATATTTGTCTTTTTGCACAGGGAGCAAAAAATGATATTTTCTGTCGAAAATTTACACGAGTATTGAATACATGAATATGTTTCCGCACAATTTTTTTCAGATTTTTTGAAGTGTTTTGAAAATTCAAAAAAATCGGAACAGTAACCGGGAGCATATGAGCCCGGGCACCGTTTTGCATTTCCGAAAAGCTAGTCATTATTTTAGTGCTGCTACATAATTTTGCCGCCTTAACAAGTTTCCGCCGGCCTGCATCACTTGTACACTAGTCTTTCCATCTCAAAAAAAAAGTACACCAGTCCGCACCAACAGGTATGTTATCTGGCCAAATTTGTGTCTTGGCAAATGATGCTAGCTACTCCCGCAGTTCCAAATTAACTGTGTCAATTAATTTGGAGTAGAGAGTAGCTTATACTATACAAAAGTGAGAAGAGAGATACATCACGGAAATTAACTTTGAACCATAGAGCATATACTTTTCTGCTGGAAAATGCATTTTAAAATGTCAAAAAAAATTATGAAAGAAAATTTGGGATGTACGTCCGAACATTTTATATTCGAACAAAGTTTTACAAAAAAAATCCATGCCTTGCGTAAATAGGACAAAATATGTCTCGTAACAAAAGTTTGGGTGTACATCCGTATGTTCTGTAATCGTGCACAAAGATTTGGGAAAGGAATATTTTTTGTCACAAAAAGAATGTCTACATCTAAGAGGTGTCAATCGGGATCCATCAAAATCTCACTTCTAATTTATTTTGCAATTTCTAGTTTGGTGTGGCGACACATCGAAGCAACCAACGAACATTGGAAAATGCACGAATATGGAGTCGCCGGCTCGCCGCACTCCAGAAGAACACTTGTGGCAAGCTGTCGGTGGTTAGTGAATTGTACCTGAGCCAATGTGTTGGATTGTGAAACTGGAATTAAGATCACAGCCTAATCTATGTTCTTAGTATGTTAGTAGAGATTTCTTGTACCCAAGCTCCATTGCTCCCGCTACTTTAAAAAATAAAAATATATATTTCAAAGTTTCAAAAAAAATCGGACAATAATCATGCATGTTCTCGATGATGTATCCTATATATAGACATGAAAAATCACAATGAGAAATCCTTTGTATTCCGACCTACACAAAAATAAAAAATTTACAGATGTGATTTTAGTAATCATTACATAGTTTCAAATCTCCAAATTTTGTCATTTTTATGTAGACTATAATGTAAAAAAATATATTATAATTTTACACGCTTGTAGTATACATCATTGATAATATGCATGATTTTTTTTAGAATTTTGTAAAACTTTTAAATATACCTTTAAAAAAAAATTAGGGATCACTGGAGCTTTTGCTGTGCTTCGTCAGACACCACGTAATGGTTACAGTCCAGGTTGCAAAGATGACGGCACATGAAATTTTCATCCGTCACGTACCATAGTTCCAAACATGAGTTATACGCATTGAATATATCTGAACAAATGGGCCCATGCCCTATTAAAAAAAGATGATACATAATAAAATACACTGACAAATCTGGAGCAAGGGCAAAATGATTGGCCAAGAAAATGAGAGCAGCTGGACCCACGAGCCGAAACGGATTTTTGGGTTAGCAACCTCAAAATTGTCCTGTGAACCCACAATAATGTGTTATATCCCCGAGAAATTATCAAATTTGAGATTTTTAACAATGTTTTAGTAACTGTGTACTCTGGGCCATCGGACATGAAAATGGTCCAGAACCCACGCGCAAGGTAACACTCAAATTAGTGCTCTTTAGCAAATTCCACAAATATAGATTCAAAACTACCGCGATTTTGTCACCTTCCCTTCTTCTAAAAGTGTTAAAAAAATCATGTGAAACAAAATGTTAGCAGTTATATAAATAAATATAAATTTGAAATGCTTGTCAAGTGCTATTTTGTAATTTTGTAAATGTAGATTCAAATGTAGCACATTTTTTTGTGATTTAAAATTTTGCACCTCTCATTTTATTTCCTTTTTCTCTGGCGGCACATGGGAGAGATATGATTCCTTCACCCTCTATTATTAGTTCTCGTAAATTCGTCTCTGATCAACAGTATGTTCGGTACTACTAGTATCTTAGCAATACCGCAGCTAAGGACATGTACAATGGTTATATCATAGTGTTGTCACGTAAGATAAATTGCTGAGGTGGAGGAGAGAGAAATAAAAAAAAGCTATTGTCTTCTCTTAGCCAAGAGATGATCTCTTAGCACAATTTGTCTCACCACAAATTTAGGGATATATCTGGTTATTAGAGATAAGACAAAAAAATCACCATTGTATATCATATTTTATTAACATATCTAGATCATGTGACGAATCTAAGATAAGACCGTCTTATCGACCATTGTACATGCCCTAAGTGCTACGGAGTATATTTATGATTTTGCATCCGGCCTTTCTCGTTATTTTCCCCGGCTCTCGTCTCTCCCATCCAACCCTAGCTACAGCGACCGCCGCCGCCTCCACCGTCTCAGGCCACCGGCCCAGCTGCCTCACGCCGGCGCCAGCTGCAAGATCTTCCAGCCGGACTCCCCTGCACAGAGCTCGGCCGCCGCCTACAAGCTCGCTCGCTGCTGCCGCCGCCTCCAGCCCGGAACCGTCTGCACTCTATTCCCGGGGAGAAGCAGCAAGTGGAGCGTCAGTGACCAGGTTTCCCCTCACCTCAGCCATCTCAGTTCCGAAACTTGGAATTTGAACGGTGACTGGAATTTGGATCGACTCGCAGATTTGCCATGTCGTCCTTCACCGATGTGTCTGTCGTCAACGGTGAATGCGACTGCACCACCTGGGCTGTCGACGCCGACACAGACAGCGGGTACCACCTGCTTTTGGTCAACGACTACTCTCGTTCCCTAAAAGCAATTCCTAACGGAGAAGAAATTAGCTCTGATGGGTTCATGGTAGGAGGCCGTACTTGGAAAATCTGGTACTATCCTAACGGTTGCGACTATAATATTCCCGACTTCATTTCTTTCTTCATTTGCCTTAGCGGTGAATATGACGAGATGGAAGAGACCGTGGATTTGAAGGTCCAGTTTAGCTTTGTCGACCAAGTCGAGTATCAAAAGCCGATGCACATTCGTGCAACTGAAACATACAACGTAACCGCGCATAATACTGTGGAGGGCTTCAGAGAGTTTATGAAAAGGGATGCCTTTGAACGATCAGCTCATCTAAAGGGTGATTGTTTCACCATCCGGTGTGACGTTATGGTTTGCAAGGATCTCAACAACCACGATGCTGATGGCGCAATGTCTGACATACAACATGATTTCGAATACCTCCTTCAAAATAAGGTGGGTGTTGATGTGACATTTGAGGTCAGCGGCGAGATGTTTGCTGCACACCGGTGTGTTCTTGCAGCCCGATCAAAAGTCTTCATGGCACAACTCTTTGGCCCAATGACGGAGGGCACTACGTCCACTGTCATACAGATCAAAGACATGGAAGCTAAAGTGTTTGCGGCGTTGCTTAGGTTCATCTACACAGATTCATTACCGGAGATTGACAATGACAACGGCATGGAGGAGGAAAAAGGACAAGATGCGGAAGAAGAACAAGAAGGAGAAGAAGAACAAGATGAGGAAGAAGGAGAAGGTGAGGAAGAAGGACAAGAAGATGATGTAATGTGGCTGCAAGACTTGCTTGTGGCATCAGACAAATACGATCTCCAGAGGCTCAAGTTCTTATGTGGAAAGCAGTTGTCCGAGCACATAGGTGTGTGCTTAGTGGCGTCCACTCTTGCTCTAGCTGAGCAGCACCACTGCCACAGATTGAAGGAGGCGTGCTTCAAGTTTATCCAAGTCCAGTCTCCCAAGTGTTTGGATAAAGTAATGGCGACTGATGGTTGGGAGCATATGAGTACGACATTTCCCTCTGTCTTGAAAGAGCTTGTTGCCAAGCTTGTGTTCAATCAGAAGAAGGACAAAAAGAGGAAGCGGCTGAGGATGTAATGTGGCTGCAAGACTTGAAGTAACAGTATTGTGCATATATGGAATGAGATCCTCTAGGCAGATGGTAGTTTACTTGTCTTGCTTTTGTTACATCATGTCGTTTGCCTATATGCTGAATCAGAAAGACCCAACGTATGGCAAACATGGAATTTGATGGTTTGTAGTTTTAGGTGCAAGCGTCGACGCTGATCTGTGCAAGTTTCCTAGCTAGTCGTGCACTATGTCGTATATTGTTGCTTTGTGCCTTCCCCTATCATGTAAACTCTTTCTTGTGGTTACCAAGAAGAAATATGCCAATGTTTCTTGAAAGGCAGGTTGTGAACGTGGATTTATAGGGGAAGAATTTTGATAGGGACCTTCGACTGGGTGCTTGCTTTTTCTCGAAATTTGTGTTTTTTTTTGCTGGTCGTTTGGCTGTAGGTTGTTTTGTGTGGTTTTGGTTCATGTTGGATATAGTTTAGTTATTCCTTATTTTCACATCCACCTAAATATTAATAGTATGCTTAGCTACTTATCCGTTTTTTCCAGAGCAGTTTAAAATTACATGACGAATATTTCTGAATCAATGGACAATTTCAAGGATATGATCTTTTATGAGGCTACTGGACCATGGAGAGTATGCTTGCATCTTTTTTATCCTTGTGTTTTGAACAGCTGAAGTGTTTTTCTACCTGAGTCTAGTGATCTATCAGTTTCATTAATACCAACTTTCTCTTGTTTCTAGTGATTCTAAAGAAACATCTTCTAGTTTTATCTTCAAATTTTGCTGTTACGTTCTCTGAAATTTCACATCCAGATGAAGATATATTTCTAATTACTTCCCTGTTAATATTTTTCCTTATGAAATATCTCATCGCATTCCCTCGAACTTTTACACACCGTTTTGGTTTCATATAGAAAAACTTGTGCTCTTCTGCCACTCTATGTTATTAAATTTTCGATCTATTTGGGTAATTGGATCCTTTACCATCAAGGTTTCCTTGAAATCAGAGGATCGTATATTGCGGTTTTGGATGTGTAGGCTGTAGTGCCAATTATGGATTTAATGAGACTTACAGTGACATTGATTGAACTAATTGAACTTTGATTAATTTAGAGTTGACAATAATAGAATGTTGTCCACATTAGCTAATTTATTTGGTTTATGTTGTCTGATCGAGGATTGGCAAGAAGTGAATACATGCCAAATTATCTCAGTGAAATGAAGTTTTGCCCTTTAATATCCTTGTAGAGTATTTAGTTTGCAGTGATTGAGCTTGTGGTGATTAATAGACATGAGAAAATGGAACCACCCTACTTTGAGAGATTATAGACTTGTAAAACTGTCCAGACAATAATGGTATACTGCATAAGTGCATAGTGAAACTAAAAATTCTAAATTTGACCTGATGTTTGGTCCATTCTGTTTTGCTAGCATGCGAGAATTGTGTAGAATGAATTTCAATTTCATTACACGGTCAAATCTAAAGTTAGCTGAACAGCCGCGGTGCGAGCATGTCCAACATCCATTTGACTGTACCGCTTTCGTTTATATTTTTTTGAGTTTTCTATTTGTAGAGGAAAGTTGCTTAAATCATAAGAATTTTGGCACCTGTTTGTACTGAAATGCAAAAAGGTAAAAACTAGTTACAACTAAGTATCAGATGCTTTTCTGAATCTGAATGGTAGCCAAGTGCTAGAAAAGGAACATGCAGTATCAGCTGTGGTTAATATGAACCCTTGGATATAGGAACTTTTTTTAAGTAGTTTTCCTTCTCTGACACTGTTAGTCAGCTGTTTATTTTTTTTAAATGGGTCCACTTTTCAACCTTTAACTATGGCATGATTTTGATATTTGACCTGTAACTAATAACTCTCTACTGCACATCCTTCAAACAATAATACCTGGTAAGGTACCTTTAACTACGTCCTGGTTTTTGTGTTAGAAATGTGTGCAAAAACTGGTGTCAATTTCTCAAGCAGTGGTGTCGATGCACATTTAGTCGCATCATTATATTACAATTATGTCATTTTATATTTTATTTCTTTTTGTACCTTTGTTCTGTCATTTTACAGCAGTCTGTTAATGAATTTGATCTCAAATAAATAATCCAGGTTTTGTGATGGATCCAGAAAGATGAAAGGGGATGAGTCTGAAAGACAAGAGAGAAATTAGTGTACGAGTTTCCATAAGGTGCCACTGGGATTCTTCAATGGTGGACTCTAGGGATCTTCTCGAGCGTACCTGTACGACGCACTTGGAGATTGTCTCAAAAATCATCCCTATGGCGATTTGATTCTCTTGGACTGGATGACTGACTTGCTGCTGCTCGCCGCTGAACCTCTCCACCTCCTCCTCCACATGTATGCTCCTCAGTAATTTTCTTGATAACAAATTTCTTGTTACGGGATGACTCGGATGCATGTAATCGCCAGGTGCAGCCATCCCCAACACACTTTACAGTGACACGGGTGGTTTCATTCTTAATGAAACGGTACACAAATCCTTTCCCGATAGCATACTTGCACAACTGAGCTCGAAAATCCTTCACATTGTCAAATTCTTGACCAACACCTTTGATAATGTCATCCCAAAACAAAGTAGGATTATTGGTGAGTTCTTGTGGAGGATCTATTATGATCTCAGAACCATCATATGCATTGATTCCGTCATAAAAAACCCAATTGGTTCCCTGCAAAAGCCATACTTAGCATCTGTGAAACTTAACCTTTTTACAAACTTTAAGGAGTATACAGAAGACATAAATTACGCAGACAACTACCTTTGTGTGCTATCAACAAGAGCAAGCTTCTCCTGATTCAGAGCATCTAAAGCAGAGGAAACAGATCCCTAGTTTCATCAAGGAAAATAGAAATTATATGTTTGGAGAATATCGTACAAGTCAAGTGATCATGAGAGTGCAAAAAAAAAAATACCCATTCATGTAATTATCTGATTGTAGACAGATATCTATATACGATAAACTACGAGTCCACTAAGCATTAACTGATTGCACTAAGTAGGGTTCATACAAGCATATCTGCAACTCCTTGAAATGAAAAAGGAATGACTAAGCTGCAGTAACTACAAAATATACAGACTGAATATAGATCATGCAAGGCATGCGAACATGAAACCATTCAGATCACAATGTAAGAGCATCATACAAAAACTATGTGGAAGAAACAGCTTCAGTATGGGAAAGTAGTATGTATAGATCAGTAGTTTTCATAATTAAGAGCAAAGGGGCAGCAACAAAGTAGTGAAGGTGCCTATAAAGTAGCCATATAACGTGGACCATGAATCCATGACTTAATTAATTCTCAGTCGCATGATCTGTTTCCTAACAAAACTGATGCTATAATCCATGACATCAGCATCATACCAGGTAACTCAATGCGTGGTCTGGAGTTCCAAGACCATCCGACACTGTTAAATAAACCATGGCATCATTTACCATCTCTTTGACATCATCATCTTCCTCGGCGTTCTCATCATCTTCATCATTTGAATAATTCCAGTTTGATTGTGGTGGCTCAGTAGAGAACACCAGTAAGGACCGGACAAATACGTCCTAGTGTCTAACTTAACTACATACAAGTCAAACAGATCCTAAATCAGGATGGGTTGCAGGGGAGACGGAGAAATGAGGAAATCGATAGAGAGAGAGATGAGGAAGCAGAAGAACTAACCGTGGGACGATAATCCGCTCTGAAAGTGAAGAACTTAGGTGCTCAAAGATCAGACCAGCACAAATCACATGCAACCAGATGGCGCTCTTGCGGGGGCAGCACGAGGCTGACGAGCTCGCCGTCGGCGCATCCCGCTCAGCCGAGGATCTAGAAGGTCGAGCCCTCGTTGTTGGACTGGGATCAAAACTGCCAGTAGAAGACCATGTAACTCGTAAACCAGTCCGGCGCCGACAGTTTCAACGAGAACGGAGATAAGAACGCTGACAGTTGTGTTGTTCCTTCCTTGAGGGAGTGAGGTTCCATCGAATAGAGTCCTCCACCTCGTCGTCAAGGTTCACATTTCTTATCTCCACCCAAAGGCTTCGAAAATGAGTGGGGGCTATGTCTTTGGGCCTCCCATTTAGCCAAGGGTCTTGGTGGTTCGTGGAATCCTCGGTACACTACATGGAGTCGTGGTGGCCGCCCCTCCGAGCATGGGCTTCCTGGTCGCTATGTACACCATCGACGACACTTCTCAGTCGACGCTCTCTCTGGTAGAGTTTGGCCCAGCCGTTCACTCACCAACCTTAGGCTTTTTGGCGAAAGCTGCATTGGCTTGTGCTTTCCTGGAGTTTGAGTCAGTCTCGTCGAGACCCTTTCTTCGGTTGTGACGCGGCCTCGAAGCTCGACGTATCACCTCCTCGCCATCCTGGGCTGAAGACTATGCAATCCGAGTCCTTGTCGTTGGTTGGTGTAGTTGTGTTGTAATATGTGTGGCGTCGTGTTTGTATCGTGTAGCATGTTAATGTTGTATCGGCAGTCTTGGTTTCTTCTTCTATGAAATATATGAGATAGGTTATATCCTTGAAAGAAAATTCATGAGTTTTAACGATGTTTTAGTAACCGTGTACCGTTGGTAATCGGACATGAAAAAATCATCCAGAACCCACGAAAGGTCATCAAAACGTCAAATTAGCGCTATTTAGCAAATTCCGCAAATGTACATTCAAATCTACCATGATTTTCCTACCTTTCCTTCTCCTAAGGTTGTTAATTTTTTCATGCGAAACAATTTTTTAGCAATTACATAAGTGAATGCAAATTTGAAATGCCAGTCAAGTGCTATTTAGTAGTAATTCTGTAAATGTAGATTCAAATGTAGCACATTTCTGTGTGATTTTAAAAAATTTACATCTCGTATTTTATTTCCTTTTTGTTCAGCTTTCTTCATCCTCCCGTAGTAGTAAATTCTTCTATGATCAACAGAATTTCTTGATGGTAAGAAATACCATAAATAAATACAAATTCGAAATTTCAGCTAAGTGCTATTTATGATTTTGCATCTTGCATTTTCTCGAGGTATTTGATGATTTGCCACGTTTAGTTTGCATCTTGATTATTTGTCACACTTTAGATGTCAACTGATAATTTGCCATGTTTTGCCATTTTACCTCTTTTACTGATTTTTGGATATTTTTTATGCAGAAAATCTTTGCTAAATACCCCTTAGCAAACTTTGTATTAGATATTTTGGCCGGACTGGTCATGTACATACATGTACTAGGTTGGATCGAACCAAATAAGGCCACACTGGACCACCTTCGTTCTGTTTGTGAGGGAAGACCGAGGTGTGGCGGCTGGGGCGCCGCCGCCGACCACGGGCGCACCACGAGCTGACGACCTAGGAAGGCTTGGCCCTCCTCCAGGCGACGATTCCCGCTCGCCCATGACCTGGCAGTGGAGCTCCGATTCCCAGCAGCCCCACGGGCGGCGCTGACCATGGTTAGGCGGCGGGAGCGCCGCCGGCGACCACGGGCGCACCATGAGCCGGCGACCTAGGACAGCGCGTTCCTCCTCCAGGCGGAGATTACCTGCTCGCTCACGACCTACTCAGGCCCGGCAGTGGAGCTCCGATTGTCGCCAGCCCCATGGGTAGAGCTGACCATGGTTGTGCTGATTGAATAGAGACTGGATGAATATACTCTTGTGTGTCTTGTGATCAAATCTTGGAAGCTGAGAAATGGAAAAATAGTGTAAATAAGCTGAGTATGTTATTTCTGTTGTATATAGTCTATAGTGACTTAAATCGTCGGAATTGAGGTCTTGTCTGCTGTGACTCGCCTTTTCTGAATAAGCTTTGGAATCAGTAGTATATAAAATCTGTGTGCAGCAAGACTTTACTCAGTAGATCAAAGAATAGAAGTATATGCAGGTGATATCAGGAAGTGAGTATGTACGCGGTGCTATGCAAATAGGATCAGTCTGATATCATACATGTAGCACTTCAATGAGACTTGAGTACTTGACAGCATATAACAACTTCATAGATCAGACAAGAGAAACTTACAGTACATACCCACTTAACACATGCAATCAATAGAATTAATATATCCACACAAAAATTTGATATCGAATGACATAAAAGCTACTGCTCTCGGTTGTTGCATTGACCTGTTGAAAAGCAAAACATAATACAATTATTTGTCCCCATTCTCAGGTTTTTCAAAATTATAATTTTCTGGGTTCTTTGTACAGAATCATAAATACTTTCCTATGAACTACTAGGAATTGGTGTGAACCTAACACTCGTGAGGAAACAATAACGAGGCCGCTCCACTGACACTTGGTAATACTATATCACATTCTATAATGCCTCACCTATATATGCTGTAGCAATACAAGAAAAAGGAGATGCAAGAACTGGAGAGTAATCTTTCTGCCAAGTGTGGAAAAACACAGAGGATCATGTCACCACTATGCAATCTAGACTAAAAGGTGCTTGATAATATGTGCATGGTTCCTAAGAATATTTAGGCAGTAGAAAATAGTTGAATCGTTCCTTGACTAGATGGAGCATCACATTCAATCAAAGAAAAAAAATGGAGCAACGTAGTCATATTTAGGCCAAGAAAATCACAACATCTTGGACTCCTAGCACACCTCGTACCGGCGGATTTTCGCTGACCCCGGCGGGAGGTTGCTCCGCCAGGAGGATAGGGAAAATTAATGAGAATAACGGAAAGGCAGGGAAGAGGACTGGGTTACTTAGATCGTGGTCGCCGTTGTGGTCATCAATCGCGGCCTCGCCGCCCGTGGTCCGGTCGCGGTCGCCGCCGGCGCTCCCGCCTGCGACCTCTGTTTCTCCGCCGCCTGACTCTGTCTTCCCCTCACGAACAGAACGAACTTGATTGACTCCGATGATCGATCTGGTTCGATCCATCCTGGACTCCTGGTACATGATCGGTTCAGCCAAAATAACTAATACAAAGTTTGCCAAGGGGTATTTTGTAAATATTTTATGAATAAAAAATATCCAAAAATCTATAAAAGAGGTAAAATGGCAAATCATCAATTAACCGGTCTAAAACATGGCAAATGATCAATTGTCATATATAGTGTGAAAATAATCAAGATGCGAAAACTAAAACGTGGCAAATCATCAAATACCCTAATTTTCTCTTCATTTTCCCCAACCCTAGATACACCGACCGCCGCCGCCTCTCCCGTCTTAGGCAACCGGCCCAGCTGCCTCGCGCCGGCGCCAACTGCAAGATCTTCCAACCGGACTCCCCAGTCCCCTACAGAGTGCTCGGCCGCCGCCTACAAGCTCGCTCTCCGCCCGCTGCCACCGCCTGTCCGCCTCCAGCCCGGAACCGTCTGCACTCTATTCCCGGGGAGAAGCAGCAAGTGGAGCGTCAGTGACCAGGTTTCCCCTCACCTCAGCCATCTCAGTTCCGAAACTTGGAATTTGAACGGTGACTGGAATTTTGGATCCACTCGCAGATTTGCCATGTCGTCCTTCACCGATGTGTCTGTCGTCAACGGTGAATGCGACTGCACCACCTGGGCCGTCGACGCCGACACAGACAGCGGGTACCACCTGCTTTTGGTCAACGACTACTCGCTTACCGTAAAATCAATTCCTAACGGAGTGGCAATTAGCACTCAAGGTTTCATGGTAGGAGGCCTTAACTGGAAAATCTGGTACTGTCCTAACGGTTACCACCCTAGTTCTCCCCACTTCATTTCTTTCCTCATTTGCCTTAGTGGTGAACATGACGACGTGGAAGAGACCGTGGATTTGAAGGTCCAGTTTAGCTTTGTCGACCAGGTTGAGTATCATAAACCAATGCACATCCGTGCAACTGAAACATACAACATATCTGCCGGTGGTTAGCATTGCTTCGAAGAGTTTATGAAAAGGGATGCCTTTGAACGATCAGCTCATCTAAAGGGTGATTGTTTCACCATCCGGTGTGACGTTATGGTTTGCAAGGATCTCAACAACCACGATGCTGATGGCGCAATGTCTGACATACAACAGCATTTTGAATATCTCCTTCAAAATAAGGTGGGTGCTGATGTGACATTTGAGGTCAGCGGCGAGACGTTCGCTGCACACCGGTGTGTGCTTGCAGCCCGATCAAAAGTCTTCATGGCACAGCTCTTTGGCCCCATGACGGAGGGCACTACATCCAGTGTCATACAGATCAAAGACATGAAAGCAAAAGTGTTTGCAGCTTTGCTTAGGTTCATCTACACAGATTCATTACCGGAGATTGACAAGGACAACATCATGGAGGAGGAAGAAGGACAATATGAGGAAGACGGACAAGATGAGGAAGAAGAACAAGAAGAGGAGGAAGGACAAGATGAGGAAGAAGGACAAGTTGAGAAAGAAGGACAAGAAGAGGATGTATTGTCGCTGCAAGACTTGCTTGTGGCGGCAGACATATATGATCTCCAGAGGCTCAAGTTCTTATGTGGAAAGCAGTTGTCCGAGCATATAGATGTGAACTCTATGGCGGCCACTCTTGCTCTAGCTGAGCAGCAACACTGCCACAGATTGAAGGAGGCGTGCTTCAAGTTTATCCAAGTCCAGTCTCCCAAATGTTTGGATAAAGTAATGACGGCTGATGGTTGGGAGCATATGACTATGACGTATCCCTCTGTTTTGAAAGAGCTTGTTTCCAAGCTTGTGTCCAATCAGAAGAAGGACAAGAAGAGGAAGCTTTAGAGGATGTAATGTGGCGAGAGACTCGAAGTAACCGTATTATGCATATATGGAATGCTGGATCAGAAAGATGCAACATATGGCAAACATGGAATTGGATGGTTTTTAGTTTTAGGTGCAAGCATCGACGATGATCTGTGCAAGTTCCTAGCTAGTCGTTTCTATGTGCTTTGGGTGTCATACATTGTTGCTTTGTGCCTTCCCCTATCATGTAAACTCTTTCTAGTGGTTATCAAGAACAAATATGCCAATGTTTCTTAAAAGGCAGGTTGTGAACGTGATGTATAGGGAAGAAATTTTGATTGGGACCTTCTTCTACTGGGTGCTTGCTTTTCTCGAAATTTGGGTCATTTTTTCGGCTGGTTGCTTGGCTGTAGGTTGTCTTGTGTGTGGTTTTGGTTCGTGTTAGATATATTTTAGTTATTCCTTATTTTCATATGCACCTAATATATTAGTACTATGTTCAGCTACTTATCTGTTTTTTTCATAGCAGTTTGAAATTATATGAAGAATGTTTCTGAATCAATGGACAATTTAGAGGATATGATCTCTAATGAGGCTACTCTACCAAGGAGAGTTTGCTCGCATCTTTTTTATCCTTGTGTTATGCACAACTGTACTATTTTCCTACCGAGTCTAGTGATCTATCAGTTTCATTAATACTTACTCTTGTTTCTAGTGATTCTAGAGAAACATCGTGATTCTAGTGTTATCTTCAAGTTTTGCTATTATATTCTATGAAATTCCACATCCAGCTGAAGATAGATTTCAAATTGTTCCATGCTACTAGTTTTCCTTATGAAATATCTCATCGCATTCCCTGAAACTTTACACACCGTTTGTTTTAAACTAGAAAATCTTGTGCTCTTCTGCCACCAAGTTTTTAAATCTCTGGTCTGTTCGGTAATCGGATCCTAACCTTCAAGATTAACTTGAAAATTCAGAGGGTGGTATGTCGCGGTTTTGGATGTGTAGGCTTTAGTGCCAATTATGTATATTATGAGATGTTTAACAAGATTGATTGAGCTATTTGAATTTTGGTTGATTTAAGAGTTGACAATAATAGAATATTGTCGAATTTAGCTGATTTATTGTATTTTTGTTGTCTGATCGAGGATTGGTAAATACATGCCCAATTATCTTAGTGAAATGAAGTCTTGCCCTTTAAGCTCCTTGTGGAGTATTTAGTTTGCAATAGTTGAGCTTGTGGTGATTTAATAGACATGAGAAAATGGAACTTACTGATGTCTACTACACGCTTCTATTCTTGTAGACTCTGTTGGGCCTCCAAGCGTAGAGGTTTGTAGGACAGCAGCAAATTTCCCTTAAGTGAGTAACCCAAGGTTTATCGAATCTACGAGAGGAAGAGCTTGCGTATCCCCCCTCAAGCAATCCTGCAATTAAGATACAAGAAGTCTCTTGTATCCTCAACACACCTAATACAATTGTCAATTGTATAGGTGCACTAGTTCAGCGAAGAGATGATAAAAGACAAGTAATATGGATGGTAAAATATGGTTTTGTAATTTTATAATAAAATGGCAGCAAACAAATAAGTGGAAAAAAAATGACTGAAAATGGTTTATTAATGCTTGGAAACAAGGCGTACGTGAAAGTGCATCTAGTCCCCTAATAGGTTTTGGTATTAATGACAACATAATAAATCATTTCTAATATCGTTGTGCGAGTTTGTGCAGATTTGTAAAAGGGTGAAAACCGGTTCGGCGGCAGTACCGCCGTGCCTGGGGCATGCAATCCCCCCTGGGGCTGGCAGTGCCGCCAGCACTACAGCGGCAGTGCCGGTGCTGCGGGATGGTCTCCCAGGCAGAAGGAGCCGTTGGTCAAAGAAGTGAAGAAGTGCAGCGGCACTACCGCCAGGAGCGGCGGTAGTACCGCCGCAGTGGAGCAGGACCCCCCCCCCCCCAACGGTTCACGAAGGAGGAGACTATAAATGGAGGGTTTCTCCCTCCTTTGTCTTTAAGGCTCCAGCTCAAGTTTCTTCTCTCTCCTCCATTAATGAGCCCAAGCTAAAATTTCCTAGATCTCCCACTCCCTTGTCCCAACTCCGTTGATCTTTTGTGGAGTGAAGTAGGAGACCTAGATCTAGCCTTCCACCGAAGGAATTTCGAATCCCCCCACTTGTTGTTTGTGGATCTTGGATCTTGTGAGCTCTTAGGGTTCTTGGGAACTCTAGGAGCAAGTGCGGGTTTCGGAGCTTCATAGTTTGTGAGGAGCTCCGGGACATTGTTGGGAGTCTCCAAATCATTGTGGAGAGCCCCAACCTTGGTGTAAAGGTTTGGTCAACGCCTTCAAGTCGACCTCATAGTGGAAAGAGCTATTCCCACACGGGAGTAGCACACGGAGAATAGGGTGAGCACGGATGTGCTTGTAGGAGGGCCAAGAAGCCTCCACATCTCTCCAACGTAGACGTACTTCCCTTGGGAAGGAACTACGGGAATCATTTCCTCGTGTCCTCTTGCGGTGACTTCTATCCTTTACTTTCCATTGCGCTTTACTTGTTCCTTGTTCCTTATCACTTAGGGTTGTTCATCTAGTTGCACATCTAGAGAACCTGCTTTTACCTTGCTAAAAACCTAATTAAAAGAAAAAGATTTAAAATTGGTAGTCGCCTATTCACCCCTCCTCTAGTCGACCATACGTTCTTTCAATTGGTATCAGAGCCTCGTCTCTTATCAAAGGTTTAACCACCTAAGAGAGTATGGCCGACCAAGAGGAATCCGAAGCACCGGCCACTATAGGTTACATCAAAGACGCTCTCGGTGGTCTTGTCTCAAAGGTTGACACCCTAGAGACAAGCATCGCCGCTAACATCAATGCTAACCTTGGTGACATGATGCGGAAGATGTTAGAGGAATATTTAGGGAAGACTCCTAGGGTTAGTCGCCCTCCCGTTCCCATTGAAGGTGGTGGTAGTGATATCCTCACTAACCCCACTACGAGTGGAGAAGGAATCAAAGAGAGTGGTACTAACCCTAAGAGTCCTCCGGGCATCTTTGCCAAAATACCTCTGGGGGAAATCTACAACAACATCCACCCCATCATCTCTATGCCACACATAAACAACATGGGCCCCCCACCTAAAATTGATTCAATCAATTTTTCTAGATGGCAATTTAAATTACGTTCTCATTTGTCAAGCTCTTGCACTCACTTGTGGCGAATTGTAGAGCAAGGATTTCATCCGGTGGATCCCGACAATTTGACACCAAGGGAGGACATCAACTCTCAACTCAATGCCACCGCTCTTCACACAATTCAATCGGCGGCAACCGACGAGTATCTCCCTCACATCCAAATGTGCAAGACCGCCAAAGATGCTTGGCAAAAGCTTGACAACCTCTTCTTGGGCAACAAAAGCATCCAACAATCCAAGTATGAAACCGCCTTGGATCAAGCCGAAGAGTTCGTGATGCAAGATGATGAGTCACCGGAAGATCTATATCGAAGACTTACAGCCCTTGCCGTGACATTGACCGAGTACGGTGACAAGCAAGTGGATGATGCATGGGTCAAGAGGAAGTTTCTCAAGGCCATCACCCCTTTCAAGAAATCTTTGGCCACCACCATACGGTCAAGAGCGGACTTTGCCTCCATGGACTCCAACACCGTTCTAAATGAGTTCGTCTCCATTGGCATTATCAACAAGAATGCCGATCATGCTCATGCACGTCAAAGAGCTCTTGCTCAAGCACCATCCACTCTTGCTTTGAAGTCAAGAGCTGTTGCAAATGAAGAAGATGATGATGATGAGTGTGATGAAGAAGAAGTGGACGATTACCGTGGCCTTCATGAAGCAATATCACTTGCCGCGGACATATATTGGAAGAACCGGAAAAGTGGCAAGAGAAGGCCTCCCCCAAAAGGAGGTGAACCAAGAATCAACAAAGCCAAGACATGCTATAATTGTGGCAATGTCAATCACTTTATCGTGGGTTGCCCCTTTGAGAATAGAGAAGAGCATGGTGGTAGGCTCATCCGTAAGGACAAGTCCAAGTCATCCTCAAGCAAGAACTTCGTCAAGAAGAAGGTTCCTAATGCCTTTTCCGCTCAAGAGAGAAAGGTTGAAGGAGAATACATGTCTGGTGATGAAGACGAAGATGAAGTTGTAGGTGTGGCCCATGTTGCCATAGCTACCTCTTCCTCTTCACCGTCATCCCTTTTTAAATCTCCCAATGAGGATGCTCCTTCAATCCCCACGTGTCTCATGGCAAATGCCACTTCGGTAACGACTCCTTCTCCCAAATCAATTGCATCTACTTCTCCATCTTTGTTGGATTGCGTAGATAAAGTTGAGAATGAGTCACAGGTTACTAATGATTTAGATGCTTGGCTTGCAAAACTTAAAGGTGTGACCAAAGTTAATGTTGATGCTCTTATTGAACAACTAGATGAGAAAGAAGAAATAATTGACACCTTAGAAAGCCAAAGTGATGAATTTGTTAATAAAATTGCTAGTCTTTCTAAGGATCTAGAGGAAGAGCAAACTCATAGGAGTGCTCTTGAGGAAAAATATGCTAGTCTTGATGAAACTTATGGAATCGACATGGCTAGACTTAAGAAGGACAATGATCACTCCATTGCTATTGCTAATGTTCTTAAAAAGGAAATGAGTGAGCTAGGGGTTGGCAATGCTAGACTTACCCAAGAGAATGAGAAACTCGAAAGAGAACTCAAAGCTCTTAAGGAGTCTCATAATCAACTCCTAGGTCAACTTGTGAAAGAAAAAGCTTCTCTTTCTATCGATAATGTTGCTAGCCCTAACCCATGTTGTGAGCATGCTAATCTAGTTGAGGAAAATGATAAACTAAAGGCTCAACTTGAGAAAGGGCTAGCCTCTTGCATTCAAGGTGAGAAGAATCTCAATGACCTTATAAGTGGTCAAAAGGAGAATCTAGGTAAAGAGGGTCTTGGATTCAACTCCGAGTCCAAGGACAAGAAGAAGAAGAAGAAGAAGAAGAAGAAGAAGAACAAGAAGAACATGTCAACTCCCTCTTCTAAGCCTATTGTCTTTGTTAAAGAAGGGGAGTTGGCAAAGGGTAAGGAGGTCATCAACAAGGATGTGGATGTGGGGTCCTCCGGAACCATCCCACAACCCTTAAACGTGGATACCGTTGGAACCATTGCTTCTAGTTCCGGCACTGTGAACTCTCGTGGGTCTCACAACAATTTTGCCGGCAAATATAATCCTTCCTATGTTCTTATGAAAGCAAGAAATGGTCATGTTTATGCTAAGTATGTCGGCACATCCTTTGGTGATGACTATCATTGGGCTATTTGGGTGCCTAAGACCCTTGTGACTAACAAAAGAGGACCCATTCAAAAATGGGGACCTAAAACAAGGACTTAATCTCTTGTAGGTGAATGCTTCCAGGACATCCAAATGGACGGTGGATAGTGGTGCCTCACAACATATGACCGGAAGCAATGATTTGGTAGGAGAGTTGGAACCTCCTCAACCTCACGCTACTCATGTTCGTATTGGAGATGGATCTCTTCTTAAGGTATCGGGATGAGGCAAGGTGGTTGTCTCTAATGATACATCAATCAAGAACGTCCTCCTTGTTGAGTCCCTTGGCTTTAATTTACTCTCCGTTTATCAACTATCTCTCTCACTAGTAGGAAACACCTCATCTGTGGCGCACCAATTTGGACTTCTGTGGCGCATCCCTGGAAACAGGTGGATGCGCCACAAAATCCTCGCCACTAAAATATATTTCTGTGTCGCACGCCGGTGGTGCACCACAGAAATGCGAAGATTTTGTGGCGCACCCAGAACCGTGCGCCACAGAAATATTTTAGTGGCGCACCCACCCCCATGCGCCACAGATTTTTTTTTCAAATTTCAAAAAAAGGCGGCCAGATCTAGATCTACATCTAGATCTAGCCGACGGAATTTTGCCGGAATTTTGTCGGAGCTCGTCGGAGACCGTGTTGTCGTGGGTGGAGTAGGGGGTCACCGGAGGTGGGTGGGTGGAGGATGGGGATCACCGGGGATGGTGGAGAAGGAGAAGAATGTCGCCGGAGGAGGTCGCCGGAAGTGGAGGTGGAGGTCACCGGAGGTGTAGGTCACCGGAGGTGGAGGTTGAGGAGAAGGTCGCCGGGGTGGTGGTGGAGGTCGCCGAAGGTGGAGGTGGAGGAGGAGGTCGCCGAGGTGGTGGAGGAGGTCACCGGAGGTGGAGGTCCCGAAGGTGGAGGTCGCCAGAGGTGGAGGTCCCGAAGGTGGAGGTCGCCGGACATGGAGGTCGCCGGAGGTGGAGGTGCAGGAGGTGGAGGTGAGAAGATGTGGAGGAAAGGAGAGGAGAGGAGAAAGGGAGAGGAGAAAGGGAGAGGAGAAGGGGAGAGGAGAAGGGGAGAGGAGAAGTGGAGGAGAAGGGGAGAGGAGAAGTGGAGGAGAGGAGAAGTGGAGAGAGGAGTGGAGAAAAGAAGGAGAAAAGAGAGGGAGAAGGGGCTGGCGGGATTCAAAATTTGGAATCCCGCCCAACAATTCTGTGGCGCATGGGCTAGATATGCGCCACAGAATTGTCTTTTTCATTTTTTTTATTTTTTTTGATTTTGCTGGAAAAATTCTTCTCTTGGCCATAACTTTTTTTTTCGTTTGGAATTTTGAGAATCTAAAAAAAGGCCTACTGGGTAAACCCCGGTGAGGGCGGTTCCGAAATTTTCTCTAGTTTTTTTAAGGTATTAAACGCATTTTTTCGACGTCGTATGCAAAAGTTATGCCCGTTTTAATATTTTTTCACCTACTTTTGGAAAAAAGGTCAAAATGTGTATTTTAAATTTTTCCTAACAACTAGACCCTAAACCTTCCCTACATCTAAAAAGATTTTATTTTTTGAATTTTTTATCATTTTTTTTCACTCCATGCAAAAACTGAAAAGGCGATTCACCGGGGGGGGGGGGGGTGCGTGGGGTGAAAAAATGCTGCACAATTCTGTGGCGCATGGAACCACATGCGCCACAGAAATGTCACTTTCTGTGGCGCATGTGGACCCATGCGCCACAGAATTGTGCATCACCTAATCATTGGTGCCGGGCCCACCATATTTCTGTGGTGCATGGGGCCAGATGCGCCACAGAAATGTCCATTTCTGTGGCGCACCTTGCTCCATGCGCCATAGAAAAGGCGGCGTAGGATGCAAGCCAGCAGAATTTCTGTGGCGCATGGAGGAAGGTGCGCCACAGAATGTCTTCTTTTAGTGGCGCATGTCCTCCAGATGCACCACAGAAAAGCTGAATCTAGTGACGCATGGCAACTGGTGCGCCACAAAACAAAATTTAGTGGCGCATAAAATATTGGTGCGCCACAAAATAGCATTCCACCTATAGCTAGTTTCCTAGTAGTGTCTATGGTTTTGGTGTTTACTTTGATGACCACAATGTGATTGTTGTTTGGAAGAAGTCTCATAAATTAGCCTTTGTTGGATATGTCGAGAACGGCATGTACGTGGTTGACTTCTCGAAGGAAACCTCAAGTATCTCGACTTGTCTAATGGCTAAAGTTGATGTGGGTTGGCTTTGGCACCGCCGGCTATCCCACACCAATATGAGAACTCTCTCCGAACTCCAAAGCGGTGGTCATATTCTTGGACTAACCGATACTAAGTTTTCAAAAGATCGTGTGTGTAGCTCATCTGTCCTAGGAAAGCAACATGGAAGTCCACATCCGGCTAAGAACATCACCACCACGAAGATTCTCGAGCTCATTCACTTGGATCTTTTCGGTCCATTATCATATGATAGTCTTGGTGGGAAAAAGTATTGTTTGGTGATTGTGGATGACTACTCAAGGTACACATGGGTCTATTTCTTCAAGAAGAAGAGCGAGACTCAACAAAAAGTAATTGACTTCATCAACATGGCTCAACGTCAATATCAAGAGAAGATCATGGTGATTAGAAGTGACAATGGTACCGAGTTCAAGAACTACACCATGGAGGGTTTTCTTAGTGAAGAAGGGATTGCTCATCAATATTCCACTCCTTACACCCCTCAACAAAATGGTGTCGCGGAGAGGAAGAACCGGACTCTTATGGATGCAGCTAGGACCATGATTGCGGAGTTCTCTTCTCCGTATAACTTTTGGGCCGAAGCCGTAGCCACCGCATGTCATGCCATCAACCGGTTGTATCTTCGCAAGATCATCAACAAGACTCCCTATGAAATTCTCCTCGGTAAGAAGCCGGATGTATCCTATTTCCGTGTCTTCGGGTGCAAGTGCTTCATCAAAAAGAAAGGTACTCGTGTATCTAAATTTGAAGCTAGATCTTTTGAGGGTATCTTTGTTGGCTATTCCACGGTGTCACATGCCTATAGAGTCTACAACAAGTCCTCCGGACAAGTTGAAGAAGCTTGGGACGTGCACTTTGATGAGGATAATGGCTCCCAAGGAGCACGTGTAGATCCTTTGATTGTAGGTGATGTAATTCCTCCAATCGCCATAAGAAGAATGGGTGTGGGAGAGATCCGCCCCGTTGAGGAACCCCTTGTGGCGGAAGGAGAAGGACAATGCTCTACTCATGTGGAGCCATCACCAACCCAAAGCATCTTCATTGTGCCCCTGGAAGCTTCTCAAGATTAAATGCCAAGTCCTCGAGCTAGTGAGCAAGGCCAAGGACAAGATCCTCCCAATGTAAGACCCACCTAGTGGCTCCTCTTCACCAAATGATGTCCAAGGCCAAGCTCAAGGTGGCACGGAAGATCAAGGTCGTCATGATGATACTCAATCCCCCAATGATGAAGGTGATGATCAAGCTATTTCACAAGAGTCACTCGATGAGATACGAGAACAAAGAGCAAGGGCAAGAGATCGTCGTCTCGAGCGTAATGAACACACTTTGGACAAGATTCTTGGAGATGTTCGTGACAAGGTCTCTACAAGAAGACAATTGGAAAACTTTAGCTCTCACCACGCCTTCGTTTCCGTCATCGAACCCAAAAAGTATTTGAAGCTCTTGAAGATCAAGATTGGCTTGAGGCCATGCATGATGAGCTCAACAACTTCGAGAGGAACAAGGTGTGGAAATTAGTGCCAAGACCCAAGGATTGCAAGAATGTCATTGGAACCAAGTGGGTATTCAAGAACAAGCAAGACGCAACGGTATCGTGATCCGTAACAAGGTGAGGTTAGTGGCTCAAGGGTTTTCCCAAGTGGAAGTAATTGACTTCGGTGAAACCTTTGCTCCCGTAGCTCGCCTAGAATCTATTCGTATCTTGCTTGCATATGCTTCTCATCATAACTTTAAATTGAAACAAATGGATGTTAAAAGTGCTTTTCTTAATGGACCCATAAATGAGTTGGTCTATGTCAAGCAACCTCCGGGGTTTGAGGATCCCAACTTTCCCGATCATGTCTATAAACTAGACAAAGCTCTCTATGGGCTCAAACAAGCACCCCGTGCTTGGTATGAGCACCTTAGAGAGTTCGTAGTAGATTGTGGATTCCAAGTTGGAGTAATCGATGGGTCTATTTCTTCAAGAAGAAGAGCGAGACGCAACAAAAAGTAATTGACTTCATCAACATGGCTCAACGTCAATATCAAGAGAAGATCATGGTCATTAGAAGTGACAATGGTACCGAGTTCAAGAACTACACCATGGAGGGTTTTCTTAGTGAAGAAAGGGATTGCTCATCAATACTCCACTCCTTACACCCCTCAACAAAATGGTGTCGCGGAGAGGAAGAACCGGACTCTTATGGATGCAGCTAGGACCATGATTGCGGAGTTCTCTTCTCCGTATAACTTTTGGGCCGAAGCCGTAGCCACCGCATGTCATGCCATCAACCGGTTGTATCTTCGCAAGATCATCAACTAAGACCCCCTATGAAATTCTCCTCGGTAAGAAGCCAGATGTATCCTATTTCCGAGTCTTCAGGTGCAAGTGCTTCATCAAAAAGAAAGGTACTCGTGTATCTAAATTTGAAGCTAGATCTTTTGAGGGTATCTTTGTTGGCTATTCCACGGTGTCACATGCCTATAGAGTCTACAACAAGTCCTCTGGACAAGTTGAAGAAGCTTGGGACGTGCACTTTGATGAGGATAATGGCTCCCAAGGAGCACGTGTAGATCCTTTAATTGTAGGTGATGTAATTCCTCCAATCGCCATAAGAAGAATGGGTGTGGGAGAGATCCGCCCCGTTGAGGAACCCCTTGTGACGGAAGTAGAAGGACAATGCTCTACTCATGTGGAGCCATCACCAACCCAAAGCATCTTCATTGTGCCCCCGGAAGCCTCTCAAGATCAAATGCCAAGTCATCAAGCTAGTGAGCAAGGCCAAGGACAAGATCCTCCCAATGTAAGACCCACCTAGTGGCTCCTCTTCACCAAATGATGTCCAAGGCCAAGCTCAAGGTGACACGGATGATCAAGGTCGTCATGATGTTTCTCAATCCCCCAATGATGAAGGTGATTATCAAGCCATTTCACAAGAATCACTCGATGAGATACGTGAAAGAAGAGCAAGGGCAAGAGATCATCGTCTCGAGCGTAATGAACACACTTTGGACAAGATACTTGGCGACGTTCGTGGCAAGGTCTCTACAAGAAGACAATTGGCAAACTTTAGCTCTCACCACGCCTTCGTTTCCGTCATCGAGCCCAAGAAAGTATTTGAAGCTCTTGAAGATCAAGATTGGCTTGAGGCCATGCATGATGAGCTCAACAACTTTGAGAGGAACAAGGTGTGGAAATTAGTGCCAAGACCCAAGGATTGCAAGAATGTCATTGGAACCAAGTGGGTATTCAAGAACAAGCAAGACGCAAACGGTATTGTGATCCGTAACAAGGTGAGGTTAGTGGCTCAAGGGTTTTCCCAAGTGGAAGGAATTGACTTCGGTGAAACCTTTGCTCCCGTAGCTCGCCTAGGTTCTATTCGTATCTTGCTTGCATATGCTTCTCATCATAACTTTAAATTGCAACAAATGGATGTTAAAAGTGCATTTCTTAATGGACCCTAAATGAGTTGGTTTATGTCAAGCAACCTCCGGGTTTGAGGATCCCAACTTTCTCGATCATGTCTATAAACTAGACAAAGCTCTCTATGGGCTCAAACAAGCACCCTGTGCTTGGTATGAGCACCTTAGAGAGTTTGTAGTAGATTGTGGATTCCAAGTTGGAGTAATCGACCCTACACTCTTTACCAAAAGGGTTGGAGGTGACTTGTTCATATGCCAACTTTATGTGGATGATATCATTTTTGGCTCTTCTAACACTCGATTCAATGATGAGTTTGCTAAGTTGATGTCAGACAAGTTTGAGATGTCCATGATGGGGGAATTAGAGTTCTTTCTTGGTTTTGAGATCAAACAATTGAGAGAAGGTACTTTCATCAATCAAGCCAAGTACACCCACGACATGCTCAAAAGGTTCAAGTTTGAAGATGCCAAAGGTTACAAGTCTCCTATGTCTACGTCCACCGATCTACATCCGGATCATCTTGGGAAGGATGTGGATCAAAAGGTATACCGTTCCATGATTGGCTCTTTGCTTTATCTTTGTGCATCTAGGCCGGATATTATGTTTAGCGTGGGCATGTGTGCAAGGTATCAATCCGCTCCTAAAGAGAGCCATTATACGGCGGTTAAGCGAATCTTTCGATATTTAGTTCATACCCCAAGCTTTGGTCTTTGGTTCCCCAAGGGTTCGAGCTTCTCTCTCATGGGATACTCGGATGTGGATTATGCGGGTGACAAGAAGGATAGGAAGTCCACTTCCGGGGCTTGCCAATTTCTTGGTAGGTCCTTGGTGTGTTGGTCTTCCAAGAAGCAAAATTGTGTTGCCCTCTCCACCACCGAAGCCGAGTACATCTCCGCCGCAAGTTGTTGTGCTCAATTGCTATGGATGAGGCAAACTTTGAAAGATTTTGATATCACCTATGACAAAGTGCCTCTTCTTTGTGATAACCAAAGTGCTATCAAGATCGCCCACAACCCGGTGCAACATACCAAGACGAAGCATATTGAGATTCGTCATCACTTCATCCGGGAGCATGTGGAACGAGGCGACATCGAGCTATTGTACGTTGGCACCAAGGATCAACTTGCCGATATCTTCACGAAGGCCCTTGATGTCCAAAGGTTTCTAGAGTTGAGGAATGAACTAAATGTCATGGATTCATGGATTCGCACATGCTCATGTTAGTCATTCTATCTAGTTTAGATGTAGGCATGGATATAGGGAGAGTGTAGTTCAATTCATGAGCCACCACTCTATCCATTATGCGCAAATAGACAAATCTTGCATTATAGTCACTTTGTGACAAATTGTGTTTCAACGATGAGTTTAGAGTGAGAACCCAAGATATATCTTCGTGGTGTCTCACTCTATTTTACTCATACATGGTGGCTTCGGCCACCGACCTCCTCACGTGAGGAGTTGCTTCTTTTGTTTTTCTTTTGGATCTTCTTAGACCTATATGTGTCAATATGTGCGTGCTGTGAAAAAGCACTCATAAATTGGCCTTTTTTTAATTGCATCTTGCAATTATGAGTGTCGTACCATTCTATGACAGTTTGAGCTTTCTATCCCATGCCAACACCTCTTTACTACAAGCCTTTCCCTTCAAAATGCTCTAAAACACAAGTTTTGGTCTGGCTGTGTAGAGGGTCGGCGGCACTACCGCCGGACCTGGCGGCACTACCACCACGGCAGAACTGTCCTGACAGGTCTGCAGTACGGTAGTACCGCCAGGGCTGGCAGTGTGCCCAGGCGCCAGCACTGCCGCCAAGTCTGGCGGTACTACCGCTGCTGCGGGTTCGCAGCATGCGGGGGTACCTAGACTTGGCCGCAGTGCCAGGAGCGGTACTACCGCCAGGTCGGGCGGCAGTACCACTCGTGCGGTTCTGGGGAGTTATCCTTTAGGTCTCGTGTGGGGAGAGATCTTTAGATCTCTTCTTCCCCACCGAGCCCCCAAAGCTCTCTCTCTCCAACCGCACCACCCCCTTGTGCAGCCGCCGGATTGGAGCTCCTCCGGCCCCGGGACTCGTTCTCCGGTGCCCCCTCGAGCTTCTCCACCATCTCCTCCTCCGATCCCCTCCAATGAATGACGGTACGGTTCTCCCTCTCTCTCACATCTAGTTGATGGATGGGGATGCACTAGGAGTTCCTCTCTTTGTGTCCATGGCTAGGTGGGGGTAGTGGTGGTTTCACCTTTTATTTGGACATGTGGTTGCTAGATCCGTATAGAAACTATCCTAGGTTTGATCTCATGCATCTAGGGTTTTCGTTTCCATGTAAATCTCGCATCCATGTTTCCCTCTCAATGTGACTTGTGTTTGTGAGCATACTTATCTCCTTTCCCTCCCTATCCATTGCTTGTCACAGGTTCGGGTAGCTCTCGTCCGAGAACTCGCACCAAGACCGTTGGGCGCAAGAAACCTCGTTCCGTGGATGAGATTGAGGAATAGTTAGAGGCTGAGTTTGGACCCCATGAACCCCCACGGGCTCCTCTACAGACGCAAGCAGGTCCCGGCAAATGCAAAGAAGGTTCCCAATAGGCAAAAGACAGCTAGCACTATGCCCGATGCAATGTATGTTGAGAGGAGGAAGAAAATC
>QRDG01002468.1:0-28396 GCA_012064385.1 Puccinellia tenuiflora | reverse complement strand
GCAAGGGTGATGACTTGAACAAGGGCTGAGGATAGACTCATCCTTTATATTTTTATGTCTTTATGCAGGAATTCATCTTGGAGCTAGCAGCAGGCGACTTTGGAGCCCATGGCTCAAGTGGAAGGAGTTGACCCAGGGAGTCGAACCAACGAGTCAGAAGAAGCCGCCAAGCTGCGCCCAAGATAAATTCGGGGGCTACTGATGGGGGGATACTTTATAGGTAGGCCCATGGACCCGGAAAGTAGACCCGCCAAGACCAAGAAGGCCAATGCCGAGTCACGAGACAAGTCACATGGGCTGGGCTGGAGACAAGCCGACCAAGGCCCGTGTGGAGAAAGAGGCTCACCCGAAGAAGGAGTCCAAGTACAACCCGGAGTCTAACTTGGAAGACCAAGGCGTAGAGTAGGACTCCGTGTTCTAGTGTGACTCGGTGTAAGTTGTAAGTCCAGGGACCCGGCAGCCTTTATAAGCGGGGTCCTGGACCTTAGATCGATAAGCAAGTTGAGAGAGTTCAATCAGTAGAGAGAAACCCTAGCCACCAGAGAGAAGTCGCCGGCTCCTGAATTGTGGGAGCCGGGTCCTTGTAATCGAGATATACTCAAGAGCAATAACGTAGAAGCAGGAAGTAGGTCTTTACCTCGAATCAGAGGGGCCGAACCTGGGTAAATCCTTGTTCCTTGGCGAGATTAACCGTTCCTACGTACTTCAGTCATCAATGGCCCCGAAACCCATCTTCCCTGAGGAAGAACTTGCCGTGACAACCCCACGACAAGAATCACCAAGAACTCCAAGATCAAGATCTAATAGGTTCCCCTCACTTAGAAGAGGAATGGATTGGTGGAATTCTAGATCTAGATCTCCTCTCTTGATTCCCTAAATATGAGCAAGAATCATTAGAGGGATTGAGAGGATTCAAAGCTTTGGAGGTCAACAATGGAGGAGAGAGAGGAAAAATAGAGCTCCAAGTGGTTGAAAAAACATTGGGTAAGTGAAAGTGCATCTAGTCCCCTAATATGTTTTGGTATTAATGACAACATAATAATTTATTTCTAATATCGTTTTATGAGTTTGTGCAGATTGGGAAAAAGGGTGAAATCTGCTCCAGCGGCAGTACCGCCGTGCCTGGAGCTTGCAGGCCACCCCTGGGGTTGGCAGTGCCGCCAGCCTGCCGCCCGGGAGGCTCTCTATGAGCCAACAGCGGCAGTACCGCTGCCGCTCCGGCGGCAGTACCGCAGCTGGGCTCGTGAGAGCTCCTGGGGTGGGCAGTGCCGGCAGTAGTGCCGCCAGCACTGCCGCCCAGGAGGCTCTCTGTGAGCCAACAGCGGCAGTACCGCCGCCCCTCCGGCGGTAGTACCGTAGCTGGGCTTGTGAGAGCTCCTGGGGTGGGCAGTGCCGACAGCAGTGCCGCCAGCACTGCCGCCCGGGAGGCCCTCTGTGAGCAAACAGCGGCAGTACCGCAGCTGGGCTCGTGGTTGCTCTCCTGGGTTGGGCACTGCCGCCCGGGAGGCTCTCTGTGGACCTACAGCGGCAGTGCCGGCGCTGCGCGATCGCTTCCCCGGGTTGAAGGAGCCGTTGTTTAAGAAGGAGAAGAGTGCAGCGGCACTACCGCCAGGAGCGGCGGTAGTACCGCTGCAGTGGAAAAGAAACCCCTCAATGGTTCACTGGAGGAGGAGGCTATAAAAGGAGGGTTTCTCCCTCCTTCGTCTTTAAAGCTCTAGACTTAAATTCTTCTCTCTCCTCCATTAATGAGCCCAAGCTAAAATTGCCTATATCTCCCACTCCCTCGCCTCAATCTTGTTGATCTTTTGAGGAGTGACATAGGAGACCTAGATCTAGCCTTCCACTGAAGGAATTTCGAATCCCCCCACTTGTTGTTTGTGGATCTTGGATCTTGTGGGCTCTTAGGGTTCTTGGGAACTCTAGGAGCAAGAGCGGGTTTCGGAGCTTCATAAGTTGTGAGGAGCTCCGGGACATTGTTGGGAGTCTCCAACTCATTGTGGAGAGCCCCAACCTTGGTGTAAAGGTTTGGTCAACGCCTTCAAGTCGACCTCATAGTGGAACCGGAGAATAGGGTGAGCACGGACGTGCTTATAGGAGGGCCAAGGAGCCTCCACACCTCTCCAACGTAGATGTACTTCCCTTGGGAAGGAACTACGGGAATCATTTCCTCGTGTCCTCTTGCGGTGACTTCTATCATTTACTTTCCGTTGCGCTTTCTACTTGTTCCTTGTATCTTATCACTTAGGGTTGTTCATCTAGTTGCACATCTAGATAACAAGTTCTTATCTTGCTAAAAACCTAATTAAAAGAAAAAGAATTAAAATTGGTAGTCGCCTATTCACCCCCCCCCCCCCCCCCCTCTAGTCGACCATACGTTCTTTCAATCGGTATCAGAGTCTTGTCTCTTATCAAAGGTTTAACAACCTAAGAGAGTATGGATGACAAAGAGGAATCCGAAGCACCAGCCACTATAGGTTACGTCAAAGATGTTATCGGTGGTCTTGTCTCGAAGGTTGATACCCTAGAGACAAGCATTACCACTAACGTCAATGCTAACCTTGGTGATTTGATGCGGAAGATGTTCGAGGAATATCTAGGGAAGACTCCTAGCGTTAGTGGGCAACTTGGATGAGATTATGGGCTATCTTTAGGATCTTTTGCTTGCCGTGCATGAGAATAGGGGCAAAGGAAAGAAGCTTGATGTTATGGATTATCTTTGGCATGAGATGTGGGGCGTTGTTGTGTGCAAAAGGAATGCTTGCTATGGCCCGTTCATTATGAGAATTTTCTTGGCTGCTTGGGAGGAGAAGTTTCCCGGAGAGGAACTAAGTGACCCGGATGGTTGGGTTCTTCACAAGGAAAAGCGGCTTCGGATCAAGGATCACACCGAGCCTTCATCTCCTCCAAGGCAAGGTCGTCGTGGAAAATCAAAGGATAAGAAAATTGTGGATGAAGATGATGTTGGTCCCTCCCGCCCGCCCTCTAAGGGTGGTTTTTCTTGGATGGCTCGTACTCTCAAGAAAGTGTTCAAGCTCAACAAGTCTACTGAGAAACGTCAATGGGAAGATCATTATGACAAGGAACTCCAACGTCGCAAGGAAGCTCAAGCGGCTCTTCAACGTCGTCGTGATGCGGGAGAGGTTGTATCCAGTGTGCAGGAACCTAGTATCACCACCTATGGCCGTTGGCAAGCTCGTGATTATGAAGGTCAAGTTCTCCAGTGGTCCTCCGAAGACGAAGAACCGGAGATCTCCTCGCGCCGCCGTCCTCGCCCCCCAAGCAATGATGATATCTCGAACGTATAAGCTGGGACGCTTTAGCATCGGTCTCTCTCCTTTTTGGTGTCTTGATGCCAAAGGGGGAGAGATATCTATTAGGTTGTTCGGGGTATTTGCTATGGGAGTCACAAGCTATTTGCTTCTCTTTGTCGCGTCTTCAAGCTTGTGAAACTTTCTTTATCTTTGTGTGAACCCCGTTTATGCATGGTGTGAGACATGTGAACCCTTATGTGTTTAAGTACTTTCATCCTTGCAAGTTATGTATCTCTATTCCTTGTTGTATCATATGTTTGCTGTAGGGGGAGCGTCCTCTCATGGTGCTATGCACTTGTTGGTTTCTAGCTTGTCTAGTAATGCACATGTTGAGGGGGAGTCTCTCCCTAATGGTTATCTTTCTAAATTATTATGTTGTCATCAACACAAAAAATGGGGAGATTGAAAGTGCATCTAGTCCCCTAATATGTTTTGGTATTAATGACAACATAATAATTTATTTCTAATATCGTTTTATGAGTTTGTGCAGATTGGAAAAAGGGTGAAATCTGCTCCAGCGGCAGTACCGCCATGTCCGGCGGCAGTACCGCCGTGCCTGGAGCTTGCAGGCCACCCCTGGGGTTGGCAGTGCCGCCAGCACTACCGCCCGGGAGGCTCTTTATGAGCCAACAGTGGCAGTACCGCCGCCCCTCCGGCGGCAGTACCGTAGCTGGGCTCGTGAGAGCTCCTGGGGTGGGCAGTGCCGCCAGCACTGCCGCCAGGGAGGCTCTCTGTGAGCCAACAGCGGCAGTACCGCCGCCCCTCCGGCGGTAGTACCGCAGGTGGGCTTGTGAGAGCTCCTGGGGTGGGCAGTGCGCATGTTATTTTATTTTAATTGTTTGGTATGTTGAGTATTTTAGTTCGCCGAGAGCCGCACTTAGCAAACTGCTGAATATGTCGAGTGTGTGTTGCCAAGTGTTTATGGACGGCACCCATCAATAGTTCGGTATTCGGCAATCCTCCGGCCGATTCCTACAGCGAATCCTTGCCTCCTAGATCAGTGAACCGGAGGTAGTTTTTTTTTTTTTTTTTTTTTGAAGCTTAACAGCTAAGCCAAGTTCTACCGTCTGTACATAATACCGATCAATATCGGAGTAGGTTAGCGAGTGGAACAAAATACTAACTCTACCGATCCTAAGCATTGCAATGTGACGACTCGGATTAATCCATCTCCCATAAAGGAGCCTACAGACTACACTAGGGCCACGCATCACCTCCGTTCTAACCCTAGCGATCAGAAGCATTGCAACACTGCAGGCCGCTCACACCCGATTGTTCGCTCTTCGGATCGTCGTCGATGGCAATGGCGCCGGGCTTATCGTTTTGCCCGCCGGACAAGGAGCTGACGGACATGTACCTACTGCGCGAGCTCACCGGCCACCGGGTCCCCGTCATGCTGGACTTCGTCCATCATGTCGACATCTACTCGGCGGATCCCGAGCACCTGGTGGAGAAGCTCGCGCACGCGCCCGGTACCGGCAAGGGAGACAAGCCGCCGGTGTGGTACTTCGTCAGCCCGGTGCGCAGCGCCGGCGAACGCAAGACCGTCGGAGGGAGGAAGGCACGTGCGGTGGTCGGCGGGACATGGCACATGGAGAGCAAGAAGGCCGTCGAGGGCAGCACTGTCGGCGGATACGTCAAGACCTTCACGTACGCGAAGAAGTCAGGCAAAGTGATGGAACGACTTGGATGGATCATGAAGGAGTACGACATCTCGCCGGAAAAGGGAGGCGGCGATCACGTTCTGTGCAAGATTTACCGGACGCCGCGCAAGAACTCGAGCGCATCATCGTCCATCACCACACCGTCATCCGTGTCCAACTCCGGCGATTCCAAGAAGAGGAAGGCGGCAAGCGACCACCCCGACGCTCCGACATCAAGCGCGCCGCGGACATATGATCGCCAGAGTCCTTTCACCGAGAACGTCGGCCATGGTTTGCACGAAGGATCCGGCGAATCCGAGCTCTACGGCACGGCGGCATACATCTACAGGACGGCAACCCAGGTTCCGGGAGGCGAGATGATGGACTTGCCGCCATGCGTGCAAGATAGCTTCTTGGCGATGTACGAGACGGAGCACATGCAGGGAGGCGATCTGGAGTTCCCGCCGTTGATACAAGACCTTGATGACTTAGAAGAGCTGCTGAAAGAGCCATCAGATTACCAGCCATCGGAAGAAGAGATTCAAGCGATGATACGGGAGTTGAGTTGAGTTGATAGATCAACAGGTTGACGCTTAGCTTTTTTTTTTAGAAAAGGGAATTTTTATTAATCCCAGCCTCTGCATAATTGACGCTTAGCTAGATTGATCTTGTGCTAGTCAGATCATGGAGGCGTGTAATTGTAATTAGCTGCTGCCCCAAATCAAATTCATGTTGAGCTACCCGTGTATGTGTGTCAAACATTATTCATCAATTCTTGATGAATCACCTTGAGAATCTTTTTCTCTTCGGAGAGTGTTCAAGGCTGTGTAGTAATTAGTAAATATATTATTTGGACGTCGTGTTCAAGATTGTTAGCGCATATCTTGCCTCACTGCTCCTTTTACCTGCTTCCAACATAGTATTGTCATGGGATAGAACACATCTTCTGCTGTTTCAAAGTCCAAATGCTTGTAATTATGGTTGGAGCAGTTAATTTTTTAACAAACCTGCCAGCTGCTGCAGTTAGCCAGTCATAAATCAAGAACGTGTTGATGTATTATGTCGCTCATAGTATATGATATATGTGGAATATTCTCCAATTCTAACCCTTCTACTTCAGCTGCTGCTCAACATCAGTACATGATGTATGGATTCTTTGTTGCAAACTTTTGTTAATAATGGCACCCTGGCAGGTGCCCTCATGGTAGAAGGAACATAACTATATTTTCCATATCAATATTTTTTGCATGTTTCCAAAATGGCATGCAGAACACACACCATGAATTCAGAATAGAAAGAAGTAGTTTGCTAATGTTCATTTCTAACACATTGGCACATGGGAAAGTCCATTTCCATGTCTGGACTCTGAATTACATTCATAGTATCTTATACAACTCAACAGGTGTTCTGATATGAGATATGTTGTTGCTTTTTGATGATGAACATAGTCTACACCTTATACATATACTCTGCTTCCTTCTGAAAGAATACCAGCAGACAAGTCAGATAGCTGCCTGTGCAACTATTACAGACAGCTGAGGTACTTTCTGAATATTTGACAAGTGGCTGTCAGATAACCTGCATTTCTTATTATCTTGCGTGCAAAATCGATAAGTATAAACCAGTTTTCTTCAAATGGTGCTCAAAGGTGGGACCTCAAGTGCAGTATTTGGGTCATCGTTTGTGCCTCCTCAACGAGAATTGAGAATGTGAGGACATGGCAATTATGATTTTGTCGCTTCAATGGCAACACGGAAATGCTTGATTGTCGACGACACAAGGATACTAGAGCAATTAGATCTTCGGTGGAGTAGGCAAGTGATATTTTATTTGGTTTTCCCTAATCACTGGTTTGGTGGTTAAGCCGATGAAGTATTTGAAGTTACAACTGTCCTGTTATATCTTTCTGGCTGATGAAGTGATGAGCAACATTTGTGATCTGATGTTGGTGATGCACATAGCCAGCCAATGCTTACTACTAACTTGGATGTTATTTCACGGTCCTCCCTATTTTGCACGGTATAGTTAGCCAACGTAATCTTGTAAAAAATTACTGGTTTTAGAGTTAGGCTCGTGTAGAACAGGACAGTATAGTATGCAGAGAGCGTTCACAACTTCGGCTTTAAATATTCTTGAGATCATTGTGGTTTCGGGATTAAAAAAAGGCGCGATTTTCTGTCTGCCATGCTCAACTCTTGCGTTGTTGGGTTCCAACCTGAATGTTTCGAGGTAGAATATGTTCTTGCCAAGAAACACTTGAGGTGCCGATTTGTTATACATGCTCTGGGTCTTCTGTAATTTTTTGCTGTAATGTAATCTTGCAAGCTTTTTTTTTAGATAAAGGGGTGCGGATCCCCCGGCCTCTGTATCCAAGAGATGCACACAGCCTTCCGCAATTATTTAAGCATCCAAAAGTATGAGTTTACAATTCAAGGATCGCATAAGGTGGCTACATAAATCAGCCACTCAAAAAGGATGAAATCAAACGACATCTAAACGTCTAGGATGAGACCAGCCACCCCGGCTGAAGATAGCCCGCACCACCCTCAGCATACGAGTACATCCGGTATCCATAAGTCCACGCTGGTCCGCAGGAAAAAGGAATGACCAAGCATGGATCCAGTAACATGCTTTGTGAATTATCTGCAAATAATGAATAGAGTTTGATTTGTTAAAACAATATCATTTCTACAGTTCCATATAGCCCATAAAATAGCCGCAACACCAATACGAATACGAGCTTTTGTGATCTTATCAATTCCATTTAACCAATTACCAAACAAATTCGCAATGCTTATAGGAGGGTAAATATTAAAAGTAAAGTGCACTATTCTCCAAATATCCCGAGCAAAAGAACACTTAATAAATAAATGCTCTACAGATTCATCTCTGTCACAAAAGACACACTTCTTACAGCCAATCCATCGCCGTTTAATAAGATTATCCTTAGTGAGAATCTCTTTTCGATTAAGAAACCACAGGAAAATTTTAATTTTGAGAGGCACTTTCAATTTCCATAGATATTTGCGCAAATATCTAGTATTCCCATTAATCAAGTCCTCGTAATATGATTTAACAGAGAATACACCATTAGCAGAAAGGGACCATTTAAAACTATCCTCTTCATCTGTGAGATTAACACGCATTAACCTCTCTACCAAATTAAGCCAATTTGTTCTGTTGTTACCTATTAATACCCTACGAAAAGGTAAATTAATAGGGACAGTCCTCAAGACATCATGAACCGTACAATGCTTATTAAAAGCAATGGCATATAGAGAAGGGAATTCAGTTTTCAAAGACACTGTACCTAACCAGGTATCTTCCCAAAACCGAATCAGCTCCCCATTCCCTACCGAAAATATACCACGCTTGAAAAAATCATCCTTTAACTTAATGATCCCCTTCCAAAACGGCGAATCCATAGGTTTAACTTGAACTTGAGATAACGCTTTATCCCCTACATACTTATTCATCAGCAACTCCTTCCAAACCCCTTCTTCATTAAGAATCTTATAAAGCCATTTGGACAGCAAACATTTATTTTGAACATCCAGAACCGAAATGCCTAATCCCCCTTGATCTTTTGGTCTACACACCAAATTCCATTTAGTCAATCTATACTTTCGTTTTAGTTGATTACTTTGCCAGAAAAATCTAGACCGAAACATATCTAACCTTTTCCTAACTCCCTTTGGAATTTCAAAAAAGGATAGTAAAAACATTGGTAAACTTGTTAGGACCGAATTTATAAGTACCAACCGGTCCCCATAGGATAACATCCTCGCCACCCACGCTGATAACTTCTTTTCAAACCTATCCTCCACTATCTTCCATTCCTTATTTAAGAGTTTTCTGTAATGGATTGGAATACCCAAGTATCGAAAGGGTAAAGAACCAATCTCACATCCAAAAATACGTCTATACTCCTCCTGGTCGTCTTTAGCCTTCCCAAAACAATATAACTCACTCTTATGAAAATTTATTTTCAATCCAGAAAGTTGCTCAAATAAAGCTAGAATTAGTTTCTTTCGCAATGTCGTGTTCAAGAAACAAAATTGTATCATCTGCATATTGAAGAATCGAAACCCCTCCATCTACAAGATGAGGTACCAAACCTCCAACTTGACCATCCTTCTTAGCACGCGAGATGAGGATAGCCAACATATCAACAACAAGATTAAATAAAATTGGAGACAGCGGATCTCCTTGACGCAGCCCCTTAAGAGTCTGAAAATAGTGACCAATATCATCATTCACCCGAATTCCAACACTCCCCCCTTGCACAAACCGGGCCACCCATTCGCACCACTGAGGTGAAAACCCCTTCATACGAAGTGTTTGTTGCAAAAATGACCATTTAACTTTATCATAAGCCTTCTCAAAATCAATCTTAAACAAAACCCCATCCATTTTCTTCCGATGCAATTCATGTATCGTCTCATGCAACACAACAACTCCTTCTAGAATATTCCTTCCTGGGATAAACGCAGTTTGAGTTGGACGAATCACTTTAGTCGCAATAGAAGTGACCCTATTCGTACCCTATCTTGTTTTGAGGAGAACATTTGCATTTCTTACAGAGTAGTAGCTTATTTTATCTGAATGTGTTGGGTGAGAATTGTGTTTACAGGTTCAGAAACTGAGTAAATCTCACTTGAAGTTGTGTTCAAGATTGTTAGGACATCTTGTCTCAATGCTCGTTTTACCTGCTTCCAGTATAATATCCTTCCCCTGTTTCAAGCTCCAAATGCTTGTAATATATGGTTTCTGCAGCTATTTTTTGACGAACCCGCTGCTGCAATTATACATCATAGATTGTTGACGTATTATATCGCTCATTA
Source organism: Puccinellia tenuiflora (assembly GCA_012064385.1). Lineage (NCBI taxonomy): Eukaryota > Viridiplantae > Streptophyta > Magnoliopsida > Poales > Poaceae > Puccinellia > Puccinellia tenuiflora. The sequence continues at coordinate 18,598 of QRDG01002468.1, read as the reverse complement.
GTAGATGATATATGGAATATTTGTCGCGAAATTCTAGCCTTTCTACTTCAGCTGCTGCTCAACAACATCACAGGATAAATGGATTATTTGTTGCAAACTTTTGTTAATAGTTACACCCTGACCGAGTGACCGGTACCCTTATTCTTTGACAGTAATATGCCAGCCTAGATAAGTACTACAGAATGACTGCAGTTTCTTCCTGTGATCTTTTTATGGTAGTCAAATAAATATATTGTATGCCCCTCATTTTCCATATCTATATTTTTCCTCACCTTCCCAGAAATTGACATGCAGAACTCGCACCATGGAATTCAGACAAAGAAAGTAGTTTACTAATGTTCATTTCTAACTCACAGACACACTGGGTGATGGAGAGGTCCATTCCCATCTCTGAAATCTGAATTACATTCTTAGCATCGTACTACAACTCTACTGTCCCCTCATATGAGAAACCTAGTTGCCTTCAGAAGATGAACAGTGCCCACGCCTTACAGATACACTCTCCCTTCTTCTGAAGAATACAGGCAGGCTACTCAGGGAGCTGCCTGCACAACTATTACAAACAGATCAGGTACTTCCCTAATAATTGATTTTGTACCGCATGCAGCATTTCAGAGCATCATAACAGAATGCTTTCCATGGACAGGAACACTGACTCCCAAATATCTCACATTTCTTGTCAGCTTGCGTGTGACAAGGCGATGAATATCGACAGAGAGGGTGGAAATGCAGCATACGGGTCATCTTGTGTACCTCATCAGGAAGAACTGAGAATTGAAGGAGATGGAATTTATGATTTGGTCGCTCGAATGGCGGCACAGAAATGCTGTGATTGTCGGCACCAAGAAACTTGACCAAACATCGGATCTCCAGCAAGAGTATGCAAGAAATATTTTAATTTGTCTATCCCTAATCATTGGTCTGATGGTTTCTCCGATGAAGTAATTGGAGCTACAGATGTTCTGTTATGTCTTTCTAGCTGATGAGATCTGTTGTTTATGATGCACATAGCCAGCCAAAGTTTACCATTAGTATTCTGCAGCTTTGGTGTATACTCCAGTTTTCTCCGTCTAAAAATTTCTGTGAACTTGCATGTTCCTGAACATAGCCAGTCTTTCGCATGATCCTGAATTGAACATGGGTCACAGAATCATGGGTGACATGTGGAATTTTGGCCAGGATTCATGTATTTGGGAGCAACTGAAGCTGGTGGCACTATAAAACCAATTATATATCATAATGCATGACTGGTAGGAAATTAAGATACAGTGCAGGCCAAATTCTTCAGGCGCATTATAGAAAGAACCGATCAAGCTCCAGGTAACACACCAACCATTCATTACAATATCATCCGTACAATAACAAGTGCAGTTCAACTGCTTTACAAGCAGCTACAGTAGAGAGCTGAATAGGTACAATTTCCCAACAATGGATTCCAAATACCAGCTGCAGCTTATCCACAAGGAGCTTTTGGCATGCATCTGGTATGTTGGGTGATACTCCCGAGCTGATATCACAGCGTGACCACGACGATTCGCTGAAGTAAGCTTCGGATACAAAGTATCATTGGTATATATGTACAAAAGCCATGTTTAAGGTCTACAATTACGCAAGGCAACCATACATTGCAGCTGATGCAGTGTAAATCATGACACGGAACTTTGTGGGTGAAGTCCGAAGAACAATCCATCAGAGTTCAGAGGTTAAACCGGAGGACATCGCGGCTCTGCTTGTGAGTGCAGGCCTCATCGTCACCAGAGCAGATTCATTCGCACCAGCCCTAAGCGCAATCCTTCCGGCTTCCAGGAATCGAGCGACGGCATCCTCTGCGTAGCGATTTGCTTCCACCACAGTCATTGTCTTGCCAATATCTGGATAGGTGTTGAGTACATGGTCACCATTAATCTGAGAGGCAAGTTGAATCAACTCCACTTGAAACTCTGAGAGCAATTTATCTTCATTAGCACCGAATGGCCGCAGAGACTTTGTGACCTCCGGTAGTTTCTCTGTTAGGGTATAACAACATGTAATTAGGATTCCAGTAAAGCGATAGGCAGTCAACTCCATCAATAAGTAACAAGCAACAATAAGCACTATGAAATCCAAGAACTGGGCATATTACAACATCTAGACAGCCCCACACTGATAAAACTAAGCATCATAGGCAGCAAGAACTGAAAATGTTACAACATCTGAACTTCTTTTTCTTTATGTGAAACCTCACTAACCCGGGCCTATTAGTTTAGTAACATACTGAACTACAAAACAACTTACCTGGACAATCAGTCCTTGGTGTCTTTCGAATCTTCAAGTAGTTCTCAAAGGTCCCAGCCCATGCATCCCTCTTCGTCAGATAGTTAGAATGTAAATTAAACAGCCTCTTTACTGTTGCAGGAATGGATGAATGCTCATATTGTGAGGTTTCCTGCGGACCATTTGGTTCATGGATCACTGCACAAGTTAAAAGCAATATAGTTAATACTAAAATAATATAGGAGCATATCGCAGAAGTAAATATTTCAGGTGGTCACAATTGTATTCTCATCAAGCACATAGTACCATAATTTCTAAATGGAGAGGTTCAGCAACTGATTGAAGTTCCAAGATTTGTCTACTTAATAAAAGGGCAAACAGGAACAAAAGAAGGAATTAGAATGATATAACAAGCAAGTCCATTTCCTGGTGACAAGGGCCATAAAACTGCAATTGTCCGACTACAAGTCCACTGGAATACTTGTAAGAGATTGTTTGCAGCATATCATCAGTAAGATGAGCAATATAGATCTTCAATTATTCATTCATATGCACTATTTTGAAAGGCAGAGGCCCTCGGATCATAATATGTAGTATCAGAAACAAGCTCACCACATGGTTCTATACCAAGTGAATGCTTCTTTGTATGCTAAAATGAACAAGAAATTCATACTGAAATCTTTCATCTTTGAGTTAATCTTCCTATCAAAATTAAGCTCCGGCTAATCTTTGCAAGTTTGTTCATTCCAATTGCTAGTATTGACCAATAAAATTTACTTAGAGGCATCAAAATTCAAAGGCAGAGGCTCTCAAGGGAAAACTGGAAGGGCGTGAATTCAAAGCACTCGGAACTTACCAGTGCCCTTTTCAACCCATGGCGAGATAAGGAAGCTGGGCACGCGCACCCCAAGCCGCTCAAACTTGAAGTAGTAAGGGTCAGGGCCAACAATCCCATCAGGCTGGGGCACTCCGACCAAAGGTGTAGGGACGTGGTCATAGAACCCGCCATGCTCATCATAAGTGATGATCAGCGCCGTCTCGTTCCACTGTGGGCTGGCTCGCAGCGTCTCGTAGACCTCCTTGACAAACTTCTGCCCCCTGGCGACATCGTGCGAGGGGTGGTCATCGTTGGCCGGGAACTCCTTGCAATCGAAGTACCTCTGCTCGATGACGACGTAATTGGGCAGCTTGCCCCGCGCAGCGTCGTGCTTGAACTTGAGGCTGTACTGGTGGAACTTGACGAGGTGCTTGAGCCTGCGCAGGCTCTGGTAGAAGAGCGTGGCGGGGATGTTCTGGTAGTAGATTCCGAAGGAGAGGCCGTTCTCCTCGAGGCTGTCGAAGATGGTCTTCTGCGGGAATCCGTTGATGAGGTCCTTGCGGGCGTTGAAGGTGAGGCCGTGGGAGGTGGCGGAGTGGACGAAGAGGCGGTTGGGCTGCGTGGAGGTGGGCACGGAGGCGAACCAGCGGTCGAAGACGGCGAACTCGTCGGCGAGGGCGGCGTAGACGGGGACGGAGTCGGGCGCGAAGCCGCTCATGACGTTCTGCGGCATGCCGAGGCCCATGCCGCGCGCGTTCTGCGCGAAGCCGGACATGGGCGCGGTGGCGGCGGAGGTGTCGGCGGAGCCGAAGATCTGCTCGCGGATGTCCTCGAAGCCGTGGCCGGGGTCGGAGTCGACGTAGCCGGCCCTGTCGGTGACGAAGATCTCGGGGGAGGCCGGGTCGGAGAGGTTGAGGCGGTTGGACTCGGCCCCCGTGAGGCCGTCGATGTCGGGCCGCCCCGCGCGGAGCCAGCCGAGGACGTGGTCGAAGCTCCGGTTCTCCATGACCACCACCACCACCGTCTTGACCGGGGAGTGGATCTCGTGCTTCTTGCGGCGCCGCTTCAGGCCGCGGTTGCTGTGGTGCGCGTCGAGGCAGTGCCCGGAGACGACCAGGGCCAGGAGGAGCGCCCCCACGAGGAGGTGGCGCCGCCCCCCGCGGCGCGCGCCGGCGACCATGGCGGCGGCGGCGAGGGTTGGTGTTCGGCGGGTGGTTTTAGTTAATTCAACTGGCCTTTCTTTCCCCTTTGCTCTCGCGTGCGGGATATGCTTCGCTCTTGTACTACCGTGGGGGCCAGGAGGGGTGGTTAGGCTGTTGGGCGGATCCACTGACAGGTGGGTCCCAGTTTGGTGCTGAAGTGGGGGCCCGGTGTCACTCTGGCGGTGCTCGGTGGGTGCTGTGCCAGAGCGCAGGCCCACACGTGCTCGCTTTGCTGGGCTGACCGGTAGGGACAGATGTCCGGGGTCCATCGGTCAGTGTCAGAGTTGGTTCGTCGCTTTGTTTTTCGGCGTGGCTTTTGTTTTATTGACATAATGTGAATGGATATGCTACAAGAATCTGCAGATCTTTCGTCTATGCTTTTATGTGGACTACCCTACGACCACACACTTGCATGGCTTGTTGTTATAGACTTTAATTACATCACTGATCAACTCTTACTAGCGGAGTACTCTTAAACACTCTAAGAACTACAGCAACAGTGATGTACGTACGTAACGTGTCAAAATCTTGCCCTTAATTTACCTTACAAATATCTAGTCCCGACATCTAGTTTTTTAATCACATTTCACCAATCATTTATTGAGTACTACTCCGTAGTACGCAAGCTAGAAAATTGAGATGTCACAGGATGGCAATCATACCTGACAGATGCATGCCACTCTTGTTTGCAAGCTTTCGTCTTATCTTGCTTTATTAAGGAAGCATCTCAGCTTTTTCTAATCGTGCTACCTTGATTAGCGCGGAATCAAACAAAGCAATTCGATGGTTTCGCTGCAGACGCAACAATGGGAAGTGTCTTCTGGCTGCTTGAAATTGTACCAACATACGGAGTACATTTTCCTGCTATTTTATCCAAAAGGAGATTGTCTGTACGCAGCAACCAGGTGCCAAAACTGGCGTGAGGTCACCTCAATTTTCCCTATTGTTTTATCAAAAAGGATATGCTACAAAAATCATATTCGTCTAGCATTATGTGATGTACGGACTCAAACTTAGGCGTCAATTTTACGTTAGACTCACACTTCTTACTAATCACATCATCTAAGATAAGTAAAAATCCAGATGAAATGTGAGGTAAAAAAATTCCAGTTAGACGACTAAGACAGCAAACCAGTACGGCAACTCGTTAAAAGCTCTTTTTTAGCACTGAAATTTGTTTTTTTTTTTTTTTTGCACACAACATAGAAAAACGTCGGCTTATCATGAAACGACTTTGTGAGTCCGTAAGATGATGAGATGTACGGACGAAATTTTTTATCTGAATTTTTCATAAATACGTTTAAAGTGGCATTTAAAAACCGGAAGTATATGCTCCGGGTGCCAAACCGTGGCCCTTATATGTTTGAGAAATTATAAAGAGACGGGTTATTCTAAGAAAAACTATCAGTGTACTTGCGGTCCAATGAGAAATTGAGAGGCACTCTATCTCGCAAATGGTCAAAACATATCACGATTCACGCGTACTCTGACCAGGCACAGTGTTAACTCAGCACGGCACTTACGTCAAAAGATTGAACAGTCGCACGTACCGATCCAGATGACCGGTAAGAAAACACTCTCGCCGCCGCGCGTGGCCACCGTTAGAATCACCCGTCGTCCCGGAGAGAGAAATAATCAACACTGTGTCGGATATGCCTTTTCGAAGCACGGCGATTTTTAAGAGCAAGTATAATACTCCCTTCGTTCCGAAATATATGATGTTTTAGGTTGTCAAGTTCAGTTTTTTGTGTGCACACCGAAATGTCCGCATTCCCGTTTTACCCCCGGTCGGAACGCGTCTCCCTCTCACGTCGCACTCCCATTCTCCTCACCGAAAACTCACGTTCTCTCTCGCGTCCTCTCCCTCGCCGGCGCACGCGCCTCTCCCTCGCCGGAGCCCACGCCTCTCTCCGCAGGCGCCCGCACCTCTCTTGCCGAGCCTGCGCCGATTTGTCGCCGGCTCCCGCGCCTCTCTCGTCGGAGCCCGCTTCCACCGCGTGCGCAAGTGAGGTTGAGGACCAAAGATCTCATTTTTTACCCACGTCGGTGACATATCTGTGGGTGGATTTGTTCGATCTGTGGGTTGAGGTGCTGGAGAAGCGGGAGGAAGTGGTGCTGGACCGGAGAAGCCGCGGGAGGTGGCGCCCTACGACGTGGACACCGGTGTGGTGGGCTTCCTCCGGATGTGGATCGAGGAGCGGCGGTGGATCTGCTCTAAAACGGCGCGGAGAAGGTCACAAATCGGTGGGTGTGGAGCTGGAGGGTGTGGCATGCGCGCGGAGGAGTCGTCGCCGCCGTCGCAGAGCCTGTGGAGGGCCACGGTGGGTGCGGTGGCGGGCGGGAGCGCGGCCAACGCCTTGAGCACGGCGAGGTCGTCGGTCGACGGCTCCAGGATCTTGCCCTCCGCTGGTGTAGTACGCCTGGTCCGGCTTAGAGGACGGGGGCAGCGCTCACACGTCCAGCCCGTCCAGGTTTGGAGTACATCGCCGCGCCGCACCCGTCCACCACCAGCAGCACCAGCCAGCATGCTTGAAGTAAGAAATCTTCTCCTCCTTCTCTGTTTCTGTACTCCATTAGTTGCAGCAATGAACTTGCACTAGTTGCAGTAAGAAATTTCTCAAGTTCAGATGGGATGTTTATATAGGAATAGAATCACTGTCAATTTGACCAATCAAAATAAGAAAGCAAGGTGTTTATGTAGGAATGGAACCACTGCCAGCTTGACCAATCAAAATAAGAAAGCAGCTCACAGTTCCGATTCATGCTTTCCTGTCGCATGTTTTGTTTTAGTTCAAGTTTCATTACAAGAATATTCTTCAGAGTTCTCGGTTCATTGCTCAAGTTGTTGCACAATAATTCTTTTTTATTTTAGCGATTCATGACTGATAGATGAGCTTCAGGTCACATTAACATTTATGTGGTGTGTGTGTGTGCAAGAAATTCAGAGGAGAGACGAGACTGAGAGAAGGGCATGTGGTTTGGGGTGTTTTGTTGCTGCCTGTTTTTTTTCAATCCCGTCGCTGATAATTCTTGATAATGCCGTGTAAAAAATGTACTCCCAGTATGTATGTCTTCTGGTTCACTAGTTATTGGGAAGCTTAGACTCACTCAGAGTTATTGAAATTGCTCCCAGTACATGAATTTGTTATTTGAGTTGATTTTACTTTCAGTATCTTGCTCCAGTACTACTCCATGTTGGATATCTGATGATATGCTACTTCTACTGTTCAATTTCTGGTACTGTTAAATTTTAGACAATTTTCTTGCACTAAACTGAATGGAGTAGCATCTTGATCAATTTACTGGAATCGTAACTACAACCTGATCAATTTCATCTCCTGCAACTTGATCAATTTCAATTCCTGCATCTTGATCCATGTCATCTCCTGCATATTGATCCGTGTCATCTCCAATTTCTTCAGGTGGAGTGTTGTTGAGGTCTGGGAGAACCATGTTCTCCAGGCAGCGCTACTGGACGAGGTGCTGCTCTTGCTGCTGTTGAGGGAGGAGAGGAGAAGCAGCCGGTGATGATGCTCCTAGAGACGGCGTACAACAAGTCGAGTTCTGCACCTGATGGTGATGGCGTCTTGCTGATCGAGAGGCAGCGACGATCTGTGGCGGGGCGAGGAAACTGGGTGTCCTGATGGAGATGGCGTCCTGCTGCTTCTCCTCTCCACGGCGAGGGAAAGCAGCATCTGCTGCTGATGGAGGCGACCTGATCCTCCTGATGGAGGCGCCGTGATGGTCTGATGGAGGACCTGGGCGAGGAGACGAGAAGAAGCACCAGGACCTGGGCGAGGAAGACCACGTCCACGCCCGTGCTCGACCAGGTCCGCGCTTCTCTGTTACTGCCACTGCCAGTAGCACTTGCTTGTACTCCCGGTGCTTGCTTGCTTGGATTATTCCTAGTGCTTGCTTGCTTGGATTAAATTTCTTCCTTGTATTTTGTGCTTGTCAGGAGTGAACTGCAGTATTTTCTTACAGTGTTTGCTTGCAAGTTTGCTTGTAGTGTAGGCCTGATACGGAACTTGCTAGGATTTGAGTGTGGCATGCACTTATCTATCTGCAGTTTAACTGAATTTTGCTGTCAGGTTTGAAATAATGCTTGTTTGTTAACAGAAAATATTGGAGTTAAATTACTAAAACAAGTTCTCACATACATGTACTCCATACATTACAAACAAGTTCTCACAACATATAATCCATACGTTACACACAAGTTTTCACAACATATAATCCATACATGACACACAAGTTTTCACAACATATAGTATAGCTGCAGTAGCTTGCTTGCTTGCACTGCTTCTACCACTATGTGCTTGCAGTTCTTCTCTCTCTGCCAGTAGCACTGCTTCAAATCACTGCACATCTAGGCCTAGCACATATAGGGCATGAGCATAGACTTCTGGGGGACATTGAAGCCGTAGAGGTAGCTGCCCAAGTCTTTCCAGCTTGTCTTTATTCACATGAGGAATATTGTACGCATTTCCTCCACCATTATTCATGATTTCAATCATGCAGCACTGTAGGGTTAGGAAAAATTCATGATTTTACTTTGTTGTTCATCAAATTTATTATTCCCTGCACTAATCCTGCTAAGAAAAATTTAGGAGACTCAGATTAGCTTGGAGTGAAACTTTTTAGTTAATTTAGGAGACTCAAATTTTGCACTGCTTGTAGTACCAGCAGCTTAAGTTAAACTGTCACCATGAACTTGCACAATATCGACACACATTATTGACACTTGAGTGTAAGAATATTCAAACTGTAACTGTACCTTGATCATTTTCTTGCACTGCATCTTGATCATCGTTTTCATGTTCATCTAGATTATTTTCAGGTACTGCATCTTGATCGTTCGCAGGTTCATCTTGATCCATTCCATCTGCAAGTTCTTCAGGCGGTGTCAAGTTGAGGTCGAGCATTGCAACTTCAGGTGCTGGCAAGTTGAGGTCCAACATTGCGACTTCATCTGCTGCCATTTCCTTCCAATTTCTTGGGTAATCCTTTTTCTCTGATAGCCTCTGATTCAACCTTACTGTCAAGTTTAGCCGCTTGGATTAGTTGCGCTGAAGTTGATCTTGTGCTTCTCTGATAACTTCTGCTTCAGGTGCTTGCTTACTGGTACTGATCTTGCTTACTGGTACTGATCTTGCTTGTAGTTATTCTTCAGTTTGTGTCGTAGACGAGGCAGCAGAAGGACCTGAGCGAGGGAGATTTGCTGGAAGAGAGGTGGGGCTTTGGCGCACAAGAGCTCGAGCGCAGAGGAGCTGGGGAACCTGGTAGCGACGGCGATCTACAGCGGAGGCAACCTGGAGCACCAGCTACGACCTGGGGCCCGTAGCTCTGGGGTGCGGAGGCGCTGGCCCAGCGAGGTTCTGGCCGGCGGCGATCCAGCTCCAGGCGCTGGCCCGAGGTTCCGGCGGCGATCCCAGCTGCAGCGCTGGCCCAGCGAGGTTCCGGCCGGCGGCGATCCCAGCTCCAGGCGCTGGGCAGCGAGGTCCCGATCCAGCAGCGGCGGAAATTCAAATTTCCTTTTCCGCTCGATCTGCGAAGCGTTTTCACTTCGGGATGGCAGTACATGTAATATTGGTGATTAAGCATGGGCAAAATGGTCATTTGTTCGATTTTGGGGGCTGTCGAAAAATTCCTTTAACATCTTACTTTGTGGAACGGAAGGAGTAGATCCTAGTCAGCAGGCTCTAAGACTTAAAATATTATATGTGTGCTTAGTTGGAGGAGAGAGAAGAGGAGAGAGAAGGTAAGCGGGCTCTCATGCAAGAGCCAGCTCTATCACGTGCTCCTAGGCACTTTGTGAGAGTGAAATGTGAGCCAAATAATAATAAAGTAGTAGAATCCTATAACTAACTATTGTACATATTGACTATATGTTGGTTATAGATAACATGGCACTTTCTTATAGCCAGCTGTTGGCTATACTATTAATCTTGCTCTAACTAAGCACCTTTAGTGTGACGTAATGCTCCAGCGATCATTATTAATGAGCTGATTGATGGTCATTGGTTGGATGGACGGATGGATGGATACCCGTGGCCACCTCCCCGCGCGGTTTCGTGGTCCCTTTTTATGTGTGGCCGCTACGCATCAAGTTCGCCATTCATCTTGATGATTGGGTAGACGCTACAGCTGATGATGCGGTGCTCATATTTCTTGGACGCGACGCCGGCAACACGACGAGCTTGTTGCGCTCATGTGCAAGGTGCAGCGCTCGTACCGGCGGTGCTCTGTTTTTTTTTTTTTTTTTTTGAGGTTATGGTGCTGCTCTCCTGCGTTAGACGGTACGTACGTACGCGTGGTTTGCGTGACTGTTTTGGGATGGAATGGATTTCCTACGCTCAGCCTCAGCCTCAGCCTGACTCACATTCTCCGTCCGTCCTCTCTATCTGCGATCGGGACAATGCGCACGTGGTCAGAGATCGCCGTGACTACCGGTAAAGTTTTTTTGAGGCTTATACTACCGGTAAAGTTAACTATAGGATTTCTATCACCTTAACGGACTCTATTCTCAAATAGTACACCATTTGACCCATCGAATCCTCAGAAACACTACTGATATGTTAGCCAGATAATCAGTTTTGTCATTCCGTCGTCTCTCCACCGTAAGCGTGTAATCATTTTTTTTTTTAATTTCAGAGGGTTGAGAGATGCTAGGTCTAAATTTTGGCATGATAAATGCTCAAAAGTGCGCATAATTTCTCAAACGACTAACATACATCAGTCAGCTCGAAAGCGATTTAGCATCACATTTTTTTGTGGAAAAAATGATTAAGATACATTCCGGAAAGATGTATTCCAAAATTAAGAACAAACCATAAACTTTTTCACATAAGCACTGCACGTACGTCAAAAGATTGAACAGTCTCACGTACCGATCCAAATGGCCACCGTGAGAGTCACCCGTCGTCCAATAGAAATAATCAACACTGTCACAACGTCAACAGCTAGCATATGCCTTTTGAAGCCCGATCTAGCAGTACGGCGATTGTGAACTAAACGCCTTTAACGTGACGTAATGCTCCAGCGATCATTGTTAACTACTACCTCTGTCCCAAAAAGGATGTCACAGATTTGTCCAAATTTGAATGTATCTATACACTAAATTATGTCTAGGTATATTAAAATTTAGACAAACTTATGACATCTTTTTCGGGACGGAGGGAGTAGTTGAATTTTGGCGTGGCGTCACGCCACGCCTTTGGTGATTTCTTTTTTTGTACAATTTATATTTGTTGTTCACCAAAATGTTAGACAATTTGGAGTGTTTAAATATGTTTTTTATTTTGTTGTAGATAGGTAGCATTTTTTTTATGAGCATTTTTGAAATATTTTGTAGAATGTTTAAATATGTAGTAGTTTGTAATGGTCGATCATGTTTGATTATTCGCCCAAATGTTGGCAAAATTCGTGTTTGCAAACATGTTTTTTATTTTGTAATGAACAGGTAGTATTTATTCTTGAGCATTTTTTATATATTTTGTAGAATATTCAAATATGTAGTATTTTGTAATGGTCAATCATGTTTGTATTTCGGCGTCAATATTTAGTTGGAATTAGAAGAAATGCAATTTAATTACATCTGAATGAAGAAAAAGTGAATATTTGGGAAATAAAATCAGCATTAGTATTTTGCATGTAATTTTATGATTGTTTTGATATATTTGTAGTAATTTTCGAACGGATATATTTAGAGATATCGATGTATACTTTGTTAGAATTTTAAAAGTTGGTGAAAGTGGGAGTTGTTCGCATGTTTTTTTTTTTCAAATGCTCAGATTTGGAAGCTATTGAAACTTTTAAAGTTTTAAAACTTGAATTTCGGTCTTATGGCATAAATAGTGATTTTTTTAATGTTAATGCTCACATGCTTGTCATATTTTTTAACACGGTTGTGGGAGAAATTCAAATTTGAAGGTTTGCACATTCGAAAATTGTTTAGTTTTGAATGTATCGAAATTAAGAAGGAAAAATTAACAATTTCAAATTTATTCTAATTTGATTAAGTAGGGTAGGCCGACACGTCGGTGTGATGTTTTCTGAAATTATTTGTCAAAAGAAAAAAAAAGTTCCACACATGTAAGAGCATGTCAAGTTTTTAAGCTAATTAGAATGTTAAAAAATTGCTTGTTTGTCAATTTGTAATTTAAGTCCATAATGAGTACGAAAGCACATTTATTCAACTGAATTTCATAATTAGAGAGTTTTTTTTGTGAAATTCAACTACATATATTTATGCATATATTTGGAGCAACTGTTTTTTTTTTAGATTGTGGGCAAATTGAAATGTTTTGTTCACATAGTGTAGAATATTTCAAAATTTTAAGCAGTTTGGAATGTTTTAAAATCTGTTTTTTTATTAATTTTAATGTGAGGCATAATGAATGGAAGTGCACATATATTCATTTGAATTCTATATTTGGGAGTTTTTTTGTTTAACTCAAATCCACACAAAAGAAACACTGACAGGCCGGGCCCATTGTGACGTCGTTAAATATGCATGAATTAGACACAATTAGATAAAAATATTTTTTTGCTGAACATTTTGGTATATAGTTTGCATTTTCCATCATATGCGGCATGATAAATTAAGAAGTTCATTTTAACCTCTACGGAATGGATAGTAATTTAAATGGGGTCCAAATACCACTAAAAGCAATATTTGGAAGAAACATCGTAATTCAGAAAAGTGGCATTGTAGTAATTGTAGGCAAAACTAATTTTAAGTTTTTCAATCATGCATGAATTCGACATAAATAAATGATCAAGTATCCGTATTTGGTAATGTTGTAATTCACTTTGGATTAACGTGTTATCAATAAAAACCGACATTGCAAAGGAAGCAAATAATCAACACATGGTATAATGCAGTGCGCATACAAACATGTGTAACATGATATATTAGGGGGTTCATTTTTAAACCCTAGAAGATGGATATTAGTTTAAACGGGGTCGAAATACCACTAAAAGCAATGTTTGAAACAAACATCATATTTGAAGAAAATGGCATTTTAGTAATTGTAGGCAAGTTTTAATTTTAATAATTGCAGGCAAGTATTTAGTAAAGTCAATATGTAATTTGAGGAATTGCATCTGAGTTACATATTTAGAGGAAGTTATTTTAGTTTTTCTGATTTAATGTTATAAATAGCAAACGTTTTTTTTTTGTAGTCATGCTCTTTGTTTTTTTCTTTTTTTTTGGTCGTATCTGTAATTACCGTGGTGTAAAGAATTTAAATGTGTAAATGGCTACGTTCAAATATTTTTTTTGGATTTAAATTTGTTGGAAGTCGAAGGAAAGTTTGTATTTGCAAGTTGTTCAAATTTCAAAAAATTGGTAGAGTTGGGAAGTTTTCCACATTTTAATGATGTGTATGTTTTTTCTAAATGGTTAGATTCGAAAGGAATTCAAAAAATTTCGAACATTCAAATATGGAAATCAATCAGACGGCGTAAATAGCTAGTGTTTTTTTGTGTGTTTGCAAATTACAGTCAAAAATTTGTTCTCGATAGAAAAGTGACATACAAAATTACCGTTGGGAAACTATGTTTAAAAATTTGTGTCAAAAGTGTCTATGGGGTCGAGAAATCATGCCGCGCCTATGTTTGTCCTCTGGACGTGACACTGTGCGGTCCAACTGCATCCACCATTTTATTTCCCCTGATGTTTCTCTAACAGATGACTGCAATTTACAAATGAAACCCATATCACGGTAGTTTCCTACTGCAGCGGACGTTTTCTATAAAACTTTGACATAAATCACATCAAAGCTAAATGATAACATTACATGGCATGACTCCATACATGTTGGTGTTGAAACTTGAAACAACTACATTTTATTTAATGAAACAGCTCGTGTTTCTTGTTGTCAAATCTTGCTAAATGTATTAATATAGAAATATCAAATATGTATGAAAATACATGAAAAAGGAGCAGCAACTATATAAGAGACTAACACAATAAATTAATACAGGGCTGAATGAGAATTCCTCATCATACAACTAATGTTATGATATTATTCTCATACATATATGCAAAGAAATAAGTGGAAACTGATTGGGGGAACAATTACTAAAAAAAGGAGTTGCAGGAGATAAAATGGCAAGCTGAAAGTCAATACTAAGTGATTAGAGGTGAAGAAAAAAAAAGTGTGGCTGTAATATTTTAAATTCTGATATCTCTAACTCAAGCTGCCGGTATTTTCCGCAGTAATAATCGAGTGAAGGAAGCTCATGCAACCTTCAACAGTAGATGAATTCATCCTCCCCAAATTTCCTGAGAATCATACTGTATCACGCTAACTTCATGGTACTCCATTCTGTGTTGTGGATGTGGACCGCCAACCCGTGAGAAATGTATTGATTTACCTTGTGGAGTAACCTGTTAAGTGTATACATGTAACAAAAAGAGTATCGAATCAACCACTCCGGTGGATATGTAATGAACAGCCAATAGTAGCAATACCATGTAATAAATTATCAAGAAAAGGAAATTCAAACAGCTAACAATCGGAAATTCTGGAGCAGCAGAGGAAAATGGGTATGCACATACACACACGTTTAGAGAGAGAGCAAGCCTCCCACAGACCTCATATTTTTTGGCTAAAGTTCATACAAATCCCAGACAGAAAGCGTAGCTGCCAAATCTGTTTTACGGGGAGATGGATAGAGGATGCAAAAGAAGCGAGAGAACCAGCGAGGTGTGGTGGACTTGAGGTGGAGCAGTACTATCACACTGAAGTGGAGGCAAGGAGACTTCAATTGACAGTGGCGTATATATAGGATAGTGAATGCCAAAAGACCAAGAGTAGCAGAACAGATGGGATCATGTTGTGATAAAATCAACTAATGTCTCAGTCTCCTCGTATACCCACTGGAAGTTCAAGAGGCTAAGTCGGCACCTAAAAAGATTTCGTGATTATCAATTAAAACAATGAACAAAACATAGTACTCTTATTTGCTCATGTGGCAGGCTGCTGAATGGTTTGGTTCAGGGGCGACTACATGTCGTGACTGACGGCGTGGTCATCCACGACTGCGTGAGACCGAATTCCTACCACGACGGCTTGCAGGAGTTTCCGAACTTTCAGGATAAGATCCAAAAGAAAATAGAGCTTTTTCATCTATCAAAATTAAGAGACCATATTTTCCCAAAATTCCATGAATTTGCTGCAATCACCCACATTACATGACAACATATACTATAGGACGTAACTATCTTATCATGAGACTTCTACAATATCAATATATTTCACCATATTAGTGGACTCACATGACACTATATGAAAGTAGTAAAATATCCACTTATCCAGTGGACTCTCCGCAAGAGAACAGCAAAGAAATTCAGAATGGTGTGAATCCAATACACTGAAAAAATGTCAAAGATGCAACAGAAAGTAACCATGCATGCGTCGCTATCACTGCAACCATGGACATCCAATCCTTTTCCTGCATTCCATCTCGTGCAAAGATGGTGGCTCTGGAAGCTCAGGTGGCACTTCTTCGGCAGGTAAATTTACTTCCCAATGCTCATTGTGAAACCCATAAAGGCACAAATTTTGCTTTTATGTAAAAGATAACAGTGGGTTATGCACAAATATACTGATCAAATCATGATGACTCACAAGACCTTAAAAGGTTCTCACAACATTTAAGTTGTACTGTAACTAAGTACTCACATAATCATATATATATAACTGAAGAAACCAAAAAGAAGATGCCCATAGTTTGAGTTTGTATTCTCACATCATTTCTGAAGAAGCTCATAGTTTGAATTTTAATTATCAATCTATAAAGCACGCCATGAGATTGTCAACTATTATTATTGGGAGCTAAACAATAATATTACATGGAGATGGAGTTGTCAAAGCTCGAGCTTTTCTATGGGATAAGTAATGATATTTGAGCTGAGGGTTAAAACAGGCTGAAAGATGCAGCTTAGCCATTCTTGCACTGTTATAATCAGAGCCATTTATCCGTTTGTAGTCACAAATATGATATGCCACATCCTTTTCTTTTTATCTCTTATGCTGCTTCATAAAAAAGATATACTACCAGCCTGTGTATTAACTATTGTTTCAACTGGAAGTTAAATACCTTGGAGAAAGAGGACCTTTGCATTATATTATGAGAAGCGTTGCTGCCTTTTTGAAGTCCCTGGCTTGGAAAAATGTAATGTGTTGTTCTTCTTGGAGCATCCAGTACAGGTGACCTGCCTGTGCTATGAGGCTCAAGGCTGAAAAAAGATGATATATATTTATTAGCTATGAGGCTCAACATCCTGACCTAATTATCATTTAGTAGACCAAAGTTGTGAAGCAAAAAAAGAGGGGAGGGAAATACGTCCTGTTACAGGTATTACCCTGATCCCATTTTGAAACGGTCAGGTCTATCGAGTGAGTATACCTGGTACCATGAAAACCATCTTCCAGACAGCAGCTTCACCTAATGAGAAGACGTCGAGGCCATGGCATTTGGGAAGAATATTCACAGTAAGATTAAGGAAAAACTGATCGAATAAAGAATAAGGAGGGGGAAATTAATCTTAGGGCAAGCTAAGCTAAATTAATCTGATGGAGAAGAGGGGAAGGGGAAGGAGATGCAGGAGTAGTACATGGGCTGGACGTTGAGGTCGGAGAAGAAGGAGGAGAGAAGTGGTGGTTGGTTACCCGCAGGAACTTGGAGGGGATAGGGGAGGGCGACTGGAGCAGCGCCTGCGTGTTGTCGCGGCCGAACAGCTTGATTTGCCCATTCCTGCAGCAGGCGTAGCAGAGCGCGTGAGGAACAGCGGGGAGAGGTTGGGATAGAGAGACCCATCGGAATGGAAGGAGAGGAAGCGAGCTCTGGGTTACCTGGTGGCGACGGCAAGGACGTGGAGGAGGGGGTCGTAGGCGAGGAGCGCGGCATCGGCGGGGACGCCGTAGTGGAAAGCGAGCCGCGGGCTCACGTCCTCGGCGCGCAGGCAGCCGACGCTGCTGAGTTGAGGAGGAGCACCTCGTCGGCGGTGATGACGCACCGGATCTGCTCGAGGTTGACGACGATGGCGCGCTCCCTGCCGAGGATCGTGGACGGGTAGACGAAGAGCGGGTCGAGGAGGCGGAGGTCGCGGGCGGGTAGCTCGCAGCGGCGCATCATGGTGGCCTTGTCGACCTCGATCGTCTGCACGGAGCCCGTGGCGGCCTCGACGCGGATCCAGCTACGCGCGATGCGGAGTGCGGCAATGGCGATTCCGGCGCCCTCGCGGCGGCCCAGCAGCCGATTTCCGGCGAGGATGGAGAGGGGAAGACGGCGGAGCTCCTCGCATGGTTGGATTCGAACGGGGAGGAGCGGAGCGGCGGCGCGAGGCGGCGGCGACGGCGGCGACGGTGCCGCACGGGAGAGAGAGCGTGAGAGAGAAGGGGGAGGGGATTTCTGCGGGCCATTTTGCAGATAAGCCATCCGATTTTTCCGTAATCGCGAATAGGTCCCTCACGGCGTTGAAATGTGGATTGCGGGTTCTATTCACGGGTTTGGAAAGGGTTTTTTTGCAAAACCGTCGCGGACGCGTCCCTCAGGCCGTCGGATCGCCGATCGACGGACTGGATCGCGTTATTGTAGTACTGTAGCTAGCTACAGTACCTCCTGTAGCTAGCTACAGTTCGCGAGCGCTGAGAGGCCGGCATTTCGTTTGTCTTTAATATAAACTAGTTGAATTTCGGCGCGGCGCCACGCCGCGCCCTTAGTGAAAAATATCGATTGATATTTTTTTTTCGGTTGCATAGTATAGCTCGTAAGTATTAGTAGTGGTTTTGATTTGTATTAATGTATTTAGCTGTATAGCAAATCGAACTTGCAGTAGAGAGTAAAATGCAGCGTTTTTGTCAGTACCTCATAGCAAAAAAAGAAATAACAATTCATCTAGCTTCAAGAATATAAATTAACAGATGTGATAATTTTATTAAGATGCTATTGACAGCCCACTTGCATCAGAGAAACCTCTTTCAATGTAAGTTGTTTATAGTTCTTGTGAAACTAAATAAGCAACTCAAAATAGAATTCTACACTTATAATTTCCAGACCAAATGGACTGCTCCATGTTCTCTTTAGAGACACTTCTCTGAACATTAGATATACAATACACTATTTATTTCCACTTTATTTCTGTAGAAATTTGGAGCTGCCATTTCTACCAAGTCAAATACATCATCACATCGATTATTAGAACTTCATTCCTCCTAGATGTCCATTCCCTGTCAGATGGCCATATCCACTGATTCAGAAGCTAAGGACACCTATAAATGAACAACGACATCAAGGATACGGCGCTGGAAGG
>QRDG01002467.1:197771-330529 GCA_012064385.1 Puccinellia tenuiflora | reverse complement strand
TATGGCAGTTTTGATAAGCCACTTGGGAGATACCTTAAAGTCAACTTATTTGATCAGTATAGCTGCTTGCCAGATGTCCCTTTGTCATTTGTTATAACAATCCGTTGTTCTATTTATTTTCAGGCATATTGCTGCACATCATGTAAGGAGCCTTCATTTATAACTAGATTGAGATCGTTTATATCTCTCTGTCTCTTTTAACTAATCCTATCACGGAGTTTGAGTTTTTACAAAACACTGCAGGTATGGAGATACTAATAATTTGTGTGATGATTTCATTTGGCTTGGGTTCATTGGATTGGAAGCACATTACTGATTTTGAGTACTCGTTCATTCATAAGTCCTGACTGGTGATCATATACACCCGTTGATTGGACTTGCTGGGCAGATTGGCAATGCCACAAATTGGGCAAGCTCCTGGAAAGAGTCACTCTACCGCCTGCTCGGCGACGTCCTGTCCATTTGCATGCCATCCATCTCCTCCATGTCCATTGATGGGACTTCGACAACCACTCTCATCACTGAGAGGTTTGCAGCAACTAACACACCAATGCAACAACAATTAGTCGTGGTGTTGGCGGAACCAAGGGTGGGGCAGTCGGATTTTTGGTGGCTAATTGATTGCTGAGTTATAAATAATCTCTGACTCAGTTTTCCATTATGAATTTTATTTTAGCAAACTTACTTTGTTTTTGTATGGACAATGGCATACATCTGTACCAGGTAAGAAAGCTTTCGGATTTCTGGTGGGTAATTGATTACATAGTTACAAATTATCTCTGACTCAGTTTCCCTGATGAATTTTATTTTAGCAAACTGACTCTCTTTCTGTAGGGACAAGGCCGTAAAAATTTCACCATTAGCTGTTATTGCACCTTTAATCCTAACTTTGACCATGAAATTCTGCATTTGTCAAATGTTTTCGCACCTTTGCTCCCTAAGCTTGTCAATGAAGTTCTGCATTTGCCATCTCACCGTACACCTGGAACATGTGCGTCATGAGATCATGCAATCCAATCTTCTGATTTTTGTACACTTATTCTAAGAAGAGAAGGATTCATCATGCGTGCTTCTTAATTCTTTGTCTTTTCCAACTTCTGTACGATGACATTGAGATGAAACTGATGTTCTACAAATAACTCAAAGAGGCACGAAAAGCCAGAACAACAATGTCGGTTGTTAGATTCTTTCAGCTGGACTGCTAAAGATTCGAGTGTGCTAACTATTGCATCATGTGCGACCATGGGGTGTACTCAGAGAGATTAAGCAATTGCAATCCTTCTGTACAAACTCCCCGACATTTTTCGCAGGAAAAACAACATACGGATTGAGGCTTACCCAGTTTGTACTTTGTAGAATAGTAAAGATCAGTTTAATGTGAGAGCACCCAAGAGGGAAGATGTAGACTAATTTCATCAGCATGATGCAAGGTTTAATTTTATGTTATGTTAGAGGACCCGGGAAGAATTTGTGCATTTATACAGAACGTATATGTGCATGATTCAATTTCATTTCTCCTTAATTATCCAGTGTAAATTGTTGATACCTGAATTTTGCATCCCTGAAACAGTTCCTCTCTATTTTGTCCTCAGAGTACAATAATTAGAAGTCGGTTGTGCGTATTGTGTACTGAAAGCGGGAAAAGTAGTCGGGCATTTGGTTCAATGTGGTGGTCGCTTCATTTATAAGATTTATTCAGATAAATCATTCGGCCCATATATGTTTCACTTATTGTTGTTATGGCATCTCGTACCAACACACAATTAATTAGCTAGCGCAACATCTCTGTTACACTGTGAACTGAGAGTTTTAGTTAAACATCAATCTGAAGTGAAAGTGGACATACTTTCATTGGTACATGTATGAAACTTATTATAATTTGGTGATTTTTTAATGCAAAGATTCAGTAACTAAATTAAAATATTCATGAACTTCAAAGAGAGTTGTCATACAATAGTGAGCATCGTGAACCGTGCATGCTCTTCTTCTCACCTCACAGTTTGACTCAGAAATTTTCATCTTATTGCATACGAGAACATAACTAAATTGTCCTTTTTTGCATGTCCCCCTTGAATCTATATATTAAGCAGAAGTGAAGAGAGGAGTTGGAGGAATAGTCACATTGTACTCTCGCGGCATTAGAGCGTCATTGGTGCTCCGAACAATTTATCCATGTGAAGTATACCAAAAACAATAATCCATAAATTTATTTGATACCCGTAGCAACGCACGGGCATATTACCTAGTCGTAGAATGAATCCTCTGCCATGGCATTGGTACTTTGAGTAAAAATAAGAACCACACCAATTGCTTTAAAATGAATGTTGATTTGTTATTTGTCCCCTAGTTGTTGCCGGATAATGTGGCTTGCTTCCAGACCACTCCTTTGAATCTAAGCTAAAAAGAAAAATTGTAGCAAAAATGAATCTTTTTTTTTTTGAACAGGGAATGGTCCCGAAGGACCAGGAGTTTTCATTATATCTCAGCAGCGGAATTACATTTTACATTAAGGGACTCAAAGGAAATAGAAATTAAAAACAAGTCACTATGTTTTGCACAAAGGACCTCAAGATGAAAAGAAGAAACGCAATCAAGGCCTGCTCCTTCTCCGCCGTGAACTGAAGCCGCCGCACAGTCACCTTCATCGTCACCGGGGATGATACCACTTGGGGCGATGAAGGGGGAGCACACTGCGCTGCTAGCAAGGCCTCCGCTTCGGCAACAAGGCCTGGAGGTTGATGATGACCATCTGGCATCGGCCGGAGGAAACCATCCCCGACGCAAGAGGAGGGAGAGGTCGCCATTCGACCGAAGAATACACCGACGACACCTTCACCGGCGTTGGGAACCTCCCGAGAGAAGTAGAAACTCCTCCCCTGAGACGAACTTGAGCTCCACCCACCACCAGCTCCCTTCTCATCGACGTCTCCACGGCGAGCAGGAGGAGGAAGAACAGGAGCAGTAGAGACACCATCGTCGCTGCCGAAATCAGCTCCCAAGAACGGAAGTTGACCATCGAGCTTATTGAGGAAGGAGGTTGTCGCTCCCACGCCTTCCGCATACAGCTCCAACCACCGGAGCATCACAAGAAGGAGGAAGAGCAGCACGACCCCGCTGATGCGGCTCGGGCACATCAGATGACGGGACCTCCACGGCATACAGCCATTCCGCACGTCGGCGAACAAGCTACCTAGAGCAACCCTAAAGCTACAGCCTAAACTACTTCCATACAAGGCGGGCCGGCACCCTAGTCCATCTCCACACCGGCCAGAGCCAACGCCAGCGGCGAGAGCGGCCGGATCTGGGCGGATTCGCCGGTGGACTCTCAAGGGGACAGGGAACCGGGGGGGGGGGGGGGGGGGGGGGGGGGGGGGGGGCTTATGTGTTCAGGAAGGGGAATACTCCCCCTTGTGTGCAAAAATGAAACTGAAAATGCAGTGATGCTGAAAACAAAAACATATTCAATAAGAACATGTCATTCCAAGCTCGTACATGCTGAGAGAAATACAAATTCATGGATAATAATAGAAAACGTACTAGGAAATAATAACTCCAGTCATAAGCTACTGACTGCGAAAGCAGATATCAGATACAAACTAAAAGCTACAATACCAGGGCAACGACATGGGCGCCCTGGGGCAACTTATTACTGCATGATCCTGAGCCTTTCCATCAGGCTCTTTGATTACTGCTAGCACACCGAATTATTGGCCGACAATGCGCTGGCTCCGGTGCAGGAATCCCTGAACCTACACTCTACTATGTCAAATTCTAGAAACGAACTGAAGCTGCAAACAGGGAGCAATTAGTCGTTCATAATCTTCAGGTCCGGATCATAGCGGCTTTGGTTCCCAGAAAGGGACCATCCCGCAGGAGCATATGAAGCATGAATGGGATGGCCTGCGTTGTTCAACGTGCTTCCATTAGGATTAGGTTCCATGGGGCTACCTGGGTCATCCGAGTGATCACTCGAGGTTCCATCGGATGGAGGACTAGCAGCAGCCGAGGGTGCTGCAGCAAAGCTGGCTGTCTGCATCGGCGCAGGTGTTGGCTCACGTTTCACTTGTTCTTCCTTGGGCTTTTTACCTTCAGCGATGAAGCTGCCCACCACAACCTGAAACACAATATGGCAACCTGTCACAGAAGGATTCTTGTGATGCTGATTTGGAGGCAGATGCCAGTTGAAAACAAAGTGCAAAGAACACATGAATATGTAAGAACCTGGACGAGCGTGGCAGCCATAAGCATTCCAGCAACACAGCCTCCCACAATGCGCCCATCACTTCCAACCAGTGCCACGCTCAAACCACCGGTCCTGCTACGAGTGTCGCCATCCTCGGCGAGCAGATATGAGCCCGACAGAGAGAGAATTTCAAAGTGGCCCTGTGACAAATAACAGTATTGGAATTCAGATGTTAAATATATTGAGTTTGTATGACAGAAACTGTAATTGCATTACAAAAACAGCAAAAAATATTTGTGATATGACTCTGCATTCTGACCACATGGAGGAACCAATAAACTATCACAAGCTCTAGAAAGAATAGACTCCAAAACCTGATGCTCATAAAATTATATTTACTCATTTGCACTGGATCGGAGAGCTAAGGCATATTAAAATTTCAGATCCATTTTCATGTTGCATGCCAAGCTGGGATGCAACGTAAAACTACATAGTAGACTTTTTTTTTTCTATTCTCACAGACTACGTTGTAAAAAACAGACGAGAAGGTGAATGAGCTGCATACTGGATTCATAAAGGCTAAGCAAACAGAGACACTTACTGGCAGAACAATGAAGCAGCAGACCAGAATGGAAATGGAATATAACACAAATTTTAAATTTAATTTGGTACCTACCAAATAACAAGCAAACATTTGTACCTCATAGGCTAGAGGCCCAACAGAGTGCATGCTGCTAAATTATACTTAATGCAACCAAACCATTGACTATGATGATACGGTAGGTCTTTGAGGCATGTACATTACTATTTCACACAAAACATAGAAGGCAAAAAATCAACATTGCTCCGAGTTCTTGGCATGGGCCTGAATGTACCTCATATGTCACTATCCCACCGGAGGTAGCTGGTTGACGGAGTGTTGCTGTGCCCAACGCACCGGTTGCTGAGATTATACATGTAGTACGTGGACCTTGTTGCGAAAATGACATTATTTTTGAAGCAACATCCTGAAAAGAAGATGAATTGATGCATAAAGGCCAGTGTTTGCTAGATAGTCTGGATTTCAGACTTCAGGTACAAGCAAGGAATAGGCTCAAGAAATATCTACTATTCGTGGGTGGTAAATCGGTACTGCAACTGTAGACAATTGGCAAATACACGAGTAATGCTAGGAGAATGAATCTATGGAGCTAAAATTATTTATTCACGTGAATGAGCACTCTCATAGATTTTAAAGTACATCATGTAAGCATTTTGCCATGCATCCTACAGATCGGTAGTAAGTTGGATACTGTATGACGAATATGCAGTAATGGCACGGAGAACATGGGAACACAAGCAACAGCTAATTAGATTTGCTAACAAGACAAAAAAAGCCAAGAGGATAAATTTTTCATAAGATGCTACTCTGTTTTCTGTTTGTTCTACGAGGCACATGATGTACACCTCTCTTCTTAGCTATGATTGTCATCCTTTCGGACCCTGCCAGGCATCCATAACCTAATGATTTGCGATCCACAATGGGTAGTCACTAGTCAGAGAATTTCAACATAGTGCAGTCTGTTCATTAATACCTAGTTTTGTTCTCAACCAAGACTGGTAGCAAGTAGGGCAGTCCATTCAATTCTACCAGAGAATAATTTTCCAAATGCAGCATAGAAACAATCAGACCACACGTACAAGAGCATATACAGCGTGGATGCATACATGGATTTAAGCAAAGATACGGAAGAGAGGATGGATCCTTTTTCAAGTACCTCATTCGGCTTCACAGTTATTATGTGAGGAGTAAATGATGTCCCGGAAGAACCTGCAAATCGGCCACTAGATTATCAGAGTGATCATTCCACAGTCGCCAAAGAAAATGGTTCCACGAAGGTGACCAAATTAAATTGGTTCATCAATTGATACATCAAACATTTAGTACCCTTTTATGTTGCAAATGCAGAAGTTACAGCTTCAGGCATGATACAAATATGAGCAAAATAATATGTGCATTCATTGAAGAATCTTATTACTAGAAGAAAAAAAGCAACATATGTAATGTCTAATATTAAAAGACTAAGCTCACATGTGTCATGCCTGAGTCCCACTTCTAATATTTAAAAGCTGCATAACTAAGAAGTCCAAGACAAAGCATATGTGTACTTCCACATTATTTAAATGCCCGCACTATTCCAACCTATCTAATTCCTTCAAAAGAATTTTTTTACGATATCAAAATGCAGAGAAATTATTCAAGTTTGTCCAGGCATGCCCTTTGAACATTTAAAAACAAAGACATGCCCGGAAAGGCTCCTACAGTCCTACTAAGTAAACACTTTAGCTATTTGAGAATTTAGAGCAATGCGGATGCAGCCAAATTTACCTAAGGCGTCGAGTTGTTTCTTTTTCCCAGACCCCGGGGGGCGCCCTCTGCGCTTCCCGTCAGGATTCGAGTTCGAACCTGCACCGCCGGACTGCCTACCCGCCTCGCTGCCCGCTCCGGCGGCAGGTTTCGGACCCATGCCGAGAGTCCCGTCCGGACCATACTTCCTCGGCCTCCCCCTCTTTTTCTTCACGAGCTCCCCGCCGCTGCCGCTGATGACCATGGCGCCTGCACCACCGCTACCAGGCTGCTGCTGCATGCCCGGGGGCCCGGAATCCGGCCGGTAGATGGCCACCGGCATGTCCGCCGGCTTCATTGCCGACGATGCGGCGGGCGACGCCATGGGGTTGAAGGCGAGCGGCATCCCCTGCATAACATTCGCGGAGCCCGGCGGCATCGCCGGCGCTGGAACGTAGGCGTGCTGCGGCATCATGACGCCCGCGGTCGCCGACGGCGAGCTCACGCGCAGCGACGGCTGCGGCTGCGTCTGCTGCTGATCCGGGCCGTCCATCTCCATCTCCCGGCGAAACCCTGCCGCCCCCGAATCCGATGCGCTCCTCGCCTGCCTTCCCTGCGCGGTTGCGCCGAGCAGAGCGCGCGCGCGGTTAGCGGCGGTTGGACGTGAACCTCTCTGCACGCAAAAACAAATCGAGGAAACTGAATAAAATACAGAGGAAATGGGGAAAGCGGAGGCGGATTTGTGCGTGGAAAGAAAAATCAATTTGGGAGTAAACACGGGGAAGATGGGAGAGGCGAGTACCTGCCTCAAGGGTCGGATCAGATCTGTAGGCCACAGGAAATCTTCGCGTAATAAATCTGCCCCCACCTCGCGTGCTCTTTCGGCTGGACAAGAATACCCATGGTGTCCTTTTATACCCCGGATAGTTAATTAATCGTATGGTGAGTCGGTGGGAAGACTATTTTTTATGTGCATATATTTACCGAGTCCAAGCCTTAGAAGAATGACCCTGATAAAATTTAAAATTACAAACATGCCCAAGGGAATTTGTCGCGGACTTCGACCTGCCCACCGCCGATGGCGCATATATTTTGCATTGTCATAACTAGGGAGTCGTTGTAAATGCGGCAGGGAAGTTACAAGATGTTGCCAGGAGATGCCAGCAACGACGATCCGAAGCACAGAACGTCGACTTGGAGAAGAAGGCCAAGTCGAACAAGAAGACACAACCCCACATCGACGTATTGACGATACCACCAAATCCATGGCGAACTGAGATGAAAGTATTGTGGTTTGACGACTCTCCTCCATAACGTCAGAGGTCGGATCTAGGGAATGAAACTCTCACACGATGTGTGGCAATGCCGAGTAGCCAACCACCGCATACAAGGTCGGTGGTACTTATTCATCTCCCAAACGAACAACACGAGGACAACAATGACTAAAAAGCTATATGAGACTCCCGCGAGCGCGAAGAAGCATGGTCGCCCCCACCTCCCGATGACGAAACCAACCGGATATGAGCGAGGCTAACGGAATCAACTGACGAGGATGAGGGGGGAGGGAGTATAAAGCTGCCGCTGGATACCCATTACCCACATCCAAATCCATACCCACATTACTTGGGTAGGGTATGGATAACAGAAAATTATCCATTGCAATCTGGGTATGGGGAGGGTAATTGCCCATAATGCCCATTACAATCTCCTTTCTCTCTTCGTCTCTCTCTGGTGTGTGCATCCGTGAACTTCTTTTTATCTGCATCCTCACCACGGTCCATGCGACATGACAACGGAGAGCAACGACCAGGTTCGCTCGGCACCGGCGGCGGGCGGCGCGCAGGTCAGAGTGCCGTCGGCGGCGGGAGCCGCAAGCCTGCTTTGCTCGGGGCGGCGGTTGGCAGCGAGGTTTTTGAGCTTCCATGGAGAGCGTTGTGGTCGTCGCCATGCGACCCCGCGTCCATAACATGCTCCGGAAGGTAGCGACTCATGGCCTTCACTCCTTCAGGCCGGTCCTAAAGCTCCTCCTTACCCGTGGATAATGCCCATTTGTACTGGGTATGGGCAATCTAAAATCTGATGGGTATGGATAATTTTGGGTTTGGATTTTGGTTAACCAATACCCTCCCCAATGGCAGCCTTAAGGGAGTGGTGCTACAATTTTATTTTGGAGAATGAGGGAAGTGATCCCAGGGTTGGTTTGTCACTGTCTGCCTCTCTTCAACAACATTATTCATTAAGAAGTATGTATGTTTCTTAACTTGTATAAATCAGGTAAATTTTAACCTGAACTGTATTTATGTAGGGAAATGACTGCTGACATGTTCAAGTTTATTCTATACCATGGATTAAAACATTGCTGACAATGTTCTCCACATGGTCGATTTGTTAAGGCTATGAGATATCAAATCGAAGTAAGACTCTTAGGTCCTCTTCGGTTCAAAGGATTTTTAGAAATCTATAAGATTTCAATCCATATAAAATTTTCCCATACAGTCAATTTGGTTCAAAGGAATGAATCCTTTAAAACTATTATGGATTAATTTACTACACTACAATCCTATAGGATTTTCTGACAAGAGGTGAGACCAATTGGAAAAAAATCTATATGTTCATGAGAACTATGACACATACTCGGTCTCAAGAAATTTCTTAAATTTGTATTTTTCCTTTGGTCCAACCAAACAAAACCTAGTACTGATTGTTGCATTTTCGGTTCATGTAGGATTCCACGTGTCATGACATTATATTCCTATGATATTCCTATTCTTGATCTTTTCAAATCCTACGATCATCAGGACATATCCATGAGAGATCAAGACTATTTTTGTGGCATAGAATCCCAAAAATTGCATTCCGTTCGACACTCCCTGATAAAATACATCATATTGCAAATACAAAAATTGGGAAACAATTTATGTCATTTTCAGCCATCCTTCCTATCTTCCTTGCTTTAGGGTTAAACCTTATGAGCCCATAAAGGTGAAGTAAAGTACATTCGAAATTCATACATATACCATCATAGAGTCACATTTAAAAAAATCTTGGCCATATACCCATAGCATACTACGTAAAAATCATGGCTTATCCTATGCCCTCGGGAGCACCGAGAACTATACCCATAATATGCTACATGGAAATCATGGCTTATCCTATGCCCCTGGGAGCATCGAGAACTACTCACTCAGAAGAACACATGGAAATCATTGAGATATGAAATAAAATTAGGGTTCTGATCTACACAAATTGCAAGGGGAAGGAAGCTGATGATCTATATGTGACAGTTATGTCGGTGAAATTGAGAAAAATGGTGACGGAGATGCTGCTCCCCCTATCGAGGAGACATTGTTGTCGATCATGGCGACGATTTCTCCCTTCCAGCGACAACGAAAAAGAAATATCAGCCCCTCCCGGAGTAGGAGAAAACCACATCCACTGCCACCTTATCAAATTACACAAAATCAGGGCAGTCCTTTTGTGGTGACACGAAGATCTGTGTAAGAGGGCATCATTAAACACTGATCTAGGGGACAAATGAGCTCCACTGTGCAGCTTGGGAGGCTTGACACGCCTTAGAGGTCCACAAATTCCAAGGAAAATGCGTAAATCCCATGTTCTTTCCATAAGCAGAATCGAGAATCCTGCTTTTGGTGAAATAACTATAAATAGACATAGAAATAGATAAAAGTTGCACTAATAGATGAAGTAAACACAAAAGAGATTAAAAATATTGTCAAAATAAATGATGAAAAGTGCATGTGTATCAACAAATAAAAACTCCCTCCATGACACCAATGGCACTGCAGTAGTTGTCAGTTACAACGGTAGTGAAACTTAGTAACATAACTTGATAAAGGTAATAAAAGTGTTTTTATTTTTTATAAATAATTACATAAATTTACTAATAAAAGGAAATAAAAGATGGTTCTTATGGAAATGTTTTTGTATTTTAGGATTAATTAAGAGAGAAATTTTGAACAATTGTAAAAGTGAAGTAACGGTTGTATCTTATGTTGGAAAATAGACCAGTACTCACGTGTTCACTTGATCCCTCTCATGTTGTGGCACAAAATAACAAGCATAGATACGAGAACAACATGACAAATACAAGTGCAAGTACCGACTCCGGCTATTATTGGTGTCTATTATTATGTAAAATTGATTAAGGCTACTAATTTAGAGTCGTTGTTTTTACAAAAACCGACCGAGGGGTGACTGCTATTTAGAGTTGTCTTTGGCAAAAATATGTTGAGCCGACTCTAGTACTCAATTTTCTACTACTGTCAGGGGCTAGACGGAGGCGACTGTTGGGGATATACCAAATAGGTATACCCATTACATGGTGATATTGCAGCAAGACCAGGTGGTCCACCAATGCTTGTTGGTAATTATATAGTTGGGTGGTGCCCCAAGCGAAGGCATGGATGTAGCAAGCGGCTAGCTTTTCCCTCAGTGAAGAACCAAGGTTTAATCGAACCAGTAAGACTTTGAAATCAACAACGAGGTGCCCGTCAACGATCTCTGGCACGGAATCGTCAACGAATGCAAACCTGCACACACTCAAACAATTACTTTGCCCCCAACGGCAAAAAGGTTGTCAATCTTCCCGGTCTGCTGAAAATAAATCGGTTAAACGTATAGTGTATTGAAAGAATTCATGAAAACGGACCAGCGAGCAAGTGATTATGGAAAGCAAGTAAATGAGGTTGTAAACAATGTAAAAATATGGACCAGGGGCCATGGGTTCACTAGTGGTGTCTCTCCAATATATAAAAACACTCATATGAAGGGTAAACAAATTACAGTTGGGCAATTGAAAGAATTATGACACAAACTTTATCTAGCTATATCAAAGTGTACACGGTAATATTCATGTAGGCATCACAACAAGGAACAAAGACCGCCATCCGACCGCATCTTTGTCTAAAAAGTCCACCTAGGGATAGCTACCCAGCCTGTCACCCATCGGTATTAAGTCGCAAGCGACAGACAATTGCATTAAGTAAAGCGTATGAAGTAAGCAACATTTATAATCATGTAGACTTAAACACCGCTGTTTTACCCTTAGTCGCAACAGCACACCCTCGTCCTTAGACGTTTCTGTCACTCGTGCCCAGGCACAAGAGGGGGCATGAACCAACTATCTAGCATAAATACTCTCTCTTGGAGACATAAGCAATCACTTGGCCAAAGCAACTACACACATCGGAGAGCATGGAAGAACATAAATTAATAACTAATATCATGCACAATCTGATCATAACTTTATAATCCATCGGATTCCAACAAACACATCATATAGCATTAGAAACAGTCGATCTTGATCATGTAGGGCAGCTCACAAGATCATAAACATGAAGTACAAGGGAGAGAGACAACCATCTAGCTACTGTCATGGACCCGTGGTCTAAGGTGGAACTACTCACACTTCATCCCGATGGAAGGCATGGCGATGTAGAGCCCTGATACGTGTCAAACGTATCTATAATTTTTTATTGTTCCATGCTACTTGTATGTCATTGTTACATGTTTTCATTACCTAATTACATAATTTTTAGGCTTTTTGTCGGACTAACCTATTGACAAGATGCCAAGTGCCAGTTCCCTGTTTTTGCTATTTTCTATTTCAGAAAAGTTACTTCAGGAAATATTCTCGGAATTGGACAATAATTTACAAGGATTTTTTATTCAATAAAAGGAAGCCGGAGACCGAAGGGTGACCTAGGGGGCCGCCCAGGGGCCATGGGCGGGCTGTGGCCGCGGCCCCACCTGCACCCGCGGGTGGGACTCGCCCTGCCCCTCGGGTGCCGCCTCGGCCCTCTCCGACGCCTATAAAACCCCTTTGAACTAAAATCATCGGGGTGATGACTATTTTCCAGAAACACGATCGGGTGCCGCCGCCACCCCGAACCCTAGTTCGGGGAGATTCTGAAGCTGCTCCCGGCACGCTGCCGGAGGGGAGATTGATCCCGGAGGGCTCTACATTGCCATGCCTTCCACCGGGATGAAGTGTGAGTAGTTCCACCTTGGACTACGGGTCCATGACAGTAGCTAGATGGTTGTCTCTCTCCCTTGTGCTTCATGTTTATGGTCTTGCGAGCTGCCCTACATGATCAAGATCGACTATTTGTAAAGCTATATGATGTGTTTGTTGGGATCCGATGGAATCAGATTGTGCATGATTCTTATATGTTAATTTATGTTCTTACATGCTCTCCGATGTGTGTACTTGCTTTGGCCAAGTAATTGCATGTGTCTCCAAGAGGGAGTATTTATGCTAGATAGTTGGTTCATGCCCCTTTTGTGCCTGGGCACGAGTGACAGAAATGTCTAAGAACGAGGATGTGCTGTTGCGACTAAGGGTAAACCAACGATGTTTATGTCTACGTGATTATAAATGTTGCTTACATAATACACTTTACTTAATGCAATTGTCTGTTGCTTGCAACTTAATACCGATGGGTGACAGGCTGGATAGCGATCCCTAGGTGGACTTTTTAGACAAAGATGCAGTCGGATGGCAGTCTTTGTTCCTTGTTGTGATGCCTACATGAATATTACCATGAACACTTT
The DNA here is from genome assembly GCA_012064385.1 of Puccinellia tenuiflora. Taxonomy (NCBI): domain Eukaryota; kingdom Viridiplantae; phylum Streptophyta; class Magnoliopsida; order Poales; family Poaceae; genus Puccinellia; species Puccinellia tenuiflora. The sequence continues at coordinate 317,447 of QRDG01002467.1, read as the reverse complement.
GATATAGCTAGATTAAGTTTGTGTCATAATTCTGTCAATTGCCCAGCTCTAATTTGTTTACCCTTCATATGAGTATTTTGTTTATTGGAGAGACACCGGTAGTGAACCCATGGCCCCCGGTCCATCTTTTTACATTCTTTACAACCTCGTTTACTTTTTTCCATCATCACTTGCTCGCTGGTCTGTTTTCATAAATCATTTCACTACACTATACGTTTAACCGCTTTGTTTTCAGCAGATCGGGAAGATTGACAACCTTCCTGCCGTTGGGGGCAAAGTAATTGTTTGGGTGTGTGCAGGTCCACGTTCGTCATGGTTAAGCGCCAGAGACCGTCGACGTTCACCTCGTTGTTGATTTCAAAGTCCTACTGGTTCGATTAAACCTTGGTTCTTCACTGAGGGAAAACGGCTACTTGCTACATCCACGCCTTCGCTTGGGACACCACCCAACTTTGCTAGTAATCATCAAACAGTTTTCTGGCGCCGTTGCCGGGGACTTTGGAGCTGCAGCAAGGGGAGTCTCTCACTCCCAATCACTTAACTTTCTTTCTTTCTTGCTTAGTTTACTTCTTGTTTCACTTGTTTACTTTTTTAAAAATTTCAAAACCCAAAAAATTAGTGTAGCCTTTATTCCTGTTTTGTTTATTTTTATCTTTTGCTTATTAGCTAAGTTTCCTTTTAAGTTTGATATGAAAGATATTAGTGTAGGTAGTGGTTTAATAATTGGAAGAAGCAATATTGAAGAATTTCTTAATCATGTTAATGGTTTAAGCAATTTTAACGAGAAACCATTGGTTGAACTTACCAATTCTTACGAAACTGCTATAGCTTCTTTAGTTGGAATGATAGAGGCAAGATTCGTTAATCTCAATCCTATTTTGCAGCAAATGTTTCTCAAACTTGATGATATGGAAGATGGTGAGGATAAGGATTTTGTGTGAAAAACTCTACTTATGGAGTTTAATGACGTGGCTAGAGAAGCTAGGAAGATATTTGCGCACTATAACATGGTTGGTTATGTGATCAATATTGTGCATACCTTGAAGACATTGGACATCAAAACCAATGATTGTGTTGGTAAAACTAAAGGTGAGAAAGAGGTAAAAATTCCTATCCCATTTAAATTGCCTGGTATGGCCGACGCTTCGGTAGATAACTTTGGGTGGATTGCTCCTCAAAATCTATTTGATGAGAGTAGTCAACCAAAGAGAAAGGAAAGAGGAGATTCTCAGCCTTGCATTGGTAGGATACAATGCATTTATGATAAGTTTGCTAGCCTTAGTTTGGAAGATGACGATAATCTTTATTTTGAAAAGACTTGATATTTGACATTGCGCCTAGCTAAAAGGCGTTAAAGAAAAGCGCTTGTTGGGAGGCAACCCAATTTTAGTTTCAGTTTGTTTTTACCTTTTTTGAGTCATGGAGTTGTTGCTTCAGTAGCAAATTCATTGTATCCTTTTTTAGTTTTTGTGTGCCAAGAATTAGCCTCTAATGCTTAAAGAGTGCAAAGTTTTGTTTTGCTGTCCAGAAACAGATTCTGAGCTCCTGTTGCAGGAAAATCCGAAAAATCCCAGAACATTTTATTTTCTGGATATGTTTGACAGCAAGCCTTATACTTTTATCTATCTTTCATTAGTTTTAAGTTTTTTTATTTGAGACAAGTAAGTGCCTCTAACAAATAGATCTTTACAGACTGTTCAGTTTTGACAGATTCTGCCTTTATTTGTGTTTGCCTCTTTTATTAACGTCATTAGTCGTACTTTTGGATGGAGTGCTACCCTTGAGGCTTAGTAAACAGTAGCTAATGCTAAATTAAGTTTGTGCAATTTATCTTAGTGGAACCCAAGTGAGTTTTGTTTTATTGGGACTAACCCTCTAATCAGTTTATGCAAAGTTTTGTGTGAAGCGAGTTTTTTGGTTCCACGAGAGAAGATGATGAACGAAGTCAAAGAATGGACAAAAGCACAAGCTTGGGGATGCCCCCATGGAACCACACTGAACATTCAAGAATACTCAAGCATCTAAGCTTGGGGATGCCCAAGGCATCCCCTCTTCTTCATCGACAACCATCAGGTCGTCTCCGTTGAAACTATGTTTTTATCACTTCTCATATTATGTGATGTTCTTGGAGCGTCATTTTATTTTGCTTTCAGTTTGTTTTAGCTTGTTTGCTGGTCATGTACTTTGTTGGATCCTTGCTATCTTGTGTGGGAGAGAGACACGCTCCGCTTTTTCATTAGAATACTCATGTGCTTCGCTTATATTTTGTTGAGTATTCTTAGCTTTGTTTTCTTGTCAGCTCTTGTGCTTCGCTTATATCTTTTTAAGAGCTGTTAGTTGTTGTTATTAGACTCTCTTTTGCTTCAGTTATATTTTTTAGAGAGTTGTTTGTGGTAGCTTGCTTGATTTGTTGGAATGATAAAAATGTCGTGCATGTGGTAGTGGTGTGATGAAAAACTTGTATAGTCGTGTAGATCTTCATGTTTGAATAACTTGAAACTTGCCAATTGTTTTGAGATGTTAAGTGAATTAATGCTTAAACTTGCTGGTTATTTAAGCTAAGGCTCATTAGTGAAGAACTACTGTTAAAGCTTGAATTTATAAAGTTTCGTCATGCTTGTAAGTTCGATAGGCAAGTGTTTTCATCAAATGAAAGTTTGGTTAACAAAGGAGACAGTTTAGAGTTTTTGTGGTTGTGCTTAATGTATGTTCTATAGTCATTCTTGTTCCAGTTGTTGGTGCTTTTTTCTTTGATATCTTTGCTAGCCAAAAACTCTGTATTGAGCGGGAATGCTGCTCGTGCATCCAAACTCCTTGAGCCAAATATCTTTCCAGCAGTGTCCACCATACCTATCTATACATGGTATTTCGTGCCATTCCAAGTAAATTTGTCATGTGCTACCTTTAAAACTTCAAAATAATCCAATTTGTGCCTCTGTTTTTAAGCTCACGAGGAAGTAGTGAGGAATTTTTGTTATATCCTGTGTTAAGCAAGTTAATTTCCCCCCTTTCACCTAGTGAGGATGGATTACGTGCTCACTTAAATTTGACGAGAGTTGGCAAGGGCTCCCAGCCCACAAAATATAAATTCAACATCATTAATATCTCCTTCACACAATGAACCTGAGAAATCGGTCAGACATTGGCTAGTAATAAACAAAGGAGAAAGAGGAATGTACTCGTTCCTCTATGGGAGCCACTCTCACAAGTCTAAAAGTCTTGCTTGGTACGGGGTGCTTGTTGGCGTGATCACACGTTCGCTGGGGAACCCCAAGAGGAAGGTATGATGCAGTAAAGTAGCAGTTTTCCTTGATTACAAAACCAAGGTTGTCAGGTCCAGTAGAACTTGGAGAAGGCTTAGCGAGGTGTCAATCTACTCTGGCGCTTATAGATTAACGTGAACCTGCACACAATCACAAACAAGTACTTTGCCCCAACGAAACAGAGAGGTTGTCAATCTCTCCGTCTTGCCGAACACAAAGGATTAATTGTGTAGATGTAAAATATGATGAGAGTGAAATATGACCAGGGAGCAAATGATGATGAAAAGCTATTAAAACGGTTGTAAACAATATAGGAAAATAGGACCGGAGTCCACAGATCACTAGCGGTGTCTCTCCAAAAGATATACATGATGGGTAAACAAATTACAGCATGGCAATTGACAGAATTGTGGGTGCAAAGCAATGCTATCATAAAACAATATAGTTCACCGTTTCAGACCTAGGTGACGAGGACCAGGCTTTTAGGAAGATCAGACTTCGTGCGGAGGATGTGCAAGGAAAGAATGTGCTCACAAATTTCTGGGTAATCGGTAAAATATATCTCTTCTCAGTGACAAAACATTACAAGTGATGGCGCTCCCACCCCACCCACGTCTCCCCTAACCTAATCGTCGGCGATCTCACATCTCCGGCGACCAAACGCCATTTCTGTTCCAATCAACTTTCTCCCCACCCCCAAAAACCCTTTTCCCCAAGATGATCCCTCCTGCATGGATCTGGAGGGTGACCTACACCACGGCTAAAGATCTGGATCGTGGACGTGTCAAGGCCTACGATGGTTTTCTTCATCTTTGGACGGCAAGGGATTGGATCGCTCTTGTCAACGCCAAAGGAATGGGTGTTGCTGGAAGATTCATGAGAAAGGGAGAGTACATCGACGTTGGATCTGAGGTAAAACTCCCATCTCACGTGCTTACGATTGTTGCATGTACAAAGTCTACGTCCTCCTTTGTGAGGGCTGCCGGGGAGCTCCCTACGGATAGATCGGAGGTCTTGGATGGATCTGAGGTTTTGGCTGTGGATCAGCCCATGGATTCCTCTACTGATCAAGATAATGTCAAGGATATTGGTCTTATGGCCTCGGCAGTACATGATGCAATCTCTCTGGGTTTGGATTTCTCTCCTGGCAATAGGTTTGCGAAGGATATTAAAAAGTGTTTTGGCCTTGATGTTCACCCATCAATTAAATCTGGGCATTTCATCTTGGTGGTCTCTTTTGGCCGCACCTCCTTTCGGCTTGATGAGGACTCTGCTGCAATGGCTCTAGAGGCAGTGATTGGAGGTCTCTGTGGCGAGCTTAAAGTTTCGTGTTTGGCTGACAGAACTTTTTCTTTCAATGTATCGAGTCAAAGGGTGGGTTTTAAGGTTTATAATCTTAGATCCTATTCATGCAAACAATTCAAATGTTTCTTTCACTTATGGGGACGTGGAGGCCCTAATTGGAAGCTGGAGTTCAAAAATTGGCAGAGGGAAGAAAGTCAGCAATGGACTATTGTTAGTCCAGGAAAGAAGAGGGTGCAGCTAGGCATGCAGGCGTTGGCTAAACCTGTCCCTAAGTCTATTGTCAGGGGCAAGGATGCTCCTAGAAAACAACTGTGTTTCTCTGATAATCTGAGTTATGTGGCATGTGTGGGTTACTCCAAGCCTGCGGCCTCTTCTGAACCTCCTAAATTATATCAAACTGCGTCTACTCCGGTGATTACTTTTGGCTCTATTAAACCTTTTGAGTTCTCTCAATTGGTATCAAGCAAATCTGTTGCGTCAGGTGTAGATGCCTCTTCTGACAGCCAACATGAGCCCAACAGGACAGAGGCAGAAAATAACTCGCCCCACAACTTGCCCCATGCTGAGCCCACTGGGCTGGAGGAGGTGGTTGACGATATTGCTTATCGATTCTGGAAGTGTGGACGGTGTCTTTCCATGGGCCATGACACTAAAGATTGCGTTAATAGGGTTCGTTGCAGGAGTTGTTTCAAGCTGGGTCATTATCGGAAAAACTGCCTCTCCAAAAAAGAAAAGATCTGGGTACCTAAGAAGTCTAGTAATGATACCGATACCGGTCACATCAAGGACACAGAGGCTTCCCCTGCCGTTTCGTCTCCAAAAACCCCAACCCCTGCTTCGACAGCTCCGACTTCGCCGCCCCCCTGCCCTCCTCCTCCGCCATTGCCGTCGGCTTGCCTGAGTTCTAGTAGCTGCATGGCGGCTTTCGAACTTGACCCGGGTCGGTTTGTTCCTCTGGGTCACGAGATCATCGACGGTGGCCCGACGAGACTTCCCCGCACCTACTACAACTCTTCGGTCAGGCCGCCGCACCGACATGGTGCCTTCTGTGTGGCTTCGTTGTTGCCTCCGCAGCCGCAGCATCAAGAAGCCCATTGGAGGGAACAGGTTAGAATCTTCATCACTGAGGTGTTGGAGCGTCAGGTTCGATCTGTTAGTCCGTGTTTGTTTGGGATTGGGATGTTTGAGCTTAGTAGCCCTGCCGCTTTATCTGCTTTGGTTCACCATGGCCCGTATCATCTACACAATAATATCTTCGTCAGATTTGTGAATCATGACAATAGAGAGAGGATTCATCGGGCAGTGCAGGGATTTCGTCGTGGTTGGTTGATGCTGCTAGGTGTTCCTTTGGATTATAGGAACGATTATGATATTACCAATGCCATTGCTGCTTTTGGGAAGTTCATTAGTTGGCACCAGGATGATGCGGTTAAAGACCGAACGCTTGTTTATGCAGCTTTCAATTCCCCGGCACAAGTTCCCCGTGATGTTGTATTTGGGGATTACAGTGATTTAGGAGCTGTGAAAGAAACCTGGACAGCGCCTTGTTATATCCTAAGTGCAGATTTTGCTGATGTCATACCGGGAGATGAGGACCCAATGCCTTTGGATGGGAACCCACATCCTTTGCCAGGTAATTTAGTGGAAGATCCACACATGTTTGTGTTGCCCCAGTACCCTGAAATTGGGTGGAATGGTGACCACCTGAATCCTCAGCATAATGAGGAGCCTATCCCTGAGGTGCAGGACCAGCCGATGCCACAAGAAGAGGAAGTTGAACAACCTGAGGAGATGCTGGTTGATAATTCCATTGTGCTTGATCTTTCTGGGAACTCTAATGATTCAGTTAATCAGGCAGACTTTGAAGCAGATCAAGTTAATGGCCTTGCTCTTGTGCCAGGCCAGCAGATGTTGCAAGCCAACAATGTGGTGCAGGTGGGCTTTATGGTGTTTGGGCCTGCTCTTCCTCCTGCCATGCTTTGGGACAGGGCCACAAATTTTATTCTTCCAAGATTCTTGATGAAGGAAGGCCCAAGACCTGCTCTGAGGATGGTTGGTGCCACAGCCTGCTCTGCCAAGAGATCTGCTATGGTTGCCTTTGATGAAGGAGTTTCTTTTGCACCTCTTGCTTTTGATTTTGTGGCCTCTGTTTCTAGGAGATTTGTGCCTCCTTTTTGTAAGCCAGTTGCAAGGGCTTTATGCTTCCCTGATAATGATGATTCTGATGATGCCTCTGCTGCAGCTCCAACTATGGTGTTTGCCTCTCCTTCTACTGCTAAAAGGAGGTACAATGTTAGGAGAGGGAAGAAGAATGTCCCTGTGGATGCCTCATCAGTCAGGAGGTCTGCAAGGCTTAGTGCTCTGTCTGATGGTTTTAAGCCAATTCCTATGTGTGACAGCAGCTCTAAGAGGCCAGGCAAGAAGTCCAAGGTGAAGAAGCAGGACACAAAGTTGAAGGGGCAGAGTGATGCTTCGGCAGTGGAAGAATTTCCAGAGACTCCAATCAAGGTGCTGCAGAATGTTGGCAGGGTTTTAGGGATTGATGCTGCCAAGATCTCAGAGGAGAAGCTTACTGCCTTTCCTACGATCAAGACTGCTAAGAAGCCTGTTTAAATGATTTATTCAAATGACATTTGTATTTTGAGGGGTGTTCTTTGTACCCCTGTGCTCTGGGGCTTGTCTGAATTTAGGTCTTTTGCCTTGAACTATGTTGGTGGCTGGTTATGCTCTATGGCTGGTGTGTCTTTTGCTATGCATGAGACTGTGCTTTTGTGGTACTTTGTGTTTTATAAATGAATAGACAACAATCTCGTATATGGAGGGTGTTATGTTGGAACGTGCGTGGACTAAATGCTGACTCTAGGCATAGAGCCTTGCGTTCGAAAATTGAAGAAAGTCAAGCTACTGTGGTGTGCATCCAGGAAACCAAATGTGAATATATTGATCATAAATTACTGAGGAAATTCTGCCCTAAACGTTTTGATAATTTTGCCTATATCCCATCTAAGGGGGCCTCAGGGGGACTGCTGATCTTATGGTGCTCTGCAATATTTAGTGGGAAGGTTGTTGAAATTGCTGATTCTGGTATAATTGTGGAGTTCACTTCGGTCCATAATGGTAATCTTTGGACTTTGGTTTCAGTGTATGGGCCTTGCAAGGGTGTGGAAAGGGACAATTTTGTGTCCTGGCTCTATGGATTACAAATTCCTGTTATGAGTAATTGGCTCCTGCTAGGGGATTTTAATTTCATTAGATCCCCTGATAATAGAAATAAGCCTGGTGGTGATGTGAATGAGATGTTCATTTTTAATGATATAATTGGGCACCTGGGCCTAGTGGAGTTGCCACTCAAAGGGAGGGCTTACACTTGGTCTAACATGCAAGCTGAACCTCTTCTTGAGCAGTTGGATTGGTTTTTCACCTCACCTAACTGGGTTTCTGATTTTCCTGACACTGTGGTGCTCCCCCTGGCCAATACTGCCTCTGATCATGTTCCCTGTGTGGTAAATATTTCCACTACCATTCCTAAGGCCAGCATCTTTCGTTTTGAAAATTTTTGGGTAGAGCAAGCTGGTTTTTTGGAATGTGTGTCTGCAGCTTGGGAGAGGGAGTCCCTAAAGAGGTCAAGTGCAGGAGTGTTAGCTGATAAATTCAAAGCTTTGAGGTATTCTCTCAAAAAATGGCATAAGAGCTTGTCCAAGTTAAAGGCACTGATTGAGAATTGCAATAAGGTGGTGGCATTTATGGACTACTTGGAGGAGCAGAGGCCTCTGTTTTTGCCTGAGTTTAATTTCAGGAAAATTGTCAAGTTGCATTTGGAGGATTTACTTCTTATTGAGTGTAATTATTGGAGGAAAAGGTGCACTGTTAGATGGATTAAGCTTGGAGAGGATAATACTAAGTTCTTCCATGCTATGGCCACCACAAGATTTAGGAGGAATACCATTGCAATGCTGAGAGGTGATGATGGATTGATGGTGTCTGAGCATGAGGAGATGGCTGGCCTTCTGTGGGCTGCATATAAGAATAGAATGGGGCTATCTGAGGGTATTAATATGCAGTTTCAGCTGAATGCTTTGTTTGAAGAGGTCCCTGGTTTAGATAGTATTACTGTGCCTTTTTCCAGGGAGGAAATGGATTTGGTGGTGAAGCAGATGCTACCGGATAAGTCTCCTGGCCCAGATGGTTTTAATGGCTTGTTTCTCAAGAAATGTTGGCCAATAATTAAGGAAGACTTCTATAGGCTTGCTGATGATTTTCATTCTGGAGGGTTGCAGTTGCAGAATATTAATGGGTCTTTCATTACTCTGGTCCCCAAGTGTCAGTCTCCAGTTGAAGTGAATGATTTCAGGCCTATATCTTTGACAAATGTTTGCCTCAAGTTTCTCACAAAGTTGGTGGCTAATAGGCTGCAAGACCATATTTTGAGATGCATCCACAAGAACCAATATGGCTTTCTTAAGTCGAGATCTATCCAGGACTGTGTGGCTTGGGCTTTTGAGTATTTACATTTGTGTCATGTGTCAAAAAGGCCGGTGATTGTACTTAAGTTGGATTTTGCTAAGGCTTTTGACACAATTGAGCATGAGGCTATTCTGCAGGTGATGAGGGCTATGGGTTTTAATGAGTTAATGCTCAGATGGGTTAAGGAGATTCTATCTTCTGGAACTTCCTCTATTCTTCTGAATGGAGTTCCTGGAAAGCAATTTGTGTGTAAAAGAGGAGTCAGGCAGGGTGATCCTCTGTCGCCTTTGCTGTATGTGCTTGGGTCTGAGCTGCTGCAAGTTGTGGTGAACAAGTTGATGCAGGATGGGGAAATTTGTTTGCCATTCAAACCAATGATCCTGATTTCCCAATATTGCAATATGCAGATGATACATTGTTGGTTCTGCCTGCTGAGTTAGGGCAGGTTTTGGCTGTTAAAAGTTTGTTGCAAAAATTTTCGGTCTCCACTGGATTGAAGATTAATTTTCATAAATCCACAATGGTGCCTATTAATGTGGACTCGGCTCAGATGGAGATTTTGGCCAATGGTTTTGGGTGTAAGGTGGAATCACCACCTTTCACATATTTAGGATTGCCAATGGGAACAACCAGGCCTAAAATTATAGATTTAATGCCTATTGTTACTAAGTTGGAAAGGAGGCTTTGTACCACTTCTTGTTTTCTGTCTCAAGGGGCCAGGCTTCAGTTGATATCATCAGCCCTGTCTTCTATGCCAGTGTATTTCATGTGCTCTCTTCAGTTGCCTGCAGGGATTATTGCTCAACTGGATAGAATTTTGAGACAATGTTTATGGAGGGGTAATTCTGACACTCCTAAACAAGCTTTAGCTGCCTGGGATATGCTATGCAAGCCCAAAATGAGTGGTGGAGTGGGCATTGTTAATTTCAAGAGACAGAATGAGGCTTTGCTGCTGAAACATCTAGATAAGTTTTATAATAACTCTGAGGTGCCATGGGTGCAGTTGATTTGGTTTAGTCATTATCAGAATATGGTGCCCCATGCTGAAAAACTTTGTGGTTCCTTCTGGTGGAGGGATATAATGAAATTGGTTAATGATTATAGAGCTGTTTCAGTGGTACAACCTGGAAAAGGGAATTCTTTCTTATTCTGGTCTGATAAATGGTTGTTCAATGGTTCCTGTCAGACCATTGCAGACAGGTATCCCAGATTATTCTCTTATGTGTTGGACCCCTTAAAATCGGCAGCTGAAGTATATGAGACAGAGGATCTCTCCTCTTTGTTTTACTTGCCTTTGTCTGCACAGGCATATCAGGAATTGGTGGGCCTATCTGCAGCTATGCAGGCCTCTCCATTGTCTATGGATCGAGATGTTTGGGTTTATGTTTGGGGCCCAGTGTATACTTCGGCCAGATATTACAAGCATTTGCATGCTGAGGTTTCTGGGCTGGGTATCTCTAAGTGGATTTGGAGGTCGAGTTGTATCATGAGGACCAAGTTTTTTGCCTGGCTTCTGCTCAATGACAGGCTTAATACAAAGGACCTCTTGAAAAGGAGGAACTGGCAAGTGACAGATGACTATCACTGTGTACTTTGTCCCAATAGAAGTTATGAAGACAGGATGCATTTGTTCTTTGTCTGTAATTTCAGTCACAGAATTTGGACATATTTGCAAATAGATTGGTCCTTGGGACAGGATATTCAGTCAGCTGCAGTTCAGGCTAGGAAGGATTTCAAGCAGCCATTTTTTATGGAGGTGGTTATTCTGGCCTGTTGGAACATCTGGAAGCAAAGAAATGGTAAGATTTTTGAAGATGAAAGGCCCAGCTTTGCAGGCTGGAAGAGGGGTTTTGTTCATGATATTTCTATGCTTGAGCATAGAATTAAGTTTAAGCATAAACACGCTTTGTTAGCCTGGATAGGCAGCTTATTGTAATCTTTGTAAAAAGGTAGTAGGAGGTAGATGTTTGTAGATATCCCTGTACATATTACTTTTTGGTCCACATGAAATAAAATACTGTGGGGCTTTTGCCTCACAGTCCTTATACCTCAAAAAAAAAATATAGTTCACCGTTTCATCTAATATGGGCATTACGTCAAAATACATAGACCGTTATCCAACTGCATTTATGACTAATAATCCACCCCGGGATCGCTATCTAGCATGTCACCCAAAAGTATTAAGTTGCAAGCAACAAATCATTGCAATAAGCAAAGTGCATAATATAAGCAATGTAAATAACACAAGGAAATCACACCGCTATTTTCTCCCTAGTGGCAACAACACATCTCTAGTCTTAATCGTTTCTGTCAACCCGAGCTCAGACAAAGAGAGGCATGAACCCACTATCTAGCATAAATACTCCCTCATACAACACTAATAATTACTTGGCCAAAGCATCCACTAGCATCGGAGAGCATGCAAGATCATAGATAAAACATAACACATAGATGAACAAAAGTAATGACTTCCACAATTCATCGGATCCATGCAAACATGATCATGTAGCAGTTACAGATAATATGATCTTGATCATGATAGGCAGCTCACAAGATCTAAGCAATGGAGTACAAGGAGGAGAGACAACCATCTAGCTACTGCTATGGACCCGTAGTCCCGTGGTGGACTACTCACGCATCACTCCGGAGGGAGTCACGGTGGTGTAGATGCCTCCGGTGTCGATTCCCCTCTCCGGCAGGGTGCCGGGAAGAGCTGCAGAACCCTCCTGAACTAGGGTTGGCGATGGCGGTGGCCTCGGACGTCTTCTGGAAAATATGATCGGGTACTTAGGGTTTTCGGGTCGAAGACTAATTTTAGGCGAAGGGGTGACTCAAGGAGGCGAAGGAGCCGCCCAGGTGGGGCCTAGGCATGGCCTAGGGTGGGGCCGCGCCTGGAGGGTGTCTGGAGGCTGTGGCCTCCCCCTCCGGGCGTCCTTCTGGCTCCGTCTTTGTTTCATCTTGGAAATATATCCCGTAAATTTTTAGCACATTCCGAGAAACTTCTTAGAACAACTTTTCTGAAACAAAAAGACAACAGAAAACAGGAACTGGCACTAGGCATCTTGTTAATAGGTTAGTTCCATAAATCATGCCAAAATGATATAAAAATAGTATAAAAACATATGGCACTGATATATAATCAAGCATGAAACATCAAAAATTATAGATACGTCGGAGACGTATGAGCATCCCCAAGCTTAACTCCTGCTCGTCCTCGAGTAGGTAAGTGATAACAAAATAATTTTTGAAGTGACATGCTACCAACACAATCTTGATCATGTAATCATGTAAAGCATATGAACTGACTGCATTGATCCAAAACAAAGGTTCATTGAATGAAACAAACAATGATTAACCAGGTGTAACATCTAAGCATGAATTTACTAGAAAATAGTACTTTGGAGATTTAAAAGTATAACACTTGACAATGATTGATATCTCACAAAGCAATATTAGTTCAACAAAGGGGTTCGTCCAACACAAAGGAAGATTTAAGTTTTCAGCAAAAAGCTTTAACTTGCAACTTGTTTATCTCAAGATAAAGTCAATACAAAGTTTTCACAGTTAGACACAAAGATAACATGAAGTAAAACATGAACCAAAGTTGACACCAAGTGATTACTTGAGGAGTTAAGAAGGAAGAGGAAGACCGACTCAACATAAAAGTAAAAGAAAGGCCCTTCGCAGAGGGAAGCAGGGATTAGTCATTTGCTAAAGCTTTTTATTATTTTTTGATTTTTTTGACAAAACTAAAACTGTTTTGAGATAGCATGCTTTCGTCAACGACTTCACAGTAAAGAAACTAGCTAGTCCCCCATTTCAAGCAAGGCTTTTGAGAGCGGCTGGTTTTAGAGGAATGAGGTCGCTCCTCTTTTTTTCCTTTGTGTTGACCACTAACCAATGTTTTGACTGATTTCTCAGGTTTTCATTGTGCAGAGGAGAATGGTGAGTTATATATTTATATTTTGCTTAAGCCGCTCTCGGGTCAAATTCAAGTGTGGACATGAACCATCAACACCGGGTGAAAAGGGGGGAAATGACCTTGCTTTTCACAGGTTATATCTAGCTTCCTACTGCTTCCTCATGAGGAGACTATTGACAGAGACCATCGACGTTGACCACGTTGTTGATTTCAAAGTCCTACTGGTTCGATTAAACCTTGGTTCTTCACTGAGGGAAAACTGCTACTTGCTACATCCACGCCTTCGCTTGGGGCACAACCCAACTTTGCCAGTAATCATCAAGCCCTCCGGGATCGATCTCCCCTCGGGTCAGTGTGCCGGGAGCAACTTCAGAATCTCCCCAAATTGGGTTTCGAGGAGGCGGTAGCGTCGGGCCGTGTTTCTAGAAAATAAGCATCACCCTGATGATTTTAGGGTTAAAGGGTTTTTATCGGCGTTGGAGGGGGCCGAGACGACGCCCGAGGGGCAGGGGCGGGTCCCACCTGCGGGTATAGGTGGGGCCGTGGCCAACTGCCGCCCCTGGCCCCTGGGTGGCCCCCTAGGTCCCCCTTTGGTCTTCGGCTTCCTTTTGTCGCATATAAAATCGTCGTAAATTATTGTCCAATTCCGAGAATATTTTCAGAAATAACTTTTCTGAAATAAAAAAACAACAAAAACAGGGAACTGGCACTAGGCATCTTGTCAATAGGTTAGTCCGACAAAAAGCCTAAAAATAATGTAATAAAGTAATAAAAACATGTCACAATGGCATATAACTAGCATGGAATAATAAAAAATTATAGATATATTTGACACGTATCAACCGACGGTAGTGACGGCTGGCCTACCGAGCGGGCCAGCTTGCTGAAGCATAAGGCAGAAGCCCCAAGACGGTGGTCAGTGATCAAACTGCCATGTTGTACAACACACGACCGTAAGCCGGATTAGCCTAGCAGTTCTTATCCTGGCCGGTGATGGTTGTTCCCTTGTAAGCCCTAGGACCGGCTTCCAATATAAAGTCGGCCTAGAAGCCTTTAGGCTAACGACAAATTTGTAACATGTACGCGATTTATCGCCTATAGTGAATTATAGCATCACATGGGGTTCCTCCGCCGCCAAGGAGCAAGCTGGGTAACTTGCGTAAACTCTCACAGCCAGATCACCGGTGGCCTCACGCTCCCGTCTCTCCCTTTAGGTGCTCTACCCTCTATGTCACACATTTTACTGTACCATGACAACGACGCAGGGGCGGCCACGGTCGCGGTCGGGCTAGGCCACTGATGGCCGGAACGATGCCGGAGCGGGGCACTCGATTCCCCGAAGGAAGAAGCGTTTGTTCTCTTGCTCCTCTATGCTGGTAGTTCCGTACAGGAGGAAGAAGATGTGTAGGGAAAGAAAGAAAGGCCCAATGAAGGTCTCGTGTGATTGGAAATTTTAGGCTGATTTCTTTAAAATATCTATTTTGGAAAGACACCATTGGTACAAGGCAACTCTAGAAGACATCACAAGATTTCATACAGTAAAAGTGGTTTGCGGTATGGAAGTTGATCTGCCTAAATAGACCCTGCAAATATATACTACTACCTCTATCCGAAAAAGGATGTCATATCTTTGTCTAGAATTGAATGTATCTAGACACTAAATCTTGTCTAGATATATTCAAATTTAGACAAAGATATGACCTCCTTTTTGGGACGGAGGGAGTACAATTTTTAAAATTTTGGTTTTGCTGCATTTCAACATATATGCATTAAAACAAAGATTAATGGACATGACTAACAAGCGGCGCCGCATCAAGGGAGGCTCCGTGCGACGGTTCCTAGTAAAGATGCATGTGGTGACGTGGCGATGATGTCATCTTAGATTCCTTTTGATGTTTCAATTAAAAAACTTTTATCTCTCAAAGCGATAATCCCATTAAAAATCCATTTTCACCGTTTGCTTAGTCGCGTCGAGGTCTACGAAACTAGATCCTATGTTGCCATGTTTTGACAAAAAAAATTCTTCAGTAGTTACTAGATTGTTATCACTAACCTACCAGATTATAATAACTTGGTTATCAGGTTTTTGTATACTATTCTACACCAAATTAAGGCCGCATGATACTAGTATATGTGCAACAATAACATTTCTTAGGTATTGGAAACAATTGAACTCTTAATCTCTAACTGTATATATCATTGCAATGTTGAAAAAAAGTTTTAAACAATCATTCAATAACCATGTATAATTATCATGGTAACTGTTCGATACTAATCTGGTAACCATAGTGTTTTAATCTGGTAATTGGTATGATAGGAAAAGTTAATCACACTAGATATTTCGATGTGTTGCAATTGTCAAAAAATGTGTAAAAAGTTATATAGTAACCATGTATAATTATCCAGGTAGCTCTTTGGTGCTAATCTGATAGCCATAGTACTATAATCTGGCAACTGATGCAAAAAAAAAAATCGTCAAAACATATCAACAATGGATCTAGTTTTGAAGCCCTCATCGAGGCGAATTTAACAATACAAACAGATCGATAATCGGTCAAACAGTTTGGGAGAAATCAATTTAAATTTTCGAATTTTGTAACTAATGCGACGACGTCACCATAAGGTGGCAGATTTCTGCATGGATACATGTGCTCTCTTTTATAGGGAAAAGCACATACAATCTGCCGCCGCATCCCGAACCCTCCCCATGCGGCGCTTTTCATTATATTTTCCCAAGATTAATTTATGTGGTTCATACACAATAGAGTTCAAACAGAGCACATAATGCATATATAGCGGGGGATTAACAAAAGGAGCACACATGATACTTCACAGGAGCCATCTAGGAGGTGGCGGTGCTAGCGACCTCAGTCGATGTCATCTTCGTAGTCGACAATCAGGAACTGCTCCCAAGCCTCTTTTCTCGGCCTCTGACGTCACCAGGTCCTCCCACTCCTATTCCTCCTGCTCACGACACCGCTCGTCGTACATGACAGAGCGTTTGGAGCGGCAGGGGGCCTTCGCCATCATCCTCCTCTGCGAGTCGACGTTTGTGGGCCCCCTAGTGTCATTGTCAGAGATGGAGTTGGAGGTTGACGCTGATAAGCACATAGACCGGAGCAGGGCGGCGTGCGAGCTACTCGCCTCCTGGTCGTTGTCGCGCCGTGACCATCCTCCTTCGGGTGGGATCTGGACTTCCCAGCACACGCGCTCATCCATCTCCCACAGCTTAGCCCACACGGCCGGGCCGGGAGTGGCGAGAGAGGTGGTTGCGTGCACCTACGGTGCGGAAAGCCCGGAATTCCTTTGTCAGCGCTCGTCGGTGGAGGCCGACGAGCGAGCTCCACCTCTCCGACGGGCACCTTCCGACGAGTTTACCGCCCACATTCCGGCTCCAGTGGAGGCGAGAGTGGGGGAGATTGTAGATCTAGCTAATCTGGTCTTTTGTACTGACATGTAAGAATAAAAAGTTCTCATAATCAGGAGCCTTTTCCAAATTCAAAGCAATCTGTTGACCTCATTTTATAGAACACGGAGTATGCATGGGGCCAAGTCGCTCCACTTGTGCCATTCCATCAAGCAAAGCCAATGGGCGTTCGAGAAACATGTGAGCAATGATTTCAGATAGCCACATCAAATCCCGCATCCCATCCGACAGCTGGGACTGCGAGCGTCCGTGCGTTGCACACATGACGCAGCACAGCAAAGCAAGCCAGGGGCCATCACGTCGTGTGCACGGGACGGGAGTACTCGGCGCTGGACAAAGCAAACGCCACGGGCATGGGCCAACGGCTACAAGACATATAAAGACTTGGGTGAGATCTCACCTTTAGATGAGATCGTGAGATCAGCAAAAAAAAAAATATATTTTCGAATTGCTAAAAAATCTGAAAAAAAATTGACAACATACATCTCGGTACTTTACACAATGTCAAAAAATTTCAGCTCAAAATTCGACCTACAGCGTGAGAAACAAAAAAGAGAAATTATGCTATGAATAGTGTCAGATTTGAGTACACAGTGTTTTGCACTATTCACACCGAAATTTCTCTTTTTTGTTTCTCACGCTGTAGGTCGAATTTTGAGCTGAAATTTTTTGACGTTGTGCAAAGTACCGAGATGCATGTTATCAATTTTTTTCAGATTTTTTAGCAATTCGCAAATATATTTAAAGAACTGGCGAACCGGCAAATCGGCATTAACGCGAGCGCACGCAGGTGGCGACGAAAGGATCGGAAATTCGGAATCCAAATCCGTCCCGCGTCAGCGCGCGGCGACGACGCAAAGCAGCCGCGGCACGATCCCCATTTCTTTCTTTTTTTCTTTTGATTGAATCCATCCCAATCTTTTCGTACAGTAGCTACTACTCTAGTGTGGTTGGATGGTCAGGACGAACCTGTGGTTAGATGGATACTTGTATCACTAGCCCATTCAAATTTAAACCCTAGGGTTGATATCTATATGTCGTATATAAATACTATAAATACGGAATATTCTTTTAGTAGGAGGTGAGGACGTTTCTACCGATAGCGTGGTGACTTTTGTCAATATGAAGACCTGATCCGTCGGCTCAGTCAGACGCTCGGTAAAGTGTGCTTGTGTGCATTCATAGGGTTTTACGTGCGTGCATATATATGAGTGCCTGCGTTATAGTGTATTTCTCAAAAAAAAAAAAAAACTACACAACACGGCGTGGTGGTGGCGTGTGGCTTCTTCTTTTGACGGTAAGGCCGGGCTGATGTTTAGGGCCAATTCTTTTCGGCCTAAAAATTAACCAGCTTAGCTGATAAATTAAGCTGAAGCCGAAAAGAACTCGAATTTTAAGCCAGGCTTAATTTTTCAGCCACCGTAGCTCGCTGGGTAAGGCCAGTTCTTTTGGGCTTAAAAACCAGCTTCGCTGATAAATTAAGTTGGAGGTGAAAATAACTCGAATTTAAGTCGGGCTTAATTTTTCAGCCATTGCCGCTCGTTGTGTAGTAAGCTTTCACTGATCGACCGCCAGGCACCCTATGGAGGGAGCTCCTATGTGCCGCTCTTAGCGGCACTGCACCCCGCGCCGCCTGAGGGAAAAGGGTTGGGGCCGTGTTTTCGGGGGCCCATTAACAGGTATGTTTTTTCTTTCTTTTTCTTTATTGTTTTATGTTTTATATTTTGTATATATCTTATCCGATTTATTTCTTTCAAATCTGAACATTCTTGAAATTTAAACATTTTTAAATTTGATTTTTTTCTATCTAAAATATTTTTTAAATCTGAACATTTCAAATTAGTAAATTATTCAAATCAAATAATTTTCGAAATTCGAAAGTTTTTAAATTTTGAACAAAATTTAATTTTATCAAATTTCAAATTTGAACAATTTAAATTTGACATTTTTAATCTGAATATTTTTCAAAATCTGAACGTTTTAAAAACTTGAACAATTTTCAAATTTAAACATTTTTATATCTGAACTATTTTGGAATTTGAATGTTCTTCAAAAAATGAATGTTTTTTTAAAATCTAAACATTTTTTCAAATCTGAACATTTTCAAAATCTGAACATTTTCGAAATCTAACATTTTTTAACTTTGAACATTTAAAAAATCATTTTAAAAGCCCAAAACGATACTAAAGGTAAAAAGTAAAAATAAACAGATAAGGAAGAGAAAAAGAATAAAACAGAAAAGAAAGGAAAAAAACCAAAATAACAGAACAAATAGAATAAATGGGCCGGCCTAGTGCAGCGCGGGGTTGTGCGGCACGAGCCTCCCGGGCCGCTCCGAGCGGCAAATAATATTCCACCCTAAAGCGATGGGCCGATAAAAGAGTTTAGGGGTACGGTTCACCAAAGTGTATTCGGACCAAAGCTTTGGCCCAGAAGGCCACCAGGCCAGTTTGTCGAAGCTTTGGTTTTATGAAACACTCCAACGTACGTAACGTGCATTTTAGCATTTCCGCCTCCTCCTCCTTTTTTTTCCCGTGTGATGCCGTCAGCCAAAAAGCTAAAACACTCTCTTAAAAAGCACTTTGCTGATCGTACCGTCGACTTGGAGCCGTCAACATTTTCGCCTTGGCACACGAGAGACACGAAGTGTACACAAATATTAGCAATCTACAAGTTGACCCAGCGGCCAGCGGTCAATAGCAACAAGACAACCACTTGGGGCAAACATTGTCGACGAACCGCGAGTTTGGATTGACCAAAATCACGGCATGTCGTCACTCCTGGAGTCGAACACCTCCGACAAGTGCATTCAAAATGTATTTCTCAACCTGTATGTCTGGACCGTTTTTTCTCAACCATCAGCAAGTGAACCACCTCCAACAAATCTCCACCTGAACCTTCTTCTTTCCCGAGCCGCGCGCACATTAACCCCCAGCACCCCACTTACCAGTGCAATCAATGGCCAGCATCTCGGAGTAACTCCATCAAGCCAGGCGTGTAGCGTAGCAGAGTCGCCTGCCATGGGAGGAGAGAAAAAGGTCGTGGAGACCAAACTCGAGCAGAAGACGGCCGTGTACAAGGTGCACGTCCACTGCGGCCAGTGCGCGCGCGACATCGAGACGCAGTTCACCGAGTTCCATGGTGCGTTCCCTCCCGAGCTTCTCAGTGTCTGTACGATCATTCACTCCGCTGCATTTTTTTCTCTGTTTATCTGACAAGGGCTGGGGTGTACTGCAGGTGTTCAGGAGGTGAAATTGGACGCAGCGTCAGGGAAGGTAACCGTGAGGGGCGTCGGCTTCGATGTCGAGAAGCTCAGGGTCAAAGTCTCCAATGGTTGCCGGAAACATGTCGAGTTCATACCTCCCCCGAAAGAACTGGTCACCGAGATCAAGACCAAGGAGGAGGTAAACAACAGTCTCTCCGAAACCACCTCTTGTGAAGTGTGCGCTGTTCTATACGTGCAATTGCCCTGAACCTGAAACTCCTAATATTACCTGAATCTGGATACAAGATGTCGATAATTCCGTTCCGTTCCTAATGCTGCAGGAGCTGAAGATCATCACTCTAAAGGTTCCGTTGCATTGCCCTGACTGCGCACTCAGGGTCAAACAGATCCTACTTGAGCACAAGAGTAATTTGTCTCTCCGACAGTTCCCCTCGACCCGACTAAATATGCTAATTCGTACATGTTGAGCCCAGCACTGATATCGTTGCATACTAATTATTAATGTAGGTATTTACGCGGCAAAGACGGATTTTGGCAAGAACTCGTGCGTAGTCGAGGGCGTCATCGAGGAGAAGAAGCTCACCGAGTACATCTACCAGAGGACGCGCAAGCATTGCACCATCGAGAAGGTAGAGAAGAAGGTGAGAATCATAGAGGAGAAGGTCGAGGTGAAGGTGAAGAAAGAAGAGGTGAAGGGGAAGAAAGAAGAGGTGAAGGAGGTCGTGAAAGTGGTCGAGGAGAAGATCAAGGAGGTGGTCGCCCCCTACTTCATCCCCTGCACGCATCCGCACTTCATCGACTACTCGCACCCTTCATACCGTGGTGGCGGCTGTGGACGCCGCCGCTCGCCGTGCGGTGGTGGTGGTGGCTACGGTTATGGTTACAGTGGTGGTGATTACGGTCACGGCTACGGTGATGGCTATGGATCGTACACGCATTCTGATCTCAGCGGGTACCAGGAGACGTCGTTCTTGCATTGCTCGCACCCGGTAGGTTTCCTCAGCCACGAGGACCCGAATGCATGCTCCGTGATGTAAAGTATTCGTATTTTATTGCTAGCTAGGCAGATTTACGTAAAATATTGTTTAACTTCTGTAGTAAATAAGAACAGTAACTAATTAAGCAACGTTTTATGTGCTTCAGTTCAGGTTCTGAATCGTTGCTTGCATGCCTTGTAACTTGTACTTTGTATGCAAAGAATGTGAAGTCGAGTGTAAAGCGTAAATGCAAACCCGGAAAACACAACACCACACCTACTTGGACGTCCACGCACTTTTTTTCAGATTTGTGCGTACATTTCACACTCAAAGCAAACTTTGTACCTATATTGTCTTGATCGACGCTTTAATAATTTGATCCAAAACTATTGTTAATGCATGATTTTTTTTGCTAATACATTTTTTTGTTAATGATTGAATTAACAAAAAATATCACTAAAAAATCTAAAAATTTCCATATTCATTAAAAATATCAGTAACGATATGCATTACAAAAATTTTGTATCAAATTTGGAAGCAAAATTTATCAGACGCTAGAATAGTTACAACATGTAAATACAAAAAATCGTGAGCCTTCAGATGCACAATGAATGGCTGTGATAATGCGTGGACCTCAAACTAGTTGTGGAATCGCCGCGTTGATGCAAACCCCTACAACTACAAGAATAACTTGATTAGATCCCTTGTAAGAAAAGAATAATTTGATTAGATGCCACGAAGAACCATCGAATCAGAGCATACAATGGATCATAGCATGCAGTTCAAGTCACTAGTATAGATCTTATCGGGCCTTTTTAGCCCCCAATCACACATGTATATGTGATAACATCAATGCAGACAGTCTTATTCTAACTATGGATGTTAGAAAATCGCAATTGTGTGGTTATGTACATGTACGGTTTTCGCTTTAAAACTGTGTGAGATGGACGGGAAAATCGCACACGCTTTATAAAATCGAACAATGTCCTAGCTAGCCCATCTGGCCCCGTAACCCTAGACAAGACATCCCCATTACCCCACGATCTCTCTCACACATATCTTGCTCCATCCTCCGCATGTGTCACCCTGTATTTTGTCCTTTCCCCAATAGACTCTTATTCTATATGCATGGGTGAAAACCCTCTTCGGAAACTAAGAAATGCTCCGTCCCTAGAACCATGTCACTGATGTGAAGGACTAACCGACAACGGAGGCGCGAACCGTTTCGTTCAAGATCTCAACACAAATGGACATGCACATTTGTGTGCGGTCATGGCATCCACAACAGATATTTGGTTATCACCGTCAGCATTGCGCATTTTTCGTTTATATAACCACATATTTCTATCATGACTCCATTACATTTTCAAAACACGTTTAAATTCTTCACAACACAAGCCCAAGGATTATATCGACAACAATATTTCTTCATTGTAGGCACCACCACATAGAAAAGTGTCATCTTTACACATTTCAGTCGCAATGTCACCGAATACATTGTGTCATGTCTATATCAACAATATCTCAATGAAATAAGTCTAAAATTATAACTTGCAATGGAAGTAAGACAGTATGGAGTCCCTTAGTCTCAAATCAGCTCAACAAAATTAGAGAATAATGTAGACCCGAAAGAAGATGTGATCCTCTGAACATTAAACACCACAGATCCTCTCGACACTATGTGTCAGTATTAGTTTTTTAAATAATAAGTTGATACATGCTTGATTATGAACAAGTTGGATTTGGACAGATTGTATTTACAACGTAACCTAGGCAATGATGTGGTTCTGGTTGCGGGAAAGATTAGTAGACCCATGCCTTGACAAGATGATATTTGTTTGTCAGCCCTGTCATCATTAGAGATTGGACAACAACTTATCTTGGTGTTGGTGAGCTCCTTTTTTTCAACAGGGTAACCCCCTTTCCATTATTTTTGTCTGAAATACATAGTTCAACTACAAAGTTTAGCATGAACAANCAAAGCAAACGCCACGGGCATGGGCCAACGGCTACAGACATATGGTGCAGGTACAGGTACGCACTGGCGACACCGGCAAATCGGCATTAACGCGAGCGCAGGCAGGTGGCGACGAAAGGATCGGAAATTCGGAATCCAAATCCGTCCCGCGTCAGCGCGCGGCGACGACGCAAAGCAGCCGCGGCACGATCCCCATTTCTTTCTTTTTTTCTTTGAATCCATCCCAATCTTTTCGTACAGTAGCTACTACTCTAGTGTGGTTGGATGGTCAGGACGAACCTGTGGTTAGATGGATACTTGTATAGCCCATTCAAATTTAAACCCTAGGGTTGATATCTATATGTCGTATAAATACTATAAATACGGAATATTCTTTTAGTAGGAGGTGAGGACGTTTCTACCGATAGCGTGGTGACTTGTCAATATGAAGACCTGATCCGTCGGCTCAGTCTCTTAAAGAAGCTCGATAAAGTGTGCTTGTGTGCATTCATAGGGTTTACGTGCGTGCATATATATGAGTGCCTGTGTTATAGTGTATTTCTCAAAAAAAAAAAAAAACTACACGACACGGCGTGGTGGTGGCGTGTGGCTTCTTCTTTTGACGGTAAGGCCGGGCTGATGTTTAGGGCCAATTCTTTTCGGCCTAAAAATTAACCAGCTTAGCTGATAAATTAAGCTGAAGCCGAAAAGAACTCGAATTTTAAGCCAGGCTTAATTTTTCAGCCACCGTAGCTCGCTGGGTAAGGCCAGTTCTTTTGGGCTTAAAAACCAGCTTCGCTGATAAATTAAGTTGGAGGTGAAAATAACTCGAATTTAAGTCGGGCTTAATTTTTCAGCCATTGTCGCTCGCTGTGTAGTAAGCTTTCACTGATCGACCGCTAGGCACCCTATGGAGGGAGCTCCTATGTGCCGCTCTTAGCGGCACTGCACCCCGCGCCGCCTGAGGGAAAAGGGTTGGGGCCGTGTTTTCGGGGGGCCATTAACAGGTATGTTTTTTCTTTCTTTTTCTTTATTGTTTTATGTTTTATATTTGTATATATCTTATCTGATTTATTTCTTTCAAATCTGAACATTCTTGAAATTTAAACATTTTTAAATTTGATTTTTTTCTATCTAAAATATTTTTTAAATCTGAACATTTTCAAATTAGTAAATTATTCAAATCAAGTAATTTTTGAAATTCGAAAGTTTTTAAATTTTGAACAAAATTTAATTTTATCAAATTTCAAATTTGAACAATTTAAATTTGACATTTTTAATCTGAATATTTTTCAAAATCTGAACGTTTTAAAAACTTGAACAATTTTCAAATTTAAACATTTTTATATCTGAACTATTTTGGAATTTGAATGTTCTTCAAAAAATGAATGTTTTTTTTAAAATCTAAACATTTTTTCAAATCTGAACATTTTCAAAATCTGAACATTTTCAAAATCTAACATTTTTTAAGTTTGAACATTTAAAAAATAATTTTAAAAGCCCAAAACGATAGTAAAGGTAAAAAGTAAAAATAAACAGCAAAGGAAGAGAAAAAGAATAAAACAGAAAAGAAAGGAAAAAAGACCAAAATAACAGAAAAAGTAGAATAAATGGGCCGGCCTAGTGCGGCGCGGGGGTGTGCGGCACGAGCCTCCCGCGCCGCAACGAGCGGCAAATAATATTCCACCCTAAAGCGATGGGCCGATAAAAGAGTTTAGGGGTACGGTTCACCAAAGTGTATTCGGACCAAAGCTTTGGCCCAGAAGGCCACCAGGCCAGTTTGTCGAAGCTTTGGTTTTATGAAAACACTCCAACGTACGTAACGTGCATTTTAGCATTTCCGCCTCCTCCTCCTTTTTTTTCCCGTGTGATGCCGTCAGCCAAAAAGCTAAAACACTCTCTTAAAAAGCACTTTGCTGATCGTACCGTCGACTTGGAGCCGTCAACATTTTCGCCTTGGCACACGAGAGACACGAAGTGTACACAAATATTAGCAATCTACAAGTTGACCCAGCGGCCAGCGGTCAATAGCAACAAGACAACCACTTGGGGCAAACATTGTCGACGAACCGCGAGTTTGGATTGACCAAAATCACGGCATGTCGTCACTCCTGGAGTCGAACACCTCCGACAAGTGCATTCAAAATGTATTTCTCAACCTGTATGTCTGGACCGTTTTTTCTCAACCATCAGCAAGTCAACCACCTCCAACAAATCTCCACCTGAACCTTCTTCTTTCCCGAGCCGCGCGCACATTAATTCACCCCCAGCACCCTACTACTTACCAGTGCAATCAATGGCCAGCATCTCGGAGTACTCCATCAAGCCAGGCGTGTAGCGTAGCAGAGTCGCCTGCCATGGGAGGAGAGAAAAAGGTCGTGGAGACCAAACTCGAGCAGAAGACGGCCGTGTACAAGGTGCACGTCCACTGCGGCCAGTGCGCGCGCGACATCGAGACGCAGTTCACCGAGTTCCATGGTGCGTTCCCTCCCGAGCTTCTCAGTGTCTGTACGATCATTCACTCCGCTGCATTTTTTTCTCTGTTTATCTGACAAGGGCTGGGGTGTACTGCAGGTGTTCAGGAGGTGAAATTGGACGCAGCGTCAGGGAAGGTAACCGTGAGGGGCGTCGGCTTCGATGTCGAGAAGCTCAGGGTCAAAGTCTCCAATGGTTGCCGGAAACATGTCGAGTTCATACCTCCCCCGAAAGAACTGGTCACCGAGATCAAGACCAAGGAGGAGGTAAACAACAGTCTCTCCGAAAACCACCTCTTGTGAAGTGTGCGCTGTTCTATACGTGCAATTGCCCTGAACCTGAAACTCCTAATATTACCTGAATCTGGATACAAGATGTCGATAATTCCGTTCCGTTCCTAATGCTGCAGGAGCTGAAGATCATCACTCTAAAGGTTCCGTTGCATTGCCCTGACTGCGCACTCAGGGTCAAACAGATCCTACTTGAGCACAAGAGTAATTTGTCTCTCCGACAGTTCCCCTCGACCCGACTAAATATGCTAATTCGTACATGTTGAGCCCAGCACTGATATCGTTGCATACTAATTATTAATGTAGGTATTTACGCGGCAAAGACGGATTTTGGCAAGAACTCGTGCGTAGTCGAGGGCGTCATCGAGGAGAAGAAGCTCACCGAGTACATCTACCAGAGGACGCGCAAGCATTGCACCATCGAGAAGGTAGAGAAGAAGGTGAGAATCATAGAGGAGAAGGTCGAGGTGAAGGTGAAGAAAGAAGAGGTGAAGGGGAAGAAAGAAGAGGTGAAGGAGGTCGTGAAAGTGGTCGAGGAGAAGATCAAGGAGGTGGTCGCCCCCTACTTCATCCCCTGCACGCATCCGCACTTCATCGACTACTCGCACCCTTCATACCGTGGTGGCGGCTGTGGACGCCGCCGCTCGCCGTGCGGTGGTGGTGGTGGCTACGGTTATGGTTACAGTGGTGGTGATTACGGTCACGGCTACGGTGATGGCTATGGATCGTACACGCATTCTGATCTCAGCGGGTACCAGGAGACGTCGTTCTTGCATTGCTCGCACCCGGTAGGTTTCCTCAGCCACGAGGACCCGAATGCATGCTCCGTGATGTAAAGTATATATTCGTATTTTGTTGCTAGCTAGGCAGATTTACGTAAAATATTGTTTAATTTCTGTAGTAAATAAGAACAGTAACTAATTAAGCAACGTTTTATGTGCTTCAGTTCAGGTTCTGAATCGTTGCTTGCATGCCTTGTAACTTGTACTTTGTATGCAAAGAATGTGAAGTCGAGTGTAAAGCGTAAATGCAAACCCGGAAAACACAACACCACACCTACTTGGACGTCCACGCACTTTTTTTTCAGATTTGTGCGTACATTTCACACTCAAAGCAAACTTTGTACCTATATTGTCTTGATCGACGCTTTAATAATTTGATCCAAAACTATTGTTAATGCATGATTTTTTTTTGCTAATACATTTTTTTGTTAATGATTGAATTAACAAAAAATATCACTAAAAAAATCTAAAAATTTCCATATTCATTAAAAATATCAGTAACGATATGCATTACAAATTTTTTGTATCAAATTTGGAAGCAAAATTTATCAGACACTAGAATAGTTACAACATGTAAATACAAAAAATCATGAGCCTTCAGATGCACAATGAATGGCTGTGATAATGCGTGGACCTCAAACTAGTTGTGGAATCGCCGCGTTGATGCAAACCCCTACAACTACAAGAATAACTTGATTAGATCTTGTAAGAAAAGAATAATTTGATTAGATGCCACGAAGAACCATCGAATCAGAGCATACAATGGATCATAGCATGCAGTTCAAGTCACTAGTATAGATCTTATCGGGCCTTTTTAGCCCCCAATCACACATGTATATGTGATAACATCAATGCAGACAGTCTTATTCTAACTATGGATGTTAGAAAATCGCAATTGTGTGGTTATGTACATGTACGGTTTTCGCTTTAAAACTGTGTGAGATGGACGGGAAAATCGCACACGCTTTATAAAATCGAACAATGTCCTAGCTAGCCCATCTGGCCCCGTAACCCTAGACAAGACATCCCCATTACCCCACGATCTCTCTCACACATATCTTGCTCCATCCTCCGCATGTGTCACCCTGTATTTTGTCCTTTCCCCAATAGACTCTTATTCTATATGCATGGGTGAAAACCCTCTTCGGAAACTAAGAAATGCTCCGTCCCTAGAACCATGTCACTGATGTGAAGGACTAACCGACAACGGAGGCGCGAACCGTTTCGTTCAAGATCTCAACACAAATGGACATGCACATTTGTGTGCGGTCATGGCATCCACAACAGATATTTGGTTATCACCGTCAGCATTGCGCATTTTTCGTTTATATAACCACATATTTCTATCATGACTCCATTACATTTTCAAAACACGTTTAAATTCTTCACAACACAAGCCCAAGGATTATATCGACAACAATATTTCTTCATTGTAGGCACCACCACATAGAAAAGTGACATCTTTACACATTTCAGTCGTAATGTCACCGAATACATTGTGTCATGTCTATATCAACAATATCTCAATGAAATAAGTCTAAAATTATAACTTGCAATGGAAGTAAGACAGTATGGAGTCCCTTAGTCTCAAATCAGCTCAACAAAATAAGAGAATAATGTAGACCCGAAAGAAGATGTGATCCTCTGAACATTAAACACCACAGATCCTCTCGACACTATGTGTCAGTATTAGTTTTTTAAATAATAAGTTGATACATGCTTGATTATGAACAAGTTGGATTTGGACAGATTGTATTTACAACATACCTAGGCAATGATGTGGTTCTGGTTGCGGGAAAAGATTAGTAGACCCATGCCTTGACAAGCTGATATTTGTTTGTGAGCCCTGTCATCATTAGAGATTGGACAACAACTTATCTTGGTGTTGGTGAGCTCCTTTTTTCAACAGGGTAACCCCCTTTCCATTATTTTTTGTCTGAAATACATAGTTCAACTACAAAGTTTAGCATGAACAAACAGATAGACCAAAGAGATATAGAGAGGGCGGAAGCGAGTTGGAGCAGCAGCTAAAAACCCGCTGAGAAAATTCACCCTCTAACAAACCCACGGGGCGAAAACCTACTACCACTAACACAGTCCAAATCTATGCGATCGAACACAAGTTATACGAAACAACCAGGAATAAAACCAGGCGTCAAACCCACAATCTAGAGGACCAAGGATTAAGCGAGCTCGACTCAAATTCATCCATGAGTAATCATCAACAGAGAAGGGACTTTATCAGCCATCACCATCCGGGCACCCTGCCTTGAGACTTCTAGTGCCTTCTGCGACAGCTGACCGACACCATTCCTGATAGCTTCTTTGTCCTCCACTTTGTAAAGACCTGCCCAATATTTAAGAAGCGCACACACCGTAAACATATAGTAACAAGCGTTTTCATTTTGGATTTTTCAAATATACGTAATCTTGTTTTTGGTGATCCAAATAGCCCAACATCGCTGATAAAGCAAAGAAAAGTACTCTTCCCCTAGGCTAAGAGGCATGAAAACCAAGCAAAACATTGCCAAATGGAATCAGGGCATGCATTGGTGTTGAAATAGCCCCAACTCATCCCCGCACCACTCGGGAAGAAATACAACTGAACATAAGATGATCTCTCGACTCTATCTGATTAAAGAAGGGACAACTAGGATTCCCAAGCCACTTTAACTTTTTCATGTTATCTCTAGTCAAAATGGCATCCAGAATCCACTGCCACATACATATATTTATTTTTTTAATTTTTAGGGGAACCTTGGCTTTCCAAATCCACTTGTAATTAGGACCAGAGAGATTATTTTTCGAATTCATATACATTGATTTAGTGGTGAACCATTTACTAGCAGGAGTTTACTTCCAAAAATAGTGTCTTCCATCCCACATAAGGATAGACTTGTTCACAATATAGGACCCGTGATCATTCAACTCCTGATAAAAACCTTCTACGAAAAGAAATATTAAACCCCCTCTCAGCACACTCCATAAAAGTAACATCAGGAACTTGAAAGATTATCCAGCCAAGAAATATTAAACCCCCTCTCACTCACTCTACCGCTCCTTGATACGTCCAAACCGTATCTGTAATTTTTGATTGTTCATGCTACTTTTATATCATTGTTACATATTTCTATCATGGTTTTATATCGTTTTCTAGCATTTTACTGGACTAACTTATTAACCAGTGCCAAGTGCTAGTTGTTGTTTTTTGCATGTTATTAGTATCACAGCTTATCCCTAGAAAATATTGTGAAAAATTTCAAGAAAAAATACGAGGACGAGTAACTTTTCGAGAAGGACCCGGAGAAACGAATTTGTCCAGCAAGGGGGCCACCAGGTGACCATGCGGGTGGGGCCAGTGGACCAGGCTTGGGTCGCGCTGCCACGGCCCTTAGCCGCGGGTCCACCCCTTGCACCGCCTCTCTCCACCCCTTGGCTGATAAATTCTCTTCAACCTAAAAACCTCGAGGCATAGAATATTTTTTCCCATTTTTGATGTAGAGCCGCCACCTTCGTGAAAGCAATCTGGAGAACTGTTCTGGTATTCTCCCGGAGGGGGAATCATCGCCGGAGGTATCTATATACCACTACTGCCACCTCCATGATGTTGCGTGAGTAGTTCATCCTTGGACTACGGGTCCATAACAGTAGCTAGATGGTTATCTCTCCTCCATGTTTTTCAATACAAATGTTTCGTGAGCTGCCTAACATGATCGAGATCCATGTGATTTAATTGCTATTAGCTATTGTGTTTGCGGGGATATGATGAAACTGATGTTATGATCAGATTATGTAGGTTATATATAATTTTATTGTTATCATGTTAATGCTTTATTTACGTTCCTACATGCTCTCCAATTTATGTGTATAATTCTCCAAGAGGGAGTGGGTGTTCGATAGTGGGTTCTATCCTCACTTTACTCTGCTCTCGAGTGACAAAAACATGTAAGGAGGTGACGTGTTGTTTCCACTATGGGTTAAACAATGGTTTCTTTATCACATCTAGATGATACTTTTACTGTTTACATTACGTACTTTGCTTAAGGTGATACTCTGTTGTTTTCAACTTAATACCTAGAGATGCAAGTATAGAAGCGGTCTCGAAGTGGAGTATTAGTTATAGATGCGGTACCGGTGTGCGGTCCATATGTTTAGATGTAATGTCTACATGAATATTGCAATGAATCCTATTATATCAATTGCCCAACTGTTCTTTATTATTTATGGAGAGATACCACTAGTGAAACTATGACCCCCGGTCCATTCTTTTACATTGATTAGAACCTCGTTTACTTGCTTGTTACCCTGCTGCTCAGTTTTTACTTTAGTTGATTTTACAAATATTTTCCATACTATACGTTTAATCTCTTGTGTTTGGCAAGATGGGAAGCCTGACAAACTTCTTGAAACATTGGGGACAAGGAGTTTTGTGTTTTGCGTGCAGGTCCTACTTTAAATTTGATGAGCTTTATATTCCTACTGGTTCAATAAATCTCGGTTCTTCACTGAGGGAAATTTGCTTCCATGCTACATCATACCTTACACTTGGGATTTCCCAACACGAGCATCACTCCTCCTATGTATACCAATGCCATAGACGACTCCTCCTCTCCTCCCATGCGCATCTCTTCCCAACTTAGCCGCCTCGCCTCCCAGTCCACCTACTCCTTGGCGGCAAAAAAAGGAGAGGAGGAGGAGTCGTGCCCTCACACGCCGGATGCGCTCTCTCATCAGAGAGGCGCCACAAAGCCGTGTCTTTGCGATTGCTGCCACCATGCTGCATCCAGATTGAGAGAGAGTGAGGGGGTGGGTTTTTTCTATGCCAATATATAATTTCAGTGTAACATCAATTTTTTTTTAGGTTTACCCGTTTGTGTAGACGCCCAGATCGGAAACATGCCACTAAAATTAACTGTTGTAAAATGTGTGGGCCCGCGATGACCATGTTGGCCACGGAGAAACTGCGTTTCTGCTCGTCCAATGTATGTAGCACAATAGTAGCCCATTTATGGAAGGCCTCATCGGTCACTACATATATTTTTAACCGTGGGCCTTCTAGTTGTCATTGTGTGATGGTAGGGGTTGTCTTTAGGGTTGCTCTATACTAGTGACTCCTGCTTTGGATTGGATTACATTATGGATGCTACACAAGAGATTGACTGCTCGGATCTGCACATTTTTTGTCCGCCTAAATGGCTTCACGTTACTCTCCTCACAAGACATGTGAGATATGTATCATAACAAAGTGGGCTAGCTAGTAACATGTCCACCAATCCTTTTGTAGTCAAACAATATATTGTTCCATCAACAGATAGAGTAAATTCACCATGAATCATACATTTTTCCCAATATGACAACAATTCGAACCCGACATATTTTTATGACATGTGGCATTAACTAGGAAGCATCGTCATCCAACATGCCAGGTGGACCATGGAGTAGGTATTTAAATTTTTTTATGACACAGAAGTTGAAGTACAAAAATTCAAATGAGATCATTTCAATAAGGCTATATTATCTTTGAGGTCTTGTAAATAAGATGTATCTCAAATGTCTCGCCCGTCAACAAATGGATGACAACGTATAGCCTAGTCAACATGACAACCAGTGGTCTTAAATCTTGTTCAACGCATATCAATAAAATAAAGCATGGTTCATAATTGTCATGGTCTCACAATGCGGTCAATGTATACGCGGTTCTAACTAGAATTTACTCATCAAGATATGATATCGTAGACTGAATCTGGACGAAGAGTACACATTTTGCAGCATGGTTACTCACCAAGGTACCAGTTTGTTAAATGTCAACGTTTGTAAAAGAAATTTAAGAAACTTTTCATGATCGCTACCATTGTTTGTCTTCTTCGTGTTTTACGATACACATGCCATATTTTATATATTTAGAATGACCTATCAATTATAATACACTAAGAATGAATTGGAGCATAGGCAATCGATACATATGGAATGATCTGATTGACATCTCTCAAATGTAATTGATTAGCTGTTTATCCCAAGTTTGGCTTCAAGGGTACAATACATAGTTTGAATTCAACACAATGAAACATACACAAATGCATTTTAAGGACTATACATTCAAATAAGGAGTTAATATATCTCAATAGAAGTGCACTTACATGTTTTATGCAGATTAGCACCTTAAATTACATGTATTTTCTTCAAGAAATGATGGCATATATCCAGGTGTATAACATTTATCAAATTCTATTGCCAAACCATTGAAACTATTTAGGGGTTGGGGGGGGGGGGGGGGGGGGGTAAGTTTAGTCATTTTTGGTATATATAAGGAAGGAGAATTAAGACATGAAAGACCATGGCTTAGATTTACATTTTCCAATGGGACCAGGAGAAACATTGGGGGAAACGGTAATTGGTAAGAAACATAGACATACAGCTGGTGATCCAGGAATTACCCATGAGCTAGGTAGTAGTAGGACCTTTGTGATCCCTAAACAATAGCAAGCGTGCACACGTGTGAGCAAAGAACTGTAACTAGTGAATTGTGATGCAGTTCCCAACTCGACAGGTACTCCAACATAAACTTGGAACTAGAAAAAACTAGCAGATGATGTGATTATGTAGCTCAAAGCTGAACTATCCTTAATACTAGTATAATATACAAACATCACTTAGTTACAGTACACATAGCTGGGCATCTATAACACTACCTTTGTATGCCACAAAAACAATTACCCAAAAGCGTGCACAACACACCTATCTAATTAATTAAGAAATTGACAGCTTAATTAAGCCCGCACGAACACTAACAGCACTAGATTTCGTGAACAGCACTAGATTTCTTCCTTATCGACTCAAATCGAATCTTCGTCCACATAGAGAACATACTCCGCAGCAAACAAGAGTACGCCCAAGATGAGCTAGAGCCATGCATATGCTCAGACAAATTGAGGGATGATTATTTAAAGCCATATTGAAAATCAAGATCGAGAAGGTTACAGTACACAGGCCACAAATTAAGGTTCAGGGGAGACAAGAAAAGAAAAGAAAAAGAAGAAGAACAACATAACCAGAGAATAGATCGGCAAAACACTACGAAATTGTACAGAGATGTAGAAACAGTGCAGTAGATAGATGGTATCCTTGAGTCTTCCAGACCTGGCGCTAACCTTTTTGCGAACTGCCCTGAACCCTTGTGGTTGCTCATTTTGTTTCATGTGTCATCTCGCCTTCTCTCTCCTCCTCTGACAGCAACCCCAGCAAGCACCAGTCTCTCAGAACTGCGGCCGTCCGCCGCCCCAGCCGTGGCCGTCGGCTCCAGGCGGGAGCTGCGAACCGGCACCGGCACCGCCACCGCCCATGTTGCCGAGAGGCAGCTGGTTGAAGAACGGCAGCCCAGCCGCCGACGGGTCGGGAGGGAACGGCACGCCGCCCCCACCCATGCCCCCGCCGGCATCGGCATCACCCGGTTGCTGCATCTGCATCCCAGCCGCCGCAGCCTGAGCCTCCTGCTCGTCCTCGAGCGGGAGACGCTCGTAGGCGACGTTGGCGAAGGAGGCCGCGATCACGATAACGGGGCCCGCCGCATAGAGCGCGCCCACGACGTTGCCGCCGACAACCTGGCCCTGGCCTCCCGCAAGGAATATGGTGAGGCTGGTCGCGCCAGGCGGGGCCGGGGGCGGGAGGAAGGAGCCCGAGAGTGACAGGATCTCGAACCTGCCGTGCAGCGTGACCACGGAGCCCGCGGGCGCCGACGGCTGCCGCAGAGTCACGTTGGTCACGACGCCGCTGCCGCTGAGCACGCACACGCCGCGCTGCCGCCGGCACGCGTACGTGGAGATGCACTCGAACACGTCGCAGCCGCTCCCAACCTCCAGGATGTGCGCGCGCAGCGTGTTGGCGCTCTCCCGCGTGATGATCACTGGCGGCTTCGGCTTGTTCTTCGACCCCGGAGGCCGCCCGCGTGGACGGCGAGCCACCATGTCGCCGTTCCCGCCGCCACCGCCGCCTCCATCGCCGGCAGGGCCAGAGGAGGACGAGCCGCCGTCGTTGTTTTCGCCGCCGTAGTTACCGTTCCCGCCGTAGTTGCCGTTGTTGTCGTTGTCGTCGGCGGGATCGTGCTGCTGCTGTTTGGGGGCGTTGACGTAGCTGTTCTGCTGCTGCTGCAGCTGGAGGTCAGGGTGGAGGTGGTGGAACTGGTGCACGTAGCGCGTCGCGGCGGTGCCGAGGTCGAGTCCTGCCATGCTTCTTCCCTAGCTCATGTACTAGATGCACTCTAGCTAGCTAGGCAGCAAAAAATTCAGAACTCCGATAAAGCAGGGGGAAAAATACAGGAAAAAATGAAGATTGAAACAGAGGGTTGTCTTGTTTTTAGGTTTAAAAGGAGGCGTTGGAAAAGGAAGCAATGATTTTTAAAGCTTTGCAGTTGTTTATGCTGCTTGTTTATAAAAACCCCGGATCCACAAAGAAGCAAACAGGGAAGAAACTAAACAAAGGAGCAAGATAGTGCTCGCATGGAGGAGAGGGAGGAGAGCACCAACAGAGAGCTGCACCGTGTGATATGGGGATGGCTGGGAGAGGAAGAAGAGAGAAAGGCAAGCTATGAAGAGGCACAGGAGGAGGCCGGGGAGGAAGAGGAGAAAGGGAGGATGGGGTTTGAGAGGTTCTTCCAACCAGAGAGGTGCAACATGTACATAAAATAATGAGGAAGGAGAGAGGGAGAACAAATTCTTGTGCATCCTTACAGCTATGCACAAGAAATGAGGCTGTCACGCTGACATGTGGGGTTCGGTGAATGAGTGAGGCCCATGCGGCAGTTCCGTGGTGTGTTCTATGTGCTGGTGACAGAGAGGAGACTTTCGGGGGAGGGCGGGCGCGGGGTGAACTATGATACAGAAATGTGATGCATGGCGACAGTGATGGCTTAGCGTGTCCATTGGAAGCTTTATGCTACCTAACCAGGGTTAAGTGTTTAAACCTAAGGTTAATGTCCACTAATCCAAGATTGATACGACTTAGGTTAGAGGTTGTTCATACCAGGGCAGCGCCGTGGGTCCAGCTCCGGCGCACGTCGCGCCAAGATTGTTTGCGCCTCTTTTAGATCTGGTTCTTGCTGAGTGTGCGACCTATATATATGATGCTATAAGTTTTCATGTACGGGCCGACTCTCATGGAGTCTTTGTATATGTTACCGTTTCCAAATTGTTCGGGAAATGAAGGTTATAAAGATTTATGCATTCTACTTAATTCTTGAGTACACTTTTTTTTTTGCTCGCCCAAACCTTAACACCAAGCCATTTATTTTCCTTGTTTCTTACTCTCCGTCCAAAAATAAGTGTCTCAAGTTTGTCAAAATATGGATGTATCTAGACATGTTTATATGATTAGATACATTCAAATTTTGACAAAGTTAAGACACTTATTTTGAGACGGAGGGAGTATTTTGTAATCGCCTTGTTGACCTTTTTTTTTACCTTTTCTTTTTTACAATATATAGTTTGTTCATAGTTGTTTCAAGAAATAAAACTTTCCTGACAACGACCTTAGTCAGATGGACGATCGATATAGCATAGTAAGGATGCAAGTTTTGTCATGATTTAAGTTAATATTGATCATCCCCTTTTTTGGCGTACACTTTTTACCTATCTCTTAATATTAATTTGGTGGTGATCACGACAGCAACATAACTATGTGTAGTGTTAGCGGCACAACTAGCTAGTTTAAAATGTATTAACCTAATGATTAAGCTGAGGAACACTTACCTTCTTTAGCTAATTTAGCTAGAGTACCCATAAATATACTCAAGATCCAAGATACATGATTAACTAGTGCATGTGTGCGACCGACGTGTAGAAATATATGATGCAGTTCTCTCCAACATTAAATTAGATTTCACCAATTGATTGATGCATTTTTAATTGCTCAGTGTCCTTTCGGGTTATACTTTAGACATGGATATATTAAGATTTGATTGTATGTAGTTTACACACAATATAGTATGTCAGGTCAAATGGATGACCCGCATCATTCGAACTCCAAACTTACTTTTATATGCTCGACATATATCTTATCAATCCGTATACCGTTAACATGCATGTTGTACTTTCACTAAGTGTGATGACCTAAACTTTTGACACTAGGCTTACTTTTTTACCATCTTTTCCATGACACCAATTAACATGATCAGTAAACTCACACCGGTTTTCCCAAAGCTGCACACCTTTTTTAATGTTTCCCGTTGATCTTTTGGTGGTAAATCTACTCAACCACACGCGTGGTAGTTTTCAACTACAAAGACATGGATTGTGTAACTTTATAGGAAACAAAACATAGGCCACCTATCGGGAAGAACAATAATTTATGTACACGGTCAAGTTGTATTAGTCCATTGTGTACGCAGTTATATATATTCAGCTATCAATCATGTAACTTTATGAGAATAAGGACAGATCGTGCAGCCATGCCGTGCTTAATTATTCTAACAGTCGACACAAAAATCTATGAGAAAATGCAATCTGTTTGTAAGAGCTTATGGATGGGGTATATATATTACCTACTTGCTTCTATATATTCAAGTTACAATACACTAATGATAGTAGCTCGACATTATATGTTTGCCACAGCTGGATTACAATTGTAAGGGGCAGTAGAGGGTGGTCTTAATTTATTAAAATAATAATTAAGTTATTTATATTTCATAATACCTGGAAAAATATATTCTGTAGAACTATTTATGAACGTCTCCTCTTCATCCTGTTTTGAAATTTACATTCAACCACATATACGAAGTGGCAACACCTACAAAATTACACTATATAAGTGCTTTTGTATACAAATTTTCCTATATCTCTCTAATTCATGGGAAGTACGACGTCTCAAATAATTTAGTTACCTGCCTATTTATTTGTCATGTACAAGAGTCTGTCGTTTTAATTTGTTATATTCTTCCTCTGATTTTTACAACGGGTAAAAATGTGGGGATAACAAGATTCCTGGGAGGAGCCAAGACACATTCCTCGCATCACTTGTAGGTGACAGCTCGGGTGGGCAACCCTAGTGCTGCCGCCCTGGCTCCCCTATACCGCCCCTCGCTGTCGTCATACACCGTCCGCCAAAACCCGCTGGTGGCCAGCAGCGGTAGGTCTACTCGCTCCTCGCACGGCAGCGGCCTGTCTCACAGGGACTCGAGATGGTGGTAGGTAGGCAGGTCGGCACGGCAGCCTTCTCGCTAGCACTTCTCCAGAGGCAATGGCGGTGCGTATGTGAGCTATACGGCAGAGCGATGAGGCGGTTACGTGTGCAGCGGTGCTTGGTCGTCTGTTGCTTATGCTCGCGTGTGGTCTTCATGTTGCCTCTTGGCAACGCGGCTCCACAACAATGTGGTATCTATCTGATGTGTTAGTTACTTTATGCGGTGCGGGTGGTGGTGCTAGTTACGTCTGGTCTCGTTTTAGATTTGACGTCTCTAACCGGACAATGGTGTGGTTGGGCTAAGTCCGGCAGGTACAGGCTAGAGTGTGGCCAGTCGGCTCATGGTTGGATGTGTCTTGGGTAGACCCATGAAAAAACATTGCCTCCCACCAGTGGCCGGAGCCAGCAATTACTGCTCGATTTGGCTTATGTGCTTCTTGGAGGCGTCTACAACATGATGCTTTCATTCCTTCTCCCAGGACAACTTCGAGGGAAAACCTAGATCCTAGTGATCGTTTGATGGCGCCGTCCTGGCGGCGATGCCCCCTTGGGGGCATCAGATTTTGAGTTATGTTTTAACCGGAGAGATAATTGGAA
Source organism: Puccinellia tenuiflora (assembly GCA_012064385.1). NCBI lineage: Eukaryota > Viridiplantae > Streptophyta > Magnoliopsida > Poales > Poaceae > Puccinellia > Puccinellia tenuiflora. Next base: position 279,593 of record QRDG01002467.1, on the reverse strand, counting down.
GATAATGGTTTTGGTGTCGAGGCTTTTGCGGCAACGTTGACAGATTCGAGCGATGTCGAGGTCATGGAAAGGCTGCGATAATTGTCTCTACAATGTGTGCACAAGATTCTCTCAATTTTGTTGTTGTTATGAAGATTGAGTTGTGGCGGTGGAGTCCAGGTGGTTAGGATGGCAAGTGGCCAGTGATTTGTTCGATGATCTTCTGTGACTCCACCCTTGCATATTTTCCCTTCGTAGCTAGTCCTCAGATTCAAAGTTGCATAGCCGCCCTCGCATGCGGCTGATTGTTTGGCATGAATCTTCATGTGGCTTCTTGCAGCCTTTGCAGTGTGGGCTTGTCGGCGGTTTTTTCCGACAAAGTTGGAGTCGTTTGCTCGAGGAGAAGTGGTGACGATGACACCAATATACAATCTCGACTATGTTTTCTTTTCAGCAGTGTGCGTGATTTATATTTTTTGCTCCACATCAGTAGGTTGTATCTGTTTTTTTTCCAGTTTTTTTGCTAATTAACCGGCCCCATTTTTTCTTCTTAGTTAATGAAATGGCAAATGTTTTGCCTTGTTTGGAAAAAAAATTTTAGGCCCAGTTTAATGTTTGAACTTTTAGGTGACGTTCTGTACAAAGGACAACTAGTGAATTCATGCACTCACATCTGCTTACTGAGGACTTGACCAGAAAACGATAACTTCCTTAATTTCCTTTTTAAATGAAACCCCGTTAATTGATTTCTAACATTTCCATCACCAATCATGGTTATTGGAGTCAACAGATAGGAGTACTACTACATTTGACACAACAAAGAAACTTCGGGCACATGATTGAGGGTGTCAAGTGGGATCCCATCTAAGTCCCATTTGTAGTGCATTTTGTTTTTACTAGTGTAAATTTTGGCACAAAATTTTGAACTAGAAAAGGCAAAATACACTAAAAGTGACATCCCGGCGGGATCCCACCTTGACACCTTACACATGATCGAGGTTGCAGTAAAAGTATTATTAACACGCTTGACATGTAAAAAAACACACTTGAGGTTTCCACTCTCACATCAAAGGGCGATAGGACAGTGGCCTTTACTGCAGCTATCTCTTTACCGTTTACTGGAGTACATCTCCACACCACACCATCAACACCGGGTGTCGTATCAGGCCAATCGGCTGTCGACAGGTACCCATCCGGGAGCCAAGCTAATGGCGCGGAATACAGGATCGAGCCGGGAGCCCAAGCTTTGGCTCGCCGCACGTGCCCGCGGCCGTCCCTAGGCGCGAACTCGGCGTTGCTGTCGGCCATGGACGGGCACGGCAGGAGCTCGCTTTCCTGGGGAACGGGTTCAGTCTCCGCATGCCCACTGCCCCACGCGCGCGTCCCACTGCGTGTGGGCCAATCCACGCAGCCCCACGCCGCTGTGCAGGTAGGCTTCTTGCATGGGGAAGGGAACGGGAAACCCTAACCCTAGCTGCATGGATCGATGCTGCAAAAGTTACGGAGATGGAGACACACCAACACAGGTCGGGGAGACATGTACAAGAGCGTACAGCAACTATGTGTGTGCATGGATTAGTCTTTCAGACATGCTCGTCACCTTGACTGTTTCTCCATATATGCATGGTGTGATGGGCTAGCTACCATCGAATGTCTGACTCAAAGCTGCATAGACTAGAGATCATGTTAAATTAAGTTAGTTAACTTAGACTACCCCTCTAGTGAAATGCGATGGTTTATCAAATTCTCAGTAGGCCCACAATTGTTTGTTGCATATATATGTGTGTATGTTGTTTATGCAAAGAACATAGAGGCATGATCGATCGACTATAGTCTTAGTTGGGCATCACTACCAGATTGTTTGTGTGCTGATAGGATGGGAAAATATGAATATATAAATGTGAGAAAGAGATCATAACAGTGCCTCGTACTTCCGCTAACTCTGTGGATAAAAATATGATGATTTGGCGCTTTGATTAAATAACACGGAAGACGTTAGAGGTCCGAAAGGTTTATCAAATGGGTTTTGGATAAGCTTTTGTAACTACGTTTCACGATGTTCACTGCTTCTCCTTCTGATTACTTGCTAGTATCTTAAGGTGCAACCACCACATTTTTTCCGAGACTCCGATACAATAATAGGAGTGCTAATTAATAACGGTCTCAGTATAGGATTAGAAACATTTTGGTTTCATGCTGTCTTGGCCTTCTTGAAGCTGTGTCCAAGCATAAATAATTCATGTGATTAAATTATAAACCATCTCCACCTTCCATCGATATACTAATACTAGCTCAAAGCATTGGATACCTTAGAACCAAGCAAGTAGTCGTTAGAAGGTAGTTAGTAACAATGATGCGCCAAAAGCATGTCTAGTTGTCCTCCGTGTTAACTATAGATGATTAGCAACAACTAGCATAATGTAGCAACAAGCATACATTTATTGACATCCCAAAATAGTCGGTTGGTCCTAGTGGTGTTCCACCCAAAATATGGATATTTTTTCGTGAACCGTTGATAATAGCTTTGTTTCAGTTATGCATAACTCATGTATAGATATTCCCAGAAAATACACATTCTCGTAGATCTTGAACCCAAATAAAAATTTCTCACGATGCAATCCATCCATCCTACACTCTTCATTTTAAAACTAAAGGCCATTTTTTATTAATTTGTTAAGACCAATAATTTTTGTTTTAGTTTATAACCGTCGTGACGTAAAATTGATGTATTGCATTCATACGTTTTTTGGAAGCATAATTTTCCCATTTTTTCATTGGAAGAATATAATGGAAATAACGATGTTCCAGAATAAAGAAAAGGCTGGTGAGTTTGACGCACTATTAGAAAACCCAATGCCGATGGTCGACCTTAGACTATGGGCGGGGGCAAAAACCTCATGGCACTGGAACCAGCAAAAGACTATCATATTACATGTGTTGGTCTCTCTCCACGATAAAACCCTAGGTCCAATCTTCATAGGGCCTTGTATGACCCAGTTGCAAAATGTACCCGGAAGTCAACTGAAGAGCTAGCACATATCGAGAATACAATCGATTTACGGGATCTGAACTGTTAATGTGTGTGATTTTGCATCACATAACCCCGGTACTCATTAATTCAGTACTAAGGCCCAGTTCTTTTGCCAGCTTAAAAAATAAGCTGCCCCCTCCCCAGCTTCTCCTATAAGCCACCTGTCTTATTATTTGGAGCTTCTAAACTAGTCATCCTATAACTAAACTAGAAGCTCCAAGTAATAAGCCAGATGACTTATAGAAAAAGCTGGGAAGGGGGTAGCTACCAAAAGGTACTGTATATGATATCTTTCTTCCAACTACCAAAAGGAGTCTTGAACAAATTGGATTATTTCCGATCAAGATTTTTTTTGGCAAGGTGATAGTGAGAAGAGAAAGTACCGTCTGGCTAAGTGGAGTGTGGTTTGCCGACCAAAGGATCAAGGAGGACTTGGTGTTCATGACCTAGAGGTCAAGAATAGAGCCCTCCTTGGGAAGTGGCTTTTCAAGCTACTGACTGAACAAGGGGTTTGGCAAACCCTCCTTAGAAGAAAATATGTGGGTTCACAGGCGTTGTCCCAGGTGTACTGGAAACCGGGTGACTCCCACTTCTGGGCTGGCCTTATGGCCACAAAGAAGTTCTTCTTTCCACTTGGTTCTTTCTCTATCAAGGATGGATCTGAAATTAGGTTCTGGGAGGACAAGTGGCTAGGTAACACCACACTCCGAGAACAATTTCCGTCATTGTACAACATTGCACGCCACAAAAGCGATACGCTCGCTAAGGTGATGGCTGCATCACCACCAGATGTGTCGTTCAGACGAAGTTTGTTTGGTCCGAGACAAGCAGCATGGAATGTCTTGCTTCAGCGTCTTGCTTCAGTGCATTTGACGCAAGGGCATGATGAATTTAGATGGAATCTAAAGCAGAATGGTAAATTCTCAGTGGATTCTATGTACAAAGTGTTAATCCAACCTGACATTCCAGTTGATAATAATAATAAAATTTGGAAGATGAAAATTCCGCTGAAAACTAAGGTGTTCGCGTGGTATCTTCGTTGAGGAGTAATTCTAACCAAAGATAGCTTTGCAAAGCGGAATTGGCAGGGAAGTAAAGAGTGTGTCTTTTGTCATCATGACGAGAGTATAAAACACCTTTTCTTTCGGTGTAATTTTGCTAGGTCTATATGGTCAGTCATCCAGATAGCCGCTAACTTGTACTCACCGAGAAGCGTTGCAAATATTTTTGGCAATTTGCTGAATGGTGTGGAATCTAGGTTTAAGCAACTTATTAGGATGGGAGCGATTGCCGTTATTTGGTCGCTATGGCTATGTAGGAATGATAAGGTTTTTAATGATAAAAATGCGTCTCTTATGCAGGTCATATACCGATGCACGGCTACGATCCGTTCTTGGTCGCCTCTACAGCGTGTCGAGCATCGCGACCTATTCACGGAGGTGTCTACGCGGTTGGAGGATTCGGCGAGGGCCTTTTTTCCCCGAAATGGATGGCAACATAATCTACGGAAATGTCCGCCACCTACTTAGGCGTTTTTTACAATTTCTCATTATGATATGTAATGCGCGCACCTCTTTATTTTCGCTCCGGAGACTTTTCGAACTTGTTGGGCTGTGTGCATCTTAGCTACGTAGAGGTCGAGTGTAATGCTTAAAACTTTTTAAGTAATAAAATTCTCTTTATCGAAAACATAACCCCGGTATTAATGAAGAAATGGTTGGTCACATTCTAATAGTATATTTTATTAATGAATCAAAATAGATATTTCCAAAAGAAAGGGAGCGTTGTACACACATGTGCATCTCGCCTGCATTAATACATACTCCCTCCGTATCAAAATATAAGATGTTTTAGCATTTGGCTTTTCATCCGTTAGACATGTTTTAGTGTAAGGTTCACATGAATTTTACACTAAAACATGTCTAGATACGGATGGAAAGCCAAATGCTAAAACATATTATATTTTGATACAGAGGGAGTAGCTGATTAACATGCAGGAACAAGGATACATAATATCCCATTGGTCCACACTGCTTAGCATGGGCACAAGTACCGGCCGGCTGATCGATCGGTTGCTCAATGCATCAAGCCGTACACAGATCGTGCGCACTAGCAAGCTAGCCAGCTCTAGATCTCCGGCCGGCCGGCGAGCGAAATTCCGTTCTCTTTTGGATCGCCATCTACTCTTTTGACTGATATGTTAATTGGCGCCGTGGCCGGGCCGATCGAGATGCCCTAGCTAGCAAGCTAGGTAGATCTTGGGCGCGACCAGTGGTGGTTCCGAGGACGGTGACTCGTACCAGCCGCGCCACATTATTCTAATCAATCGGGCCGCGGGTGGCAACTTTAGCTTTAACAAAGCTTAGCTCTCCTTACTAGTTTACTGCTAATTGGGTACATTATTGTGCGCGTCATGGTCCCTAATCCCGACAAGCACGTCGCCCTTGCGCTAATGGAGGATAAGCTCGAGGCCATCTACCGCTCGCTAATGGAGCGATTAAGCCACCAGCTAGAGCAAGTTGTGAGGCCAATTTGGTAATTGCAAGATGCATATAGACGAGCTAGCAGCTCCTTGAACTGATGCACACGATCGAAGAGCATGTCGCATTATTAGAGTTCCAAATGAAGAAAAAACAGGTCGCGTTATTTCGGTTTCGTCCGCGTCTGCATTCGTCCTCGATCGTCATTGGTTGGTTGGTATTGGGTGGTGCGTCGCTATTGCCAGCCACATCAGGAGTTGAGAGCAACAGGGCAGAAAGTCCAACCTCAGGGGTGGCATGTAGCTAACCCATCGGCGTTCGTGATTTCGGGGTATGTCACCGAGAAATGCTGTCGGCTAGCTAGCCACCCTCTGATCCATCTAGGTAGGAGAGCGTTTTCTTGCTGACCTCTTCCTTGTTTGACGCAGTAAACCAAACTTATCGTTGCTAACGAGTGCACGGCTGTGTGCATCGCTTCATGCAGAGGCCGGGGCTGAGCTCCCCATTTCGAAAAAAAAAAATCAGTTAAGACAGAAATTGATATCAGAGTTGCAATTGAGATGAGGCGTTGACGCTCAAAGAGTATTGTGGTTGGGGTAATGTGTTGGGTGGTGTACCGAGCCTCTTGGGTGAGTAAGAGGGGTACAGGGAAAAAAAATTCCTTCCCATGATAAGGTAGGAGATGGATTACAGATCGTATATTACCAAATACTAGCAAAATGCCCGTGCGTTGCAACGGGATAGCGGGGATAAAAAAGCTAATTGTTTCACCATACCAATCAAAATACATGAATTCAATAGCTTAATTACCATAACTAAACATTAAGATCAGTATCTTTGAAGGAGGATTGATTATTCATATCTATATCGGAACAAGACACAAAAAAGGTCGATCCACATTAGGAGTTTCCCATAAAACCAACTGAATTACATCCCATAAATGTCACAATAAGGTTAGGGAACAATTAAGATGAAAACTGGAGATCCATCCCATATTAATTCTTGGTGAAGAAAGCCTCTCTACAAGTTCTTGTTATAAATATGTCAACCTGCAACTACAACAGTTCTGCAACGGTATCACAATCCATCACATACATAAAAGGCTATCTATTCTATAACTTCTGACCTTGAGCATCAAGCCACCACTCTGTTGTACTGACCAGCAAGGATGAAAACATTCCTTAAGCAGTCACCTGAAAATAGTTTTACACAGAAGTATTAAAATGCAGCAAAATGCCCAGAACAACCAATGGTGGCTATTCACAAGAATGAAGAAATAAGAGAGCACATAGACACCAACTCTGGCAATTTTTGCATTAGAAGGTCGGTGACTACGGACAAGTGATGGTTAAAGAGCACAGTGGCAATTTAACTCAAAGATGTTACGAAATTTTGAAAAAGTATTATTATCACAATATAATGGTAAAAGTCCATCTGGACATTTTGTAAGCTCCAAAACAAAGGATATATTTAGATGGGGTGCGAATAATAAAATAACCACACATCCAAACAAAAGTAGCAAAATGATAACAACAATATCCGTATGGGGCCATCGATACCTGCAGCGTGCATGCTAAAAACAATCAGTTTCATTGCTCTAGACACATGATTTTCTTTTCTATCCGCAAGCTGGGGAGCGAAGAGAAAACACCAACTACTCAGGAAGATATCTCATGGCACTTTTGGATATTACATTAAAGTCAATGTGGAGAAGTAGGATTCATGCCAGACAAAGGCAGAGCAACCAGCTTCTACAAATTGATGCTCAGACTTGGATTACCATTTTTCATCTGTATAAGGATACGAAATCAAGAAAAATCCCATGCCACGCAATTGCCTCGATACTAATGACAGCCTATATAACAGAGCTTTACGGTCATCCGTGTATTGTACATCTGGTACAACTTTAAGAACAATTGCATATAACTGAATTTATTAGACGTGTGCACTAATTTACAATCCAAGGCACTCCAGTAGCGTACAATACTGCAGTTGACCCTTGCGTACAATACTGCATCTCACTGAACATCGTTATCCGGGAGTAAATTATCTCTAGCATATGCCTCAATATCAGGCATGATTGTTACCTTCTGAACAAAATCATCCGGGAGTAAAAGACATAGAAAATTTGAAAGTAAAAGAAAATAAAATCAAAAGATGAGAAGCAGGCCGGTTACCTTCTACTACGGTGGTCTTCTCTCGATGGAGAAGAGACGAAGTAGTGGGGATGGCGGCGACATGGTAGTGGAGGGCGAGGAAGACAGACTCTTGGTTCAGGCGGTGATTCGTCCCTGCAGCTAGTACTTGCAGGCATTGACCCCTGCCTCTAGCCAAGAGTCTGATGTGGACCCGAAGGCCGAAGCCGCCGCCGCGGACACACAAATTGAGGCTTAAATCAGCGAAGCAGTAGCGGAGGTTGGTGGCGGGGGGACACAGACTGACCTTTGCGTGCGCGGCGGCTGATCTGGGAGCGGAGCTTCTGTCTGAACTTCAGGAAATTATTCCCGTGCTTCTTCGCCACGGTCGTCGATCTCCGCGTGCGGGGTGGGAAGGGAAGAATCAATAGGAGGAGCAGGGAATGTCTCCTCTCCTCTCCTTCTCGACGGTAGCAATAGATCGGGTAAGCAGCGGGTAGTGGCAAGCTGAAGCGGAGAGGGAAGTTTGAGGATTCCGGGTTGACGGCGGCCTCGACGGTGCCCGTGCACGCGGAGCACGTCATGCCCGTGACCTGCAGCTTACCCTCCGCACGCCCACCTCATCCTCCGAGCTCGGCCCCTCCGGGCGTGAGGGAGCAGGGATGAGAGATCAGGGAGGGCGGGCGGCGGCAGCGGACGTTGGTGGGGGGGGGGGGGGGGGGGGGGGGGCGGCGGTGTGGACGGGGAGAGCTCGTGCGAGGATTGCTTTTTTCCTTCTTCTTTCCTTTCCATGGGAATATCGAACCGGCATTGTATCACTTGGCGGTGGTAGCGGCCGTAAATTCTTCCAAACCCAGGGGCAAAACCGGAAAAGTGAAAACGCACCATCACCACCTATTGTAATATTATAGTATAGATAGATAGATAGATAGGTACGCCAAATATATCTCTACCCCCCGCATTCATAAAGCCGTAGCGGTCTGGACGGTCAGACCAGAGAGAAAGCAGTGGGCTGACATCCCTCACAGTCATAAAGCAGCAACATCGTGGACGGTGTCGCGACGCGTACGTTTGCATTGTAGAGGATATAGATGAGGTGATCAAGCGAGGTGGTACCCCTTTATACTGATGTCGAAGTAGCCGAGAGCGCTAGGCGCTGGCCACGGTCGAGGTAGCCATGCGAGGGGATGTCATGGTCGATGTCGTCATGGATGCTACTGTCAAGGTAGCCGAACATGAAGCCACTAGCGTGGGGAAGCGACATTGAGTCAGGGGGCAAGGTTCCGCTGGTGACGATTAAAGTTCTTGGATCGAGGCGGCTGTTGAGGAAGATGTCAATGCCGAAGACTATCTTGTCGAAACTGCCACGGACGTAGCGCCACACCGGGTTTGCCAAGTTCGAGGACACGTCCAGGACGGACCCAGGATACAACATAAAATCGGGCAATGATGTGCTAATTGGTCAAAATTTCTTTGTTAAGTGGGGGTAAATAAGAAATTAAGCTTGCTTTTACAAGGAGACAAAATGATTGTGTGGGGGCAGCTTCCCATTGTCAACATGTTGGATCCGTCCTTGGACACGTCAGGGACGAAGGAACATGTCGGTGTTGCTAGCACTAGGCGTGAATAGACGGGACATGTATGAACTTCACGTCATGTCAAAGACACTAGCAGAGGAGGCCTAACAGACGATTGTTAGGCGCAGAGCAGTGAAGAGAGAGGTGCACGTGCAGTCCATGGTTTTTGGAGTAGATTAGAAGGTGTAGTCGGGCGGAGGCGATGATGCTGGCAACGAAGTTGTAGTGGACACGTTATGAATGTGTAGATCGCATAATCCACGATGGCCTGCAGTGGCCATGTAGATTGCATGTAGAAGCGAGTTGGCGCTGGTCGAAATAGGCGAGGATGAGCTCAGCGGTATGATGAAGCTAGACACGGATGTTGGTGCCCACGCGGTGGTAGCTCATTACGTTGGTGCGTGGGGCCAACAAAGATATACGTGTGCAGCGAAACTACATCCCGAGAGGGCGGCATATCTTCAAGGCACGAGTAGGATGTATATCTTCCAGGAACAAGTCAGCAACATATCTTCAAGGCACTTGTCGGTGCAGAGGATGGAGGCCATAGGCAACTTCCACGCCTAGAAGACGTGTGTCACCTAGTACCATGGACCAAGGGCGGTGGCACTGCATGCGGCTCGAAGGGGCAACGCATGGGCAGCCATTTACTCGATTGGTGGTGGACACATTCTCCATGACGAGCGAAGATGATCTGGTGGGACGCGATGCGTGGCAGAAAAACTTGCGGACACATGTGTGATTGCCTACGTAGAGATCGCAACTGCATGTCGAGAGGCCACGACAAGTCGAAAGGCAGACGACCATCAATACCGATGTCGTAGTAGAGGCACGTGAGGATGACGGTCAATTGGCGATGCAGACCGGTCTATGATCGACGAACATTAAGAGAAATCATCGATTGAAGGACTGACATGGAGAAAAACCGATCTACAGATCAAAAAACAACTCACCCTAACAGGCAATCAATCGGTGGGTGGACGAATCCAAGATACGGGTTGCGTGACCCCCCCGGCGGAGATCATGGAGATCGACCTCCTAAGGGCATGCGACAGGAAAGTGTATTTAGAAACTATGTCAAGACATACATCTGATACTATGATTGGCGTAACGCATTGAGTTGCGCATTGAGCCTCTCGTGTGAGTATATATAGGGTTAGAAAAATTGGAGGCAAGAATCCTCTCCTAGAGATAAACAAGGAGATGGATACAAATCTTATACTACCAAATACAAGTACATCAAATACATCTCTAATAGACACGACTTGCAGTTGAGATATTGAGACACCAGTTTCAACACAAATTTCATTTGGGATGATGTAGTTGAGACATAGGCATCCTTGTCTACTGCATCCTGTCCTTCTTAATTGCCTATTTATCCATGTCAACTGCTTCATTGTCAGTTGCATCACTATCAACATAATTATTAATTTACACAATTCTTATGTGTTGGGATACGCCGAGTGCAATACTTGCAAAACAAATAATATTTACGTACTACACATCACAGGGGTCTATCTTTGGGATTAGATCATAAGTTTACCATTAGACGGGTTGGTGCGAAAGTCGGTGCGTGTCGTCGCAATACACTCCATCTAGTATGATCCCTCAAACAACTCCTTTGTGGATCCCCCAAACTCCTTCGTTTTCAAGTCACATGTGTAACGTCTCTACCAGTATCCACAAATTCAGGGCAAAATGTTGAATGGAGGATTGCTAGATAAGTTCAGACAACATGGGACTTGGTATGGCGGCTCGGGTTTTTCAATTCCTGGATTGTAACCTTTCGGTTGCCCATGCCGCCTCACCTTATATAGGTCGTTGCCTAGGACGCACAACACTTGTAGCCCCACCGGATCCTAATCCACATACTATGTGAATCCAATCCGTGCAAGACTTTCTTCTCCCGATGTCACTTGGGTCCAACACTTGCCACATGTTTCAGTCGGATAATATCCAACTAGTTTTCTCCGCTCTCATTCTGTGACCCTATAGGTTCACAACCAATTGACGACCAGAGTTACTCGTCCGAGTTGTTGTCATGGCTCTGAGTCACCACACGCTTCAACGAACACTCGACCTCAAGTCAATAACTAATAGCGGCTCCTAACAGGATGTGCCAGATCCCGAGTGATGTAAAGTCATCGTGACAAACCATCACAATCTGTCATATGGCGCAATCCTTTGCCTCACGATATGCCTTGTCAAGCTATAGGCGAGTTCTTGTCATCACTTAAATATCTATACTTCTCTTCTCTATCCCATGATATATACCCACTGGACTAATTCGTAGTCCGAGTTGTCGGTTAATTCTTAACCAAATCACATGGCCATGCTTCTTGAATCCAATCACTCGAGAGGGTTCAGAGAATATATCACCGAGTCGGAGGGGAAAATTCCATCTTGGTCAACCACGGCACGTAGCTTGCTTCACAGCTAACCCATACTGAACCTTTATAACTACCTAATTATGGAGTAGCGTTTGATACACGCTAAACTAGTTTTTTTTTTGAATTTTTCCATATATTAAAACCAAAGAAACTGTTTTCACAATCCTGTAGAACCAGTTCAGACACACACTCTGGAACACTATAAGGCAAAATACTACTACACAAAACTCTACGACCATGCTGAGCAAGTTTATGGGCAACCCCATTACCCTGTCTACTAAAATGAGCTAGATTAACAATCCTGTCATCAGGCTTCAACATATGAAACTCCTTTGCAATTAAGCTTGTAGGTGATCTGTCTAAAGAACCAGGGTCAAAGATCTTCAAGAGAGAGCTACAGTCCGTCTCGAGCAGCAGATTTCCATCAGTTAGATTGACAGCAATTTTCAGGCTTTCAAGACAAGCGACAGCTTCAGCCATTGCTGCCGATTGACAGTGATTTATAATGCCCCATGCGGAGAAGACTACAGCACCATCGTGGTTTCTTGGAATTGCTCCCCAGCTTCCACTCGAGTTGTCTTGCAAATATGAAGCATCAAAATTTACTTTTGTCCAGCCTTGCTCTGGCCTTTTCCAGGCTTGATCGATGAGGGGGCTAGTAGCCTCTTTCCTGCACGCTTTCACCATGTACATAGGCTGTTTTCCTTTTCTGTCAGGGCTCACCGTGAAATCTGGATTAGCCTGCATGGAATCAAAATAGTTATTTAAAAATCTAACCGAATGAGAGATGCTTGCCTTCCCTTTGTCAAAGATTATATTGTTTCGGTGGTGCCAGGCAACCAAATAAACATAATTTTTGATTTCGATTCCTCATCAAGCTTATCCAAAAGGACCGTGACCCAGTCCTCCCCTGTTTTGGTCAGAGCAGTTTCAGGTGGCAAGTTCCAGACCTTCCGAGCTTCTTGTCTAAGAGCCTTTGCAACAGTACATGTCATCACTGCATGGTATCCATCTTCATTTTCCCTGCTGCAGATGGAGCAAGTTGGGATGACATTTGGGAGGCGTTTACTTCTGTTCTCCTGAACTGCAAGTGAGTTTGTAGCCAATTTCCACACAAACACTCTTACTTTTGGAGGGACTTTAGCTTTCCAGATTGTATTCCACATGCTACGGTCACCCTTTGAACTATGGCTTGAATTTGTATGGATGGGGAGCTTTTCATCACGTGCTAATTTATAAGCAGACCTAACCGAGAAAACACCATTATTTTCGCTCGGCCAGGAAATGAAGTCTTCCGTATCAAAGGATGGTAGTATGATCTTCAGTACTTCTTCAGCGTCATGAGGCATGAAAATCTTCCTCACAAGTTCTTCCTTCCAGGTATGGTCATTTTGATTTATCAATTCTGCAACCCGTCTGAGCCGAGAGATTGTAAGATTGCGGGTAATCTTCATATCCCCCCTTGGGATCCAGTTGTCTCTCCATATCCGGATTTTCCTGCCATTGCCCACACGCCACACAGCCCCTTTCTTGAGCAGGTCAAGGCCATGAGTCACGCCTTGCCATCCGGGAGAAGGGTTTCTAGTAAAAGCAGTGTCCATTAGCTCCCCAACAGGATAATACTTCGCTTTGAGTAGCCTAGCGCATAGGCTATCCGGGAAGGCAATCAAACGCCACGCTTGTCTCGCTAGTAAGGCTTGGTTGAACAGCTTTAAATCTCTGAAGCCCATTCCTCCTTGACTTTTTCTCTTTATTAAGTTATCCCAGCTGGTCCAGTGTATGTGTCTATGGTCAGAGTCATCGTTCCACCATAAATTTCTTATCAATTGCATAAGTTCCTCACACATACCAGAGGATAATTTGAATACACTCATTGTATAGGTTGTGATTGCTTGCATGACCGACTTGATGAGCGCTTCTTTTGCAGCCTCGGAGAGATATTTTTCAGACCAATCTGTCATCCTTTTTTTGTATCTCTCTTTTAGAGGTTGGAAGCGGCCATTCTTCATGCGTCCTTCAGGGACCGGGAGACCAAGATATTTCTCTTCAAAGCTTGCTGTTTGGACATTTAAAATTGGCATCATCTGCTTTCCCATTTCAGAGTTGCACTTATTTCCCATGAGTATGGAGCATTTTCCAGGGCTGAGTAATTGTCCTGTAGCTCTTTCATAGTTGCAGAGAACATTCTTTACCCGTTCAGCCTGCACTGGGTCAGCCTGAAAGAAAAGTAGATAGTCATCTGCGAATAGTAAGTGACATATACCGGGGCTTTGCCTGCAAATTTTCAACTCTCTAATCTGGTTACTGTCAATTTCTCACTGGAGTAAACGAGACAATCATTCCCCCACAAAGAGGAACTAGTATGGTGATAATGGATCACCCTGGCGGAGGCCTCTTGAGGGTTTGAATTTTTGGAGAAGGTGGCCATTGAAACGAACTGTGTAGCTTACTTATTTAACACATGTCATGATCCAATTTATAAAGGTATCAGCGAAGCCAACCCTCGGGAGAATTCCTTCCAAGTAGGAACAATACACACGGTCATACGCTTTTGCGAGGTCAAGCTTATAAGCGCAGTACTTGCCACGGTTGTTCTTATTTTTCTGGATAGCATGAATACATTCGAATGTGATTAAAGCATTGTCCGTTATTAATCTTCCCGGAATGAAGGCACTCTCAAACGGTTGACAATGCACTTGGACACGAACTTGTAGGTGACATTGGAAAGGCTGATCGGTCTGAACTCCCTTAGCGATTCTGGGTTTTGATTTTTTGGAATCAAAACGATGACTGTATCATTAACCCCATCTGGCATAATTCATGTAGCAAAAAATTCCTTCACTGCTCTAATGATATCCTCCTTTAACATAGCCCAGTTTCTCTGAAAAAAGCGTGCCAGAAAGCCATCGGACCCAGGAGCTTTTAAAGGCCCAATTTGAAATAAGGCATTGCTAATTTCCTCTTCGCTGAACTCTTTGCAAAGTTCATCATTCATATGGTGGTTTATTTGGGGCTCAATAAAATTATGGATTATATCAGGTTGCACCCCACATCAGCCGTGTAAAGATCTTTAAAGAAGTTTGTTGCAAGATCTTCCATGTCCTCCAGATTATCAGTGAACGATCCATCCCCCTTTCTGAGTTTTGAGATAGTATTCTTTTTCTTCCTCTAGGTTGATTTTCTATGGAAAAACTTTGTATCACCTTCATGTAACCACTCAATTCTTGATCTTTGCTTCCAGTATATCTCTTCTTTTTCAAGCAGGCTATCCATTTCCATTTCAACCTTCTTTTTAACTCTTTGGCTTTGGGCATCCTGTTTAGCATTCAGTCTGCAAAGCTTCCGCCGCAGCCTTTCAATTTTCTGCGGTACAGAGCCTACTGTCTTGGCACTCCAGGTCTGCAGCGAACCCATCACTCCTTCAAGGTTAGCTGCAACATCTCCCAGGTCCTTTGGCTGTTTGTGCATAGTCCAAGCACACTCAATTTCATCCGCCAAAGATTGCTCTTTTTCCCAGCATGCTTCATACCTGCGTATAGGACGAGACGGTCTCACAGCAGGGCGTCTGAACAATTCAATGATAACTGGACAATGATCAGAATGTGGAGAAGTGAGATGACTTACTAGATAATCAGGGAAAACATTTGTCCACCTTGGGCACGCCACTGCCAGGTCAAGGCGAACTCTGACATTTTTGTTCCCTTGCTGTTTGTTATCAAACGCCCATGGGCTCCCCGTAAAACCCAAATCATGCAGATTGCAAAAAGAGAGGACCTCTCTAAAATCCCTCATCTGTCTTTCATTTCTGCTCCTTTTTTAGAGGTGTTCACTTTGCCACATAGCTTCATTGAAATCCCCAGCCATGAGCCAGGGGATATCCATAAGAGGCTTTATTCTTTTTAACAAGTCCCACATAAGGTGTCGGAGGTGTGTGCGAGGCTCACCATACACAAATCTGCTCCGCCATTTTATTCCCTTTGGAAGATCATGAACGATTATATCAATAGCTTTGCTACCAATTTTAAATAACTCGACCTCGACGCTCTCATCCCAGAAGAGGGCTAGACCTCCCCCCTTACCAGGCTCATGGAAGCTGACTACATGTTTAAGTCCTAGCCTCCAACGAAGATTTTCCACTACACTCTTATTCTGCCGCGTCTCACACGGGAACAGAAGCTTTGGTCGGTTGGCTTGCACGAGGCGGACTAGCTCCTGAACTGTCCGGGGGTCGCCCAGCCCCCGGCAGTTCCAGCACATGATCGTCATGGCTTCTAGCAGGCGCGTTCCTTCGCGCCTGCCAGGTGACCAGCAGCCCCGGGACTGGTTGCTTCCTTGTCCGCATCTCCTTCCTCTTCCTCAGCTATCCCTTCCTTCTCACTATTCTTTCCTTTCTCCCTACCTGCATTCTCTACTATCTTATCTTCTTCTTTTTTGCCATATACAAGTACAAAAAAAGGAAAATATTCCTCAGCCAGGGGTTCTTTTGGATCACTACTTTCCTCTAACCTAGGCTGAACCCACATACCCAGTACCCTGTTTTCCTCCTCTGCTCTGAGTTGACGCAGGTCCTTCTGTTCCCAGGCATTCAGACAGTGTTGGGCCTCTGTAAACAACACATTTTGCCTCACGCTCATCCTCAGGTTCAGGCTCCAACGGGCGGGGGCGAACCACGCCAGTCAAGGTGTTGGTCAGTTCGCTCCCACCCTTTTTCTTTCCTTGCTTCTCCACTTCTTCACGGTTGATCCTCTTCCAACTTCCACCTTTCTTCGCGGCGATTTCTTCAGGTTTGTTTGTGTTGTCTTCCTCCTGACTAGCCACCGCCACACCCTTAGATGGTGCAGCGCTGGCCTGGCCTTCTTCCTCACCGTTCACCTTTAGGTTGGCCACCGCCTTGGCCACCTGCTCCACCGTCGATGGTGGCAGGATCCTCAGCCTTGTATTGTTGTCGGTGTCGTTGTTCCCTGCACGCCACGGCAGGGCAGCCCGATGTTGGCGAAGAGACTGCCCTGTCATGGTCGGAAGGAACCAGCTTCGTGGGTCCTCTGGGATGACAGGCGGAACGCGGAGCTCGGTGCTGAATCGGATTTCTTGAAGCTCGGCAGGGAGATTGCAGTTCTGTTCCATGTGTCCAATAAAACCACAGTATAAGCAAAAGTTTGGCAGTCTTTCATATCGGATGACTGAGATGACTGTCTCGTCAGTGATTGTGTCTTCCACCCTGATGCTGCGCTGCAGAGCTCGCTGAAGAGGCAGCATCACCCTGGCGCGGATGAATTTGTCATTGATGTCGCCATGGGAGTTGGTGTCGACCCGCAGTAGCCTGCCAACACTCCTTCCCAGGGCCTCGCCAAGCTCCCTGGTCAGCAGGTAGAACGGGATGTTCCTGAACTGCACCCACATCGGGATGGCTGGGAAAATCACCTCCGACGGGTCGCCAAGTCCATCGAAGGGCTCGACCAGGAAGGCGTCCGCGCTGTAGCGCCATGGTCCTCCACGGATGGCGTGCTGGCGATCACCTTCTTCGCTGAACTCGAGGAGGTAGCGGCGCTCCGCCACCACGCGGGCGGACAGGTCTCCCCTGACCTTCCAGACGCGTCTCAGCACCACAATGAGTTGCCTTGGGTTGACGAGGAGGGCTGACAGGAACATGCCAATGGCGAAGAGTCGCACGTTCATAGCCCGTCGAGCAGCGCCAATGTCCACCCGCACAATGCTGGCCTCCGCCTCCGGGGCCTCCTGCATGATCGCCTTTCCCTCCCTTTGGCGAGGCAGGGGAGGGTGGAAGAGGAAGCATCGTCGCAGTGGCCCGCGCCTCCGGCAGCCGCGGCCAGACCCTTCATCTTCTCCGTCGCATGAACAGAAGCAGAGGCCATAGCCGGAACTCCAAGCAGGTCTTGTTGCAGAATCGGGGGAAGGGGAGGGGTGGATGGTGTGAGAGCATACCTTACCGGGCCGCTGCTTATATGCTCGTCGGGCAGCGCCAATTTTGCCTTTCTCTCCGCCCCTCGTAAATCCTCATCAAGGCCGGCGACCGAAGAGGAAATTCCGGCCGTAGATGACGCCCTTTCATCAACGGCTTTCCTCCCGTTGTAGAGGGGAATTAGATCACTTTGAATGGGCTTCAAATCTGCATGAACAGCTGGACCAGAGATCCACCTCTCCACACGGGATCGAAGTCGGGATTTCAGAATTTCGGCCAGTGGCTTTGGGGTTCTTGGATGATAGGATTGGGGATCTGGATTTCGATTTCAACTCACTGAGGTCTAGGTGGCTTGATCTTTCTCTCTCTATCTGGACGGGGATCGAAACACTCGGGTAGATTCGGGCAGAATCAGAATCGCCAGCGAAATCGCCTCCGGGAAACCCGGAGCGATGAACCGTCATCCTAACAGCAGTAGAATCATTAGTACCCAAGGAAATGCAACATTACACGCTAAACTAGTTGATCCACAACTCGGTTCATGCAAAGACCACAGGTCAAAGGAATAACAAATGATAACTCGCTCGTTACGTCTCAAAGTGGGCATGTCCGACTCAATAAACTCTACTACTAAAGCCAGCACTATCAGATTAGATGACCGTGTCCATGAATTGTGAAACCCGAGTCATGAGCCTGGGTCGTACACTAGTCAAGGCTATGTGTCCCGATAACCTTATTGACTAGGTACCATTACAACAGGCATCATACAGTATGTAGTTCAACAATACCGATGATACATATAATTCGAATAACCTTATTGACTAGGCACCATTACAACAAGCAGCATACAATATATAGTTCAACAACCGAATCACTTACCGATGATACGTATCATTGATGATGTTCAAGGACAATTACATAAATTATGAACATGAATTCTTAAGAAATAGCATCATGATATGATTCTCTCTAAGACATATTTCTCACGTCATGAGGTAAAATTTTAGTCCATGTTGCGCCCTTAATCGTCTGCCGCTTTGGTTCATTATTAATTACATTCTATTGAATGATTTATGAAGAAAAGTTCCCCTTATTGATTCTTTAAATTGTGTAAGCTTCTATTATGTTGGATTTTTCTTAAATTCCGCTCTCATCGAATGGCCTTCACCCCTCCCCTCTCCACTCCGACACTCGAATGACTTAATTTCATCGTTCTCGCTGACACTTTTTGAACTGCACATACCCTTCAACCCTACAAATAGCCAATCGCACGGACGCACGGACGCACACACACACACAAGTGGTCCAAAGCACTCGTTAGAGTCAGTAACCGGCGTGGCTGAGGCGAACGTGGAGGGGTGTCAACATGATGAGGAGGCACTTCCATTGTGGACCAAGCCGATGAGAGGGAGCGTTACAAGTTAATAGATCCATCTCCCACATCGACTAGCCCGACATCAGGCTATGTGGCTCCCTCCCAGTCTTCTTCCTCAAGTGAAATGTGGGGAGAGTGATGCTTCACTGTTTAGGAGTATGCGCTATATGTACTGTAGGGGAAGTGGAGAATTAGCTCAAAAAGTAAGCCATTTAGATGTCATTATATCCGGTGTTCTGTACTAGTGTGAAATTGATTTGTTTTATTGCAACTCAGCGTCTAATTTTAGTTATCTAGAAATTATTGAATGGAATTGTTTGAGTCAACCTAGTCTAATCTTGATAAGGCAAGCATCAGGGAACATACATGCACATTCGTTGATATTTCTATATAGATTTGGCTGAAAGATATGTGTCGTCTTGGCCTTGTTAATTTTATGATGTACGTACGACCTTTCCCTCGATTAATTACTATACACTGCTGAAGGGGAGCAAGTATATATATGTAAATCCCCGATGCATTGGAAGATTCTTATGTTCAATCACTCAATGATGAGGCTATTACTTAATGTAGCCTCACCAAGAAAGTTGTAACTTAATTAACACAATAGATAATCTTACACTAACTCGCATGTTGGTACTTAAAGTAACTTCTAGTTCTAGTTTATTTTCCTGCTGGTTCTTTCTATACTTGCTTTGGTTTCTTTTACAAGTATAATCACCGTTCGACCAGATATAAAACCAGCTTCTATATTATATGAACATGCATTCCTCGAATTAGCAGCGAGCACCATGTGACTCAATTTTTAAACGCAACATAGTATAGCTCCAAATCAAGTCAAACATTAGATTACTACTGCTGGAAAGTCTATACAGATAATATTAATTACTATATAAGAAGGTTACCTCAGAATCAAATTAACCACGTTTACAGTCTCTACAGCCTTATATATGTTGTACTTCTTTGAGTACACAATATTATATATCTGGTGATATTATATGATGACTACACGAGCACATAGCTTGTTTTCTTTGCACTATGTGAACAAGAAATATATAAAAAATAAAACAATTTTCTGACTACAAAGCAAACATGGAAGTTCGTTACTAAACACTATGTACTGTTCACAACATTTTAAAATGAAGATCAACACAGAAAGTTCGTTTTGTAGGTTACTGAGTAATATAAAAACCTGGTAAGTACTTGCACAGAGGCAAAGGTCAACATCATTTGTTGCATCAATTTTTATAGTCACTGTACTATCCGTTTCAGGTACTATTACCGCACAGGCTGTGAGTGTAACTTTGCTATGTAAGTGGGTGAACAACATGTGGATGCTCTTTTTCCTAGTGTGGGTAAAAGTTGGAATGATTTCCTTCTTGATATCTCCATTTGTCCTCGTGTCGCCCCCGGCGCGGGTGCCACGGGAGGACACTAACCCTAGCCGCCCAGAGCCGCCGCCATCTCCTCTGTCGCCGCCAGGTAAAGCCCATGCCGGTGATGGAAGCGGCGGAGGCTTCTCCTCCTGCTCACGATTCGCCGGATGGCGCGGGGTTCCCTGTCTCGGGGGTGCGGTCTACGATCTGATTCACAGTGGCAGGGATCTTGTGGCGTTCGTCGTAGGGATGATGGGATCAATCGTCGGATGTAGGCGGTGACGCTCGGTCTGAATCACGGGGAGGCGGCCCCAGTCGATGGCAGCGGGTGAGGCCCAGATCGCCTTCAGCAGCACGGCGCGGTGGTGCCCAACCAAAGCGGCGCTGTTCCCGTGGTTTGGTGGCTTTGGCCCTAGTTTCCTCGGTCCATCGAAGGCGATGAGCAGCGGCTCTTCCGGTTTGGCCGGGTGGGGGTGGCGGCCCTCCTACCAGGCTCTAGCAGTGGCACTCTGATGATCGGTGATGATAGTGTTGGGTTGTGCCCCAAGCGAAGGCGTGGATGTAGTAAGTTGCAGTTTTCCCTCATTAACGAACTGAGGTTTATCGAACCAGTAGGACTTTGAAATAAACAGCAAAGTGAATGTTGGAGATCTCTGGCGCTTAATCTTCAACAGACGGGGACCTGCACATACTCAACAAATTATTTTGCCCCCAACGGCGGAAAGGTTGTCAATCTTTCCGGTCTCGCAGAAAACAAAGCGGTTAATTGTATAGTGAAATAGATGAAAATATGAAAGTGGACCAGAGGAGTAATGATGATGAAAAGTGATGAATAAAGGTTGCAATCAATGTAAAAAGATGGACCCGGGGCCATGGTTCACTAGTGGAGTCTCTCAAGTAAATAAATTAACACTCATATGATGGGTAAACAAATTACAGCTAGGCAATTAACAAGATTATAACACAAACTTAATCTAGCTATGACATAGATAACATGATAATATTTATGTAGGCATCACGAAAATGAACAAAGACCGT
Organism: Puccinellia tenuiflora; assembly: GCA_012064385.1. Lineage (NCBI taxonomy): Eukaryota > Viridiplantae > Streptophyta > Magnoliopsida > Poales > Poaceae > Puccinellia > Puccinellia tenuiflora. The sequence continues at coordinate 258,292 of QRDG01002467.1, read as the reverse complement.
TGAGTCCAACTGCATCTTGTCTAAAAAGTCCACCGTGGGATCGCTCTCTAGCCTGTCACCCAACGGTATTAAGTTGCAAGCAACAGACATTTGCATTAAATAAAGCGCATGAAGTAAGCAATACTAATATCAAAAGAGACATTAACACCGCTGTTTTACCCTTAGTAGCAACAGCGCACCCTCGCCCTTAGACGTTTCTGTCACTCGTGCCCAGGAACAAAGGGGGGCATGAACCCACTATCTAGCATAAATACTCCATCTTGGAGATACACACAATCACTTGGCCAAAGTAACTACGCACATCGGAGAGCATGCAAGAACATAAATTAATATATAAGAATCATGCAAAATCTGATCATAACTTCATAATCCATCGGATCCCAGCAAACACATCACATAGCATTACAATAATCGATCTTGATCATGTTAGGCAGCTCACAAGGTCATAATACATGAAGCACAAGGGGGAGAGGCTACCATCTAGCTACTTCCATGGACCCGTAGTCCAAGGTGGGACTACTCACAAATCATCCCGGAGGAAGGCATGGCGATGAAGAGCCCTCCGGGATCGATCTCCCCTCCGGCAGGGTGCCGGGATCAGCTTCAGAATCATCCCCGAACTAGGGTTTATGGTGGCGGCGCCTCGGGGTGACTTCTCTAGAAAATAATGGCCGCCTCGACATTTTTGGGATTAATCTGATTTTATAGGCATCGGAGGGGGCCGAGGGGACCCACCAGGAGCAGGGTAGGTCCCACCCGCCGCCCTAGGGCAGGCCGCGGCTGGGGGTCGTCCCTGCCCTGTGGTGGCCCCCAGGGCTGCCCTCTGCACTGAAACTCCGTCTTGGCGAATAAAAAATCCTCGTAAATTTTCAGCGCATTCCGAGAATATTTCCTATGGTAAGTTTCTGAAACGAAATGACAGTAAAAACAGGAAACTGACACTAGGCATCTTGTCAATAGGTTTAGTCTTACAAAATGCATAAAAATGATGTAATAAGATAGTAGAAACATGTGACAACATCACAAAACTAGCATGGATCAATCAAAAATTATAGATACGTTTGACACGTATCAGCATCCCCAAGCTTAACTCCTACTCGTCCTCGAGTAGGTAAGTGATAACAAAATAATTTTTGATGAGACATGCAACCAACACAATCTTGATCAAGATAGTAATGTAAAGCATAAGACGTGAATGAAGTGATACAAAACAATTGTCTATAATTGATAGCAAGAAAGCAATGAATAACCAAGTTGAATCATTCAAGCAAAACCTTTCATAAATAGTACGTTGAAGACATGAAAGCAATGTGACCCACATATTTGACTAATTCTCAAAGGTAATGGTTCCACGACAAAAGTGTTTGATAATCAAAACAAAGGAAGATGTAAGTATTAGCAAAAAGCTTCAACTTCCAACGGCTTATCTTATAGATAAAGTCAATATAAAGGTTCATATTTAATCTGACGATGCAATATGATCAGTGATACCCAGGGTCAATGCTGTATGTTTGCTTTGGTGGAGATAGAAGGAAAAGGAAATCTGACTCAACATTTAAAAGTAAAAGAAAGGCCCTTCGCAGAGGGAAGCAGGGATTAGTCATGTGCTAGAGCTTTTTGATTTTATAAAACAAATTTTGAGAGATGCATAATTCCGTCAACGATTCCATAGCTCAGAAGCCATTAGTCCCCTATGTCAAGCAAGGTCTTTAGAGTTGTGAGAGCGGCTGGTTTTAGAAGAACGAGTACATTCCTATTTCTTCTTTGTTTCACCACTAACCAATGTTTGAGCTGATTTCTCAGATTTTCATTGTGCGGAGGAGAATGGTGAGTTATATTTATATTTTGCTTAAGCCGCTCTCGAGTTGATTCAAGTAAGGACGTAAATCATCAACACCGGGTGAAATAGAGGGGGGAAAAGAAAAATAAAAGAAAAACCTTGCTCGACATAAGCTATAACGAACCCCCTCCTTACTTCCTCATGAGCTTGAACACAAAGGCACCAAAACGAGAATATTTTGAAAGTTTTAAAGATAGCACATGACAAATTTACTTGGAATGGCAGGAAATACCATGCATAGGTAGATATGGTGGACTCAGCTGGCAAGATAGTTTGGCTTTGGGATTTGGATGCATGAGTGGACATCACACTCAGTACAGAGTTTTTTGGCTTAGCAAAAATGGTATTTGAAGCAAACATCCAACATTAACCGATAACAGAGTAACATAAGACATCAGTCAATCATAACAATAAACACTCCACACTGTCTCCCTTGTTGACCAAACAGTTCTTTTGATGGAAAGATTAGCTTTATGAATTAACAACTACAAAACACCACACAGTTTCAAGCTTTTAACTGTATTTCTTTACTAATCAATTTCCACTCAAATAACCAGCAGGTTTAAGCATTCATCTTAATATCTCAAAACAATTGAGAAGCATCAAGTATCCACACAATGATATACAAGACTATGCAGGCTTTCATTTCTTTCCAATATCACATGGATAGCATTTTGTCACTTTGACAATTCAAGCAATTTATCAATAACAAATCTCCAACAAGTATAAGCATGGGCGGATCTACCGTCCCTCCAGCCCGGGCGGCCGCCCGGGCTTGCCGACGATACATTCCTTGTGATTTACTACTTTTTATAATGATTTTGTCAGAAAAATTGGCTTTTTAAACTCGTTTGCCCAGGCTTCCGAAAGTTTTTGGGTCCGCCACTGAGTATAAGTGAAGAACAAGAGAGTTTAACATCAACAACTAGCAGCTCTAAACAAGATAAAAGCTAAAAGCGAGAGCTTACTAGCAAACAAATAGTAGCTAAGAATACTCAACAAGATATAAGCGAAGCAAAGGAGTATTCAAATGAAAAAGCGGAGCGTGCCTCTCTCCCACACAAATAAAGCTAGGATCCAACAAGAATATGACCAGCAAAAAAAAAACTGAAAGCAAAAAGACGCTCCAAGCATAGCACATAATATGTAAAGTGATAAAAACGTAGTTCAACGAAGACGACCTTATGATAGTCGATGAAGAGGAGGGGATGCCTTGGGCATCCCCAAGCTTAGACGCTTGATGGTTCTTGATATTCAGAGGGGGTGCCATGGGGGAATCCCCAAGCTTGAGCTCTGATCCATCTTCAATTTCTTCATTATCCTCTCCTTTGGAACTTAAAAACTCCCTTCACACAAAACTTCTCATAAACTGATTAGAGGGTTAGTGCTCATAAATTAAAATGCACATGTGTTCAACTCAAGACAAATTACAAACAACTTTATTGGGCATTAGCTACTGTTTACTAAGCCTCAATATGACACTCCACCTCTAGAGTATCACATTTGACGATAGTAAAAGAGACGAATACAAAATAAAAGCAGAATCTGTCAAAAACTGAACAGTCTGTAAAGATCGAATTTTTCAAGGCACTTCTGTAGCTCAAATCAGAAAACTCAAAACTAACGAAAGATAGATAAAAGTATCAGGCTTGCTATCTAAAAATATCAGAAAAAGATAAAATTCAGGGATTGTTCGAGATTTTCTACAACAGGCGCATAGAATCTGTTTCTGGACAGCAAAACAATACCTTGCACTTTCAATGCATTAGAGGCTAAACTTGGCACAAAAAACCAAAACAAAAAGATACAATGAAGTTGCTACAGAGGCAACAACTCCATGACTAAGGAAAACTGAAAGGAAAAAATATAATGGGTTGCCTCCCAAAAGCGCTTTTCTTTAACGCCTTTTAGCTAGGCGCAATGCCAAATATCAAGTCTTTTCAAAATCAAGGGCATCGTCCTTCTTATCAAGTTCATGGATTGTGCAAATCGAAGGAGGACTTTTAATAGACTCATTAACAACAATACCTTGTGAATTAAAAAATTTAACCTTACCATACGGGGCAGCTCCCAGCAAGCCCTTGAATACTTGATCCTCTTTAATCATTTTTACTTCTTCATTGCCTACAAAAGATGCATCAACTTTAATAGTATTCTTTGGCACAAATATAAATTTAGGTCCCTTAACTATGGGAATTACTTCCTTTTTAGGTTTAAGTGAAGAAAAGGTAGCTCCCAAGTTATCAAAAGTCTCTTCTAGTTTACCTATCCCTTCGGGATGATCTTTAGGGTAATGGAGTATTTTAACCTTTTTAGTAGCATTCCTTATGTATCCATTAACCCTATTAAAGTTGTTATCAATCTTCTTATCCATATCATTTATCTTACTTATGCCTGGCATATTACTTTCTATTGCTTCCAACTTTTTCATAATGTCTTCTAAGGTAATTTTCTTAGTATCATCAATAGGAGGATTTCCAAATAAATTTTCTATAGCATTGAAAGCTTCCGAAGCACTAGCACCTAAGAAGTTTCCACCTGTTATAGTGTCCAAAACAAACTTATACCAACATGTGATACTAATATAAAAATTTCTTAGAAGGACAGTAGCTACTTGCTTTTTAGTGGATCTACAATGAGCATCTTTAATTCTATACCAAGCATCTTTCAAACTTTCCCCACCTCTTTGTTTGAAGGTGAGACTTCGGACTCGGGTGTTTCAACAGGAGGCAAAGAGCTAGACATAACGACAAAGCAAAATAACAAGACAGAAATAAAGGCTACACTAATTTTTTTGGGTTTTAAAATTTTGCAACAAGAAAAATAAACTAAACGAGAAATAAAGCAAGCAAGACAAAAACAAAGTAAAGTGATTGAGAGTATGAGAGTCCCCTTGCTATAACTCCAAAGTCCCCAGCAAAGGCGCCAGAAAACTGCTTGATGATCGGTGATGGTAGCATTGGGTTGTGCCCCAAGCGAAGGCGTGGATGTAGTAAGTAGCAGTTTTCCCTCGTTAACGAACCGAGGTTTATCGAACCATTAGGACTTTCAAATCAACAACAAAGTGAATGTTGAAGATCTCTGGCACTTAATTTTCAACAGACGTGGAACTGCACACACTCAACCAATTACTTTGCCCCAACAGCGGAAAGGTTGTCAATCTTTCCGGTCTCGCAGAAAACATAGCGGTTAATTGTATAGTGAAATAGATGAAAATATGAAAGTGGACCAGAGGAGCAATGATGATGAAAAGTGATGAATAAAGGTTGCAATCAATGTAAAAAGATGGACCGGGGGCTATGGGTTCACTAGTGGAGTCTCTCAAGTAAATAAAACACTCATATGATGGGTAAACAAATTACAGCTAGGCAATTGACAAGATTATAACACAAACTTAATCTAGCTATGACATAGAGAACATGATAATATTTATGTAGGCATCACGACAATGAACAAAGACCGTTGAGTCCAACTGCATTTTTGTCTAAAAAGTCCACCGTGGGATTGCTATCCAGCCTGTCACCCAATGGTATTAAGTTGCAAGCAATAGACATTTGCATTAAGTAAAGCGCATGAAGTAAGCAATACTAATATCAAAAGAGACATTAACACCGCTGCTTTACCCTTAGTAGCAACAGCACACCCTCGCCCTTAGACGTTTCTGTCACTCGTGCCCAGGAACAAAAGGGGGCATGAACCCACTATCTAGCATAAATACTCCCTCTTGGAGATACACACAATCACTTGGCCAAAGTAACTACGCACATCGGAGAGCATGCAAGAACATAAATCAATATATAAGAATCATGCACAATCTGGTCATAACTTCATAATCCATCAGATCCCAGCAAACACATCACATAGCATTACAATAATCGATCTTGATCGTGTTAGGCAGCTCACAAGATCATAATACATGAAGCACAAGGGGGAGAGACTAACATCTAGCTACTTTCATGGACCAGTAGTCCAAGGTGGGACTACTCACAAATCATCCCGGAGGAAGGCATGGCGATAAAGAGCCCTTCGGGATCAGCTTCAGAATCACCCCCGAACTAGGGTTTATGGTGGCGGCGCCTCGGGGTGACTTCTCTGAAAAATAATGGCCGCCTCGACGTTTTTGGGATTAATCTGATTTTATAGGCGTCGGAGGGGGCCGAGGGGACCCACCAGGAGCAGGGGCGGGTCCCACCCGCCGCCCTAGGGAAGGCCGCGGTTGGGGGTCGTCCCTGCCCTGTGGGTGGCCCCCAGGGCTGCCCTCTGGACTGAAACTCCGTCTTGGCGAATAAAAAATCCTCGTAAATTTTCAGCGCATTCCGAGAATATTTCCTGTGGTAAGTTTCTGAAACGAAAAGACATCAAAAACAGGAAACTGGCACTAGGCATCTTGTCAATAGGTTAGTCCAAGAAAATGCATAAAAATGATGTAATAAGATAGTAGAAACATGTGACAACATCACAAAACTAGCATGGATCAATCAAAAATTATAGATACGTTTGACACGTATCACGCTCTCCAGCAGTGGCTAGATCACCAGGGCACCCGTGGTGTACGCTGCTTTGGACGGTCGCTAGATCTGGGGGACCATATCTGGGGCTTTTGTAGCGCCCGACCCCAGAACTATACAGTGAAGCGTTGTACAACCGGTCATGCTACATAATCGAAAGTTACTGGGTTTACTAATCCCATGCCAAAACTCATTGGCAGGTGTGCTCGGAATGGATCATCGGCACACAACACCTCGGTCATGACATAAGCTCAGACATCACTATCACGTATAGTAAAGAGACCGAGACTTGTGGAACAACTGGCACATTGCAGACTCTACGACACAAAAGCATATAGAAACTCATATAAGAGAAGATACAAATATTACACACAAAAGGGATCACAGATCCTTCAGTACATCATGCGGAAGCGAAGTAGCGTTGTCTAATACAACAAGATGCAAACATATGGCCTAAGAGGCCTACACATAAAGAAACCCAAGCCAGCTTGTTCCACGGTCCCAAGCTGCCACCTGGGAACCCCGGACTACTAGTCGACGTCCACGAAGAACCCACCTAGCTGCTCGGTGTCGTCCTCCTCTGAAAATACAAATATAAAGGCAGCAAAGAGAGACTGAGTACGATGTACTCGCAAGTTTAGTAGGGCGATATAGGCCCAATGATTGACGGAGGCTGTAAAGCTATATATATGTAGCTATTTTTGCATAACGCTAATTTTCATAAACTAGACATAAATGACACATGGCACCGTCTACTCAGAATATTTTCATAAAAGGGGTAAGAGAGTAAACTTTCATATTCGGTTCTCATAGAACCTACTTGTAGCCATAACCATCTCTCATCTCCACCAAAGGCACTCCCTCGAACCACCCTCGAGGAAATGAACCTTTATCACAAGTTGATTATGCAACCTTTAGCTGCCATATCAATTAGGTTAAGGTTCTCTATGATCTCGTATATCCGTTCTCAAGTCATCCATAACCGCGGACACAGCTTTTCGAAAATATTAAACCTTGCAGGGGTGTACTATTTTACCCATTGGTACCGTCCGGCTCACCTAATTGGCCCTCTTCCGGGGAAGGCCGGCGAGCGGGCGCGGTTAGACCTTTACAATGCATGAGGCTTACTCAAGGGCCATCAGTGTGCGGAAGGACAGGTTCAGCGCCTCCAACACCCTGCCCCGCGGCCACATCCTAAACACCACCATCCTCGTTCCTTTTTCCACCCACACACTCACGCACAAAAAGAAATAGCAAACTAGAGGACCCTTGACAAGCCCCTCACAAATTATTTGGTCAGTAAGGCGCCCATACACCCACCAATGGCAGCACGCTCGATCTTGAGTCTAGAGACAAGAACTCGCACCTAGGGGCAAGAGTGAGGCAAAACACCATCCCCGATGGCAACTCACCCAAGCCTTTTTAAGCAAATTAATTTAGTAACCACGAGTAACCACCAAGTCCGACATTCCATCATCATCATCATCATGGAATTAAATCAACGGACAATAAAGCATTTTAACTAAGCATGGTTAAGCATTTCTAAGCATATAATACAACAATTATATTCTTGTCTCCGGCCAACACATCAAACCTAGGTTTCATAGGTAGGGATACATGTATTGGTTCGGGGATAAACATGCATTCATAGGATCTTCTACATCTTGATCAAAAGAGACATTTGAATCGCATGCAATATTATGGTGGATAAAATAAGTTTATAAAACATTAGGATGCTAGATGCCAAGAAGGTTAGGTTATCTCTTGCCTTGCTGCCGGGGCGTGTAGTACGGCTCGTCGGGGTAGGTAGCGTTAACCTCGACTCCGAAATCTATCGATACCCAAAAATAATACAAAAGAACAAATAAATCTCACGAGGGAGAGGTGCAATGCACAATCACATGATGACATGACAAGTTGATGCATTGATATGGTCATTTAATTTATCTAACAAATTAAATGGAGTCCAAATAATTAGGGCTATTATATGGACACAACTCCATATTTATCTTAGTGACCTCACTACTTATAAATCATTACATTATTAGAGAAGTGGCTCGATATGCATGAACATGACATGAATGGATAGGGTTTGTTCTTCCGATCATTTTGGTACCTTATTTGTAATTTTTTGATTGTCGATGATTAAATAGTGAAATAAAGGATTAATTGAATTTAATTCGGTTAACCATTTAAAGAATATCATCAATGTGAAAGTTGTTGTCATGAGGTGAGATTAGCATGATGGGATAGCATTTGAATCGCTGACCAAATTGGTATATCATTTGCGAGATTTGAATTAAAAGAAGTTAAGTTATGATTTTCCCAAGTTTCTGAAGCTGGTTCGGAATTTATCCGGATTGGTCCGGAATATTCCGGGTGGTCCGGAATAATCCGGGCTAATTCCGAGCCAAATCCGAGGTGACCTCAAAAAGTTTCTGTTAGGGTTTCGGAATTTTCCCGGAAAGGTCCGGAAATTTCCGGTCGACCCGGAATCGATCCGGAATAATCCGGGTGATTCCGGACGACCCTGAATCTGGGCAACTGCGACGGCGGCGGCGGTTGCGCGCGGTGCGAGCACGCAAGAGAGGGAGAGAGGGGAAGAGGGAGGAAGTCTAGGGGAGAGCAGAGCTCACCCTGAGCACGCCCGTGTGGTCGGTGAGGCCGGAGAGGGGGGGACGGCGACGGATTCTTCCCGGCGGAGCTCGGCCAGAGCGGATGAAGTCGAGGACGGCGGCGTCGATTCCCGGCACCCCGTGTCGATTCCTTCGGCGTGGAGGAGCAGCACGGCAAGGCGGAGCTAGTGGCAGCGTCGGTGCGAGCTGAGGCGGCCGGAGTCGACGGCGGCGTGCGGCGTGGCCGTGGGGAACTCGGGAGGGAGACGAGAGAGAGAGAGAAGAGCAGGGGAACGGGGCAGGTGAGTGAGGGAGGCGTCTTTGACCGCGGGGGCTCGGCAAGGAGGGCCCGGCAGCGGCATGGCGCGCGAGGGGAGCAGGTGGGCGTCGAGCGGCATGGCGCCAGTGCGCCCTGTCGCCACTGTGCTTCGTTCGGAATTTTCCGGAAAAGTCCGGAAAATTCTGGTTGACCCGGAATGGATCCGGAAAAATCCGGGTCATTCCGGACGATCAGTTTTTGGCAGAAACGGCTAGTTTTTATTTGGGCCTCTACATTGGTCCAAAAATTACAGAAATTTTCGGGGATGCTCTCAACAATATAAGGAACCTCCCCATAGTTTTCTTTTGGATTTTAGGGAAACTTAAAATGGTTTCAAGAATAGGAAAAGATTTGAACCACAATTGAAGTTTGAAAAATTTGGGAACACATTGGAAGTCAAACCATTTGGTTCTTAGGCATTGTGGTGGCCTTAGGAACTTGTTGGACCATAAGGTCACCTGTCAAGACATGGGTTACACCATAGCTTGCATTTCAAGGGGTGAAGGTTTTGGGAAGGTTTGGGTTCCCTGCTTTTATTGTTTCCCATTTGTTGTTTGATACAAAAGCAATTTAAAGATATGCCATGATGCAAACACGATAAGTAAAAAGTGGAAAAATTCTTCGTATTTTTCATTATCAAGTTGGGGCTGTTACAGCTTTGGAGGCGGTCGGGCAGTTGCGCACGATGGCGGTTGGAGTCTCGTGGAGCACATCTAGGTGAACATCTTGTCTTCAGTCGGTGGGCATAGCTCATGATGACGACATCGTGGGCGTTGTATCCTTCTTGAAGATATCATCGAGGTCAAGCTCTCATCTCCCTCCGCTACCTCCGGGGGAAACCCTTGATCATGTGATCGGATGATGGCGGCACTCGTGTGTCGTCTCCCCCTTGGGGGCATCATTATTGGAGGTGTGCATCGGCTTGACGGATGAGTGGAAGGTTTCAGCATTGGCGTGGCGTTGCATTTTCTGTGTCGACGATGAAGAGTCTTGGGGGCATGGCGTTGCAGGGTCTCGGTGACAGATGCATGATGATGGACGTGCATATGAAGGTGGTGATGTCTAGTGTCGTGATGGCGTCGAAGGCAGGCCTGGCAAGGTCAATGCGTTGATACATGTTCTGAAGATGGGCTGGCGAAAGACAGCGGCGGCGGTTTCTAGATCGTGCACAGCGGTGTCCTCTTTGAATCTGCTGGACCGGTATGTGCTCCCGACCTGCCATTGGGCGGCTTGGTTGAGGCCTTCGGTTTTAGATGATGTGCGTTGGTGTGAGATCCGGGCAGACGGCTCTAACCATGTCCACCGCCTTCATCAAGTTGGGATGAGTAGCAACGGATGTTGCCTGGAAGGTGGCTTCGGACTTATTGATGTATTACTTTGAAAGCCTTTGCTGAATAATTAATAAAAATGTTGTGTTCGTCATTTCGATGCAGAGGCCGTGGGTTCAACCTCCATTTCAAAAAAAAACTCCTTTTGTCACTAACGGAATTGCTCGCAAAATCTTGGGTAGTATATATGTATGTCATATTTATGCTTGGGTTTTATCTGTGATACTAGTATAACGTTCGAATATCTAGGCTTGGTTAATCCCACCATTGTTATTTAAACTCACAAGTTTTTGTTTCATATATCTCGGAATTTCTCTTATTTATCATTTTTACTAACACAACTAACTTGCGAATTATGGGGCATTTGTGTATCTATTTTTTATATTCCTGTGTACAATTCTTATTATATTTATACTTATGATAATCTCGATATTTGTAACCCAAAATAAGTGGTGTGGATCATTTATTTCTCTAGAACTAATCTACATTGTTATAATTTGATCTTATATAAAAATAACGTTTAAATTATTTTCTTTTAAATTAATCCATGGAGTATTGCTATCACTAAATGAAAACCCTTAGTGTAATACTAGTATCGGTGGCGTTCTTTTTTGGCACGCCACTGATATTTTCAGTGGCGTGTCGAATTTGGGCACGGCACTGCTTTTGCTTAATGGCGACGAGTGGATAAGAACGGTTCACCACACGGGATCACGTGACACTGATGGCTACAATGATGTATAGTGATTAATTATCGGTGGTCACCCCAAGAGGAAGGTGTAAGATGTAGCGAGCAACAAGTTTTTTCCTCAGTTATGAACCAAGGTTATCAATCCAGTAGGACTCGAAGGTCTCCAACAAGGTGCTTAGAGGTGCGGACCTGCACATAACCAAACAATTCACTTTGCCCCAATGGCAGGAAGGTTGTCAAGCTTTCTGGTCTGCTGAAAACAAAGGGATTAAATCTTATAGTGGAAAAGAGAATTTATGAAAACGGACCAGCGAGCAAGCGATGGTGGAAAGCAAGTAAATGGTGTTGTAATAAAAAATGGACCGGGGCCATAGGTTCACTAGTGGTGTCTCTCTTGAAGATAAAATGCAAACATGATAGGTAAACAAATTACAGATGAGCAATTGACAAAATGGTGACACAAACTTAATCTAGCTATGACATATATAGTTCATGGTAATATTCACGTAGGCATTGCGTCAAACATACATAGACCGTAATCCAACTGCATTTATGACTAAAAATCTACCTAGGGATCGCTATCCAGCATGTCACCCATTGGCATTAAGTTGCAAGCAATAGACAATTGCATTAAGCACAGTACGTGATGTAAGCAATATTGATGATCACGAAGACATATACACCGTTGTTTTACCCTTAGCAGCAACAGCACACCCTCGTTCATAGACGTTTTTGTCACTCGTGCCCAGGTACGGAGGGGGCATGAACCTACTATCTAGCATAAATACTCCCTCTTGGAGATACAAGTAATATATTGGCCAAAGTGACCACGCATCAGAGAGCATGCAAGATCATAAATAAAACACATAGTAGACATGAACAATCTGATCATAAGTTCACAATTCATCGGATCCCAGCAAACACAACATGTAGCATTACAATAGATTGATCCCTATCATGTTAGGCAGCTCACAAGATCATAAGCATGAAAGCACAAAGAGAGAGACGACCATCTAGCTACTGGACATGAATTGGACGCGAATTGAAGTTTATGATTTTTCGTTGATACTAGTACAATTAAAATGAATATTCCCCTAGTTTTCCCATTTTTCTGACCTCTTCCCTATTTATGGAAATTGTTTGTCGGTAAATCCTATTAAACTCATTTAATGTGCAGAATATAGTTAAAAAGCTCAAAAATTCATGATAATGATATATTTTGTGTTAACACTGTGAGAGGTCAATTTCCAATCTTATTTGTGGTACCTACTTCACAAAAAATGTTGATTTCGGTACTAAACAAAATGTTAAAAAAAATTGGAATCTTGCTTTGACAACATTGTTGACAATGTCAAAACACATGTTTGTGCCGAGTATGGTCATCATAGAACAAAGGTAGACATAGATATGCCATGATCTTGGTCATTTGGCTTGAAAGCCATTTAACTCCAGACAAGGTTGTCCATTTTTTGAACACTTCTTTTATAAAATTATGTTATTGCAAGTTTATGATTTTTCATCCATACTAGTACTCTAAAAAGGAAGATCCCCCTGGTTTTTTACATTTTTTTGATGTTTTCTCAATTTATGAGATTTTTTTCAAAATAGGGCCAAAATTGTTCGTCTGGCCATTCATAGGTAAGTGTGAAATTTTCCTACTTTTTTCTTTGAAATTGTGTGCAATCTTGATAGACTATGTTATTATGATTTTTACATAATTTTGGGGCCAAACTATAACACACTTGTAGTTCAAATTTCTTTATTTCTCGATAAATGCTAGTAAACTCATTTAATGAGTGGAATATAGTTAAGAAGCTCAAAATTTCATTATATTCAGGGGTTATGCCTCCCATATGATATAGTTTGTGTGAAAATTGTGAGAGGTCAATTTTAAATCTTATTTGTGCTACCTACTTCACAAAATATGGGGGTTTCGGCACTAAATAAAATGTTTGTGCCGGGTATGTTCATCATAGCACAAAGGTAGACATGGATATGCCATGATCTTGTTCTTTTGGCTTGAAAGGCATGAATCTTCCTCCAAGACAAGGTTATCAAATATTGTGTAATTGCAAGTTTATATTTTCCCTTCCATACTAGTACACTAAAAAGATAGATCCCCCGATTTTACATTTTTTTGATGTTTTCTCGATTTATGAGATTGTTTTTCAAAACAAGGCCAAAATTGTCCGTGTGACCATTCATAGCTAAGGGTGAATTTTTCCTACTTTTTATTTTGCAATTGCGTGCAATCATGATAGTCTAAGTTATTATGATTTTTACATAATTTTGGGGCCAAACTATAACACACTTGTAGTTCAAATTTCTTTATTTCTCGATAAATGCTAATAAACTCATTTAATGAGTGGAATATAGTTAAAAAGCTCAAAACTTCATTATATTCAGAGGTTATGCCTCCTAGATTATGATATAGTTTGTGAGAGGTCAATTTTAAATCTTATTTCTGCTACCTACTTCACAAAAAATGGGGGTTTCGGCCAAACTTGAAAATAATGTACTGCAAGTTCATGATTTTTGCTTCACACTACTACACTTAGAAGGAACATTCCCCATGTTGTCCAACATAATTACACATAGAGTGCCATTTTACATAGAACCCTAGAATTAAAAAGAACTACCACTCGTCGTCATCGTCGGAAACCTCCACTGGATCCTTGCCTTTGTCCTTGCCCTTTCCCTCGTGGTTTTCCACCTAGTTGTTCAGAGCCTTCTGCAGGTCCTCCTCGTACTGCGCGGCTCTGGATTTCTCCGCGGCTCTTGCCTGCTTCGCTTTGACCGCAGAAGCGACCAGAGTCTCTGTGGGCTGTTGTTGCTCAGCGGAATGTCTGGCCTGCTCTGTGGCTTGATAGTCGGCCCTAGCCCATGCCAGACCCGCGTCAACCACCTGCTCCTCCTCATCGGACTCAAGATCGATGAAGGGAATGGGATCGGGAGCAATGGCCCGACGGACGGCATAGCTGTCCCTGCCCCTGCTCGAGCTCGGAGGAGTCCTGCTCGAGCGCCGAGGGGTCCTGTTCGAACATGAACCGTCGTCTCCTCCACCCTCGCTCGACTCAAGAAACCAAGGATAGGTGATGCGGCGGCGGCGGTTGGAGCTTCCACCGCGACCAGGAGTGGAGCGGCCACCACCACAAGCCATGGCAAGATCGGGGCATGGGTGGCAAGTAGAGAGGAAGAGGAGGTCAGTGGGCGACGTTGGTGCAATGGTACAGGAAAAGGGTTCCTTTTCTAGGCATCTGCGTCCGGACCGGCAGTAATGGCCACCGCTGATGTCTACTACGCGCTTCTATTCCTGTAGACAGTGTTGGGGCTCCAAGTGCAGAGGTTTGTAGGACAGCAGCAATTTTCCCTTAAGTGAGTAACCCAAGGTATATCGAACTCAGGGAGGTAGAGGTCAAAGATATCCCTCTCAAGCAACCCTGCAATTAATATACAAGAAGTCTCTTGTGTCCCCAACACACCCAATACACTTGTCAGATGTATAGGTGCACTAGTTCGGCGAAATGGTAACAAGTGGTATTTGTAATCTGTAATAAAAATGGCAGCAAGCAAACATGCAACAAAAGTGACTAGAAACAGTGTTCCGATGATTGGAAACAAGGCCTAGGGATCATACTTTCGCTAGTACTATCTCGCGCTCTCAACATGTTAGCATAACTGAACGCAAGCAAGTGCTACTCGGAACTATCCTTCTCCTTGATAAAACAAGGGTACTATGCGTAGGGCTACAAAAGCACACCTCAAAGTCTGAGTAAACAAACACCACAATTCCACAAAGAATAATCCATGGTAAATATCACTCTAGATAATCTATCATCCAAAGAGTCACACACGCCACCCACACTGTCACCAAGACTTTGTGTTGTCAACAATAACTCCGGAAATTATACTAGATAAACCAATTGAGTAGCATAACATCACATAAGAATTCAGCGGTAATAACAATGCTCATGATCACATAAAGATCACACCATGGGAGAGAGAGATAACCACATAGCTACAGTAGAGCCCTCAGCCCCGATGAAGGACTACTCCCGGCGCATCATGGGAGGCAGTAATGGCGATGAAGATGGCTTCGGGGGCAATTCCTAGTCCCGACAGGGTGCCCCCCCCCCCCGAATTAGGGTTTTTGGTGGCGGCGGAGCTCGGGGACTTTTTTGGAGAAATCGTTCGGGGCTCGTCATTTTTAGGTCAGGAGGGTCTTTATAGGCGAAGAGACGACCTGAGGCGGCGGAGGAGGCGGCCAGGTGACCCCTGGTCGCGGTTAACTTTTGGGCCGCGCCCGGGCCCCGTCTGGGCGCTGTGGGGCCCATTTCGGAAAATGTCCTAGTCCATGGTGATCAACAGAAAATTTCCAAAAACTTTTACCACCAGACTTTTTTGATTTGACGTCGTCTTCGGGTCGGTTCGGGGACATCTTTAAAAAGTATCTGGTGGAGACAGACTCAGGAAATCAGGGTTCCACCTTCGGGCTCCTTTTGCGTTCTTGTCAATTTCAAATAATTCCTACACATCAAAGTCTAAAACAAGAACATTGTGCACTAGGCAGGCAGACTAGGCAGGCAGAGACGGCAAGGTGGGGGAGCAGATGAGCGGCCAGGCTGGCAGCGTAGGCGGCGATGCAGCCTTTTGCCGGCCAGGGGACTGTAACAGCCCAGATTTGGTACCCTAAAATATGGGCCAAATTTTCACTTTTTGCTTTGTATTGCATCATGGCATAATTATTTAAATTGCTAATTTTAAATAAAGCAACACCTGGAAACAAAGCAACACCTTAAAACAAGGGAAGCAAAACCCTTCCTCAAATTTCCAAAACTGAATGCTTTGCCCAAAATGGCCAAACCAACTTATTCTTGAATTTCTAAATTGTCCCGGAAGTTCTAAGAATTTATTTTTATAAATGCCAATCAAATAAATAAATTATGAGAATTTAAATTGGCTTAATTCCATTCTTATTTTTGGAACCAAGTTGGAACTTCCAAAAATTCAAACTATTCCTGGAGTGCTTCATTATTATGTTGGGAGCCACCATGTTTAATTTCGCTATTTTTGGAAATGGTTAATTGCTCCAATTAGAGGCTTTTTGCTTTTATCAAAAATAACTAAATCTAAACCCCTTTGAACAAAGGTTGGTAAAAACATTTTATTTGGCCTCACCAAATTTTGTGGTGTTGCTGAGAGTTAATTCTAGCCTATATGAATTTTCCTGGAATTTACAAAAATGTCCTGGTGCCCTTTAAAATTGCTGGAAGCTGCTTCAGGACCAATTTGCAATTTGTTTTCAAAATTTCCAGGGACCGTTTTGCGTTTTTCTTTTCCCTCTCTCCTCCAGGGTGGCGGCCATGGCACTGGCGCCATGCCGCCACCTCCTCCTCGCCATGCCGTCTCCCCCACTCCCTCGTGGCCGTGCATCCGATGAACCAGAGCACGAGGACCTCACCTGCCCCACTTTCCCCCGTTTTCCCTTGCTCCGTTCCTCTCTCCTTCCGGCCTGGCACCACAGTCGGGTTCGAGCTCGCGGCCTCCGTCAAATCGCCGCCGTCCTGCGCCGCCCCGGAGCAAGCCGTCCCCACCACGAGCTCCGCCGCCTCTCCTTCGGCCTCCCCACCGGCGGAATCGGGCCGGGGATACCCATAACCGACGCGCGCATCCTCGCCATCGTCCACCGCGGCCGCCGCCGCCCCCCTTCGCATCGCCGGCGATTGAAGCCGCCTCGGAGTCAGCCGAAGCAGCCGTCGCCTCCGCCTCGCCGAGCTGCGCCTTCCCGTGCAAGGAATCGTCGCGGGGAGCCCGGAGTCGTCGCTTCCGTCCTCGACACCTCCCGCACCGGCCGCCGTCCGCCGAGTCCGATTCGCCGCCATTCTCCCCTCTCCGGCCATCCCGACCACGCCACCGATTACCGGGTGAGAATCGCGCCCCTTTCGCCTCTTCCCGCGCCCCCTATTCCTCCCCCGTCGCCGGCGCCGTCCGCTCACCGTCGGTTCCCCGTCGTCGACGTGCTTCGCGTGCACCCGGTCTGGGCTCCGGCCTGACCGGCCTTGAGGCCGGCCTGCTCGGGCCAGTGCCCGGCCATAGCGCCCGGCCTGGGCCGGCACCGTGGCCGGGGCCTCTCGGGTTGTGACCCGGCCATATGGCCGGCCTAAACACCGGCCTGGCCGGCCCGCCTGGGAAATGACTTTCCCTTTTTGATTTCAAAACTGAAATTTAAAACTTGTGCATCTTTTCAAATATGGCTCCAAAAATTGCAAAGTAAATATGAAATTGCTCAGAAAAACATTTCCTATCTCTGGATAATATTTGTCTTGCCTTTTGAATAAATAATTTTGATGTTTAATTATGAATTCCTAAATTGGCATAAATGATAACAATTTAGGAATTTCCATAACGTATTAAATATTTGTCCAAAATTTATGAATCAAATATCAAAGTGTTCAACTTGTCAAATGCTACTCAACCATGCTAATATTAAGTCATGATCACAAACTTATATTTGGTGTTATTCATAATTTGGTTAAATGAAGTAAATTCATTTACTTAATTAAGTTGTCAATTATTCATCGGTGCTCCGAAATTTACAAATAAATTACCGAAATGATCGGAATGACCAAACCTATCCATCCATGTCATGTTCATGCATAATTGAACCACTTCTCTAATAATGTGATAATTTATAAAGAATGTGATCACTAAGATAAATATGGGGTTGTTTCCAAATAATTGCACCAATTATTTGGCTCCTCATTTAAATTTGCTTTTAATTTATATAATGATATTTTTGCATCAATTGGACATGTCATCATGTGTTTGCGCATTGCACCTTGTGTTCTTGTGATTTATGTGTTCTTTGTATTTCTTTTTGGGTATCGATAGATTCCGGAGTTGAGGTTAACGCTACTTACCTCGACGAGCCGTACTTCACGCCCGGGCAGCAAGGCAAGAGATAACCTAACCTTGGCATTCTAGCATCCTATGATTTTTATTCAAACTTATTTTATCCACCATAATATTGCATGCGGTTCAAATGTCTTTTGGGTAAATATTAGAATATCCTATGAATGCATGTTCTCCCCCAAGCCAATCACATGTATCCCTACCTATGAAACCTAGGGTTGAAGTGTTGGCCGAGATAAAGATAGGATTGCTGTATTCATATATCTAGCTATGCTTAGCAATGCTTAGGTAAATGCTTTATGTCCGTTATAAATTCCATAATTTTTTATGTTGATGGAATGATTCGGACATGGTGGATAATTATGATGCTTAATTAAAATGCTAAAGGCTTGGATGAGTTGCCCTCGGGGAGGGTGTTTTGCCTCATTCTTGCCGCCTAGGCTGAGAGTGCTTTTAGCTAGAACCAAGAAACGAGCGTGCTTCCGGAGGTGGGGGCATATGGAACCCCCTTTGACCGAATAAGTTGTGAGGGGCTTGTCAAGGGTCCTCTAGTTTGCTATTTCCATTTGCGCGTGAGTTGTGTGGTGGAAAAGAAACGAGGATGGTGGTGTTTAGGATGTGGCCGCGGGGCAGGGCGCTGGGAGCGCTAAACCTGTCCTTCCGCACACTGATGGTCCTTGAGTAAGCCTCATGCAATGTAAAGGTCTAACCGCGCCCGTTCGCCGGCCTTCCCCGGAAGAAGGCCAACTAGGTGAGCCGGACGGTACCGATGGGTAAATTAGTACACCCCTGCAGGGTTAATCTTTTCGAAAAGCCGTGTCCACGGTTATGGACAAACTCTTGGGAAAGGCGGATCAGCTCATAGATAACGTTAACCTAATTGATATGGCAGCTGGAGGTTGCATAATAAACTTGTGATAAAGGTTCATTTCCTCGAGGGTGAGTCGAGGGAGTGCCTTGTGTGAGATGAGTGGTGATGGTTGTAAGTAGGTTCGCTGAGAACCGAAGATGATGATGATACTCTCTTACCCCCTTTATAACAATACTCTGATTAGACGAATGCCATGTGTCTTTTATGTTTCGGTTTATGAAAGTTAGCTTTATGCAAAAGAAATACATATAAAGCTTTAGAGCCTCCGTCAGTCATCGGGCCTATATCGCCCTACTAAACTTGCGAGTACATCGTACTCAGTCTCTCTTTGCTGCCTCTATGATTTTGTATTTCAGAGGAGGACGACACCGAGCAACTAGGTGGGTTCTTCGTTGATGTCGACTACTAGTCTGGGGTTCCCAGGTGGCAGCTTGGGACCGTGGAACAAGCTGGCTGGGGGATGTTTATTGTAGGCCTCTTAGGCCATATATTTGCTTCTTGTTGTTAGACAACACTACCCGCTTCCGCTTGTTGAATTGTTGGATCTGTGATCCTTTTGCTTGTAATATTTGTATTCTTCTCGTTATATGAGTTGCTATACTTTTGTGTCGTAGAGTCATGCTTTGTGCCAGTTCTGTTCCACAAGTCTCGATCTTTGTCTTATACATTGATGGTTGTGTCGGATTCATAGCCTCTCTGTATAATTCCGGGGTCGGGGCGTTACAAGTTGGTATCAGAGCAGGACTGCCTGTAGGAAACCCGTTCTATTGGTCGATGTCGAGTCTAGTTCGAGAAAATTATTTTAAACCTAAAAATGAGTTGTGAAAACCTTCCTAGGATTCTTTTTACTCCTTATCCAATTCACTCTGATCTCGGTGTTGTCTTACCTCTATTTGATTTTAACGGTTTTTCTGATCGTCGGCAAAGTTCTAAATCTTTAGGATCACGGGGTTGGATTCTACCTTTAGTTACTGGTTAAATTGCTTGTCTGCAAATTCTAAATTCCGAAGAGAAGAAGTGTTGCGGATCATCAAGATGTTCCCTTGCTTTAGTCCAAGATCTTGAACCGAAGGTCCCGGATTGTGCTAGGGCTCCGGTGTAATGATTCATGGGTGGTTTGAAGTGAAGTCTTGGTGATCGGTTGTCCTATCATCGGCTCGATTTTTGTTTGGTCAAGTCGTTCCTTGTTCCCTCAATGGCTTAGGTTTTGGGCAAGCTTCCTCTTGTCCGTCACCGTAAGTTATCTCCTGTTCTTTCCGCCTTTTTGGCATGTCAAGTTAATTAGCCAATCTCTGGAACAAGGAAGATCATCGTGAGAATCTAGTAGATTGTTAAAGTTAGGAGTTTCTATGTTCTCACTCATCACAACTTCTACTCTAGAATCTCGGGACGAGATTCTCGTAAGGGGGGTAGAATTGTAACAGCCCAGATTTGGTACCCTAAAATATGGGCCAAATTTTCACTTTTTGCTTTGTATTGCATCATGGCATAATTATTTAAATTGCTAATTTTAAATAAAGCAACACTTGGAAACAAAGCAACACCTTAAAACAAGGGAAGCAAAACCCTTCCTCAAATTTCCAAAACTGAATGCTTTGCCCAAAATGGCCAAACCAACTTATTCTTGAATTTCTAAATTGTCCCGGAAGTTCTAAGAATTTATTTTTATAAATGCCAATCAAATAAATAAATTATGAGAATTTAAATTGGCTTAATTCCATTCTTATTTTGGAACCAAGTTGGAACTTGCAAAAATTCAAACTAAATTCCTGGAGTGCTTCATTATTATGTTGGGAGCCACCATGTTTAATTTCGCTATTTTTGGAAATGGTTAATTGCTCCAATTAGAGGCTTTTTGCTTTTATCAAAAATAACTAAATCTAAACCCCTTTGAACAAAGGTTGGTAAAAACATTTTATTTGGCCTCACCAAATTTTGTGGTGTTGCTGAGAGTTAATTCTAGCCTATATGAATTTTCCTGGAATTTACAAAAATGTCCTGGTGCCCTTTAAAATTGCTGGAAGCTGCTTCAGGACCAATTTGCAATTTGTTTTCAAAATTTCCAGGGACCGTTTTGCGTTTTTCTTTTCCCTCTCTCCTCCAGGGTGGCGGCCATGGCACTGGCGCCATGCCGCCACCTCCTCCTCGCCATGCCGTCTCCCCCACTCCCTCGTGGCCGTGCATCCGATGAACCAGAGCACGAGGACCTCACCTGCCCCACTTTCCCCCGTTTTCCCTTGCTCCGTTCCTCTCTCCTTCCGGCCTGGCACCGCAGTCGGGTTCGAGCTCGCGGCCTCCATCAAATCGCCGTCGTCCTGCGCCGCCCCAGAGCAAGCCGTCCCCACCACGAGCTCCGCCGCCTCTCCTTCGGCCTCCCCACCGGCGGAATCGGGCCGGGGATACCCATAACCGACGCGCGCATCCTCGCCATCGTCCACCACGGCCGCCGCCGCCCCCCTTCGCATCGCCGGCGATTGAAGCCGCCTCGGAGTCAGCCGAAGCAGCCGTCACCTCCGCCTCGCCGAGCTGCGCCTTCCCGTACAAGGAATCGTCGCGGGGAGCCCGGAGTCGTCGCTTCCGTCCTCGACACCTCCCGCACCGGCCGCCGTCCGCCGAGTCTGATTCACCGCCGTTCTCCCCTCTCCGGCCATCCCGACCACGCCACCGATTACCGGGTGAGAATCGCGCCCCTTTCGCCTCTTCCCGCGCCCCCTATTCCTCCCCCGTCGCCGGCGCCGTCCGCTCACCGTCGGTTTCCCGTCGTCGACGTGCTACGCGTGCACCCGGTCTGGGCTCCGGCCTGACCGGCCTTGAGGCCGGCCTGCTCTGGCCAGTGCCCGGCCATAGCGCCCGGCCTGGGCCGGCACCGTGGCCGGGGCCTCTCGGGTTGTGGCCCGGCCATATGACCGGCCTGCACCCCGGCCTGGCCGGCCCACCTGGGAAATGACTTTCCCTTTTTGATTTCAAAACTGAAATTTAAAACTTGTGCATCTTTTCAAATATGGCTCCAAAAATTGCAAAGTAAATATGAAATTGCTCAGAAAAATATTTCCTACCTCTGGATAATATTTGTCTTGCCTTTTGAATAAATAATTTTGATGTTTAATTATGAATTCCTAAATTGGCATAAATGATAACAATTTAGGAATTTCCATAACGTATTAAATATTTGTCCAAAATTTATGAATCAAATATCAAAGTGTTCAACTTGTCAAATGCTACTCAACCATGCTAATATTAAGTCATGATCACAAACTTATATTTGGTGTTATTCATAATTTGGTTAAATGAAGTAAATTCATTTACTTAATTAAGTTGTCAATTATTCATCGGTGCTCCGAAAATTACAAATAAATTACCGAAATGATCGGAATGACCAAACCTATCCATCCATGTCATGTTCATGCATAATTGAACCACTTCTCTAATAATGTGATAATTTATAAAGAATGGGATCACTAAGATAAATATGGGGTTGTTTCCAAATAATTGCACCAATTATTTGGCTCCTCATTTAAATTTGCTTTTAATTTATATAATGATATTTTTGCATCAATTGGACATGTCATCATGTGTTTGCGCATTGCACCTTGTGTTCTTGTGATTTATGTGTTCTTTGTATTTCTTTTTGGGTATCGATAGATTCCGGAGTTGAGGTTAACGCTACTTACCTCGACGAGCCGTACTTCACGCCCGGGCAGCAAGGCAAGAGATAACCTAACCTTCTTGGCATTCTAGCATCCTATGTTTTTATAAAGTTATTTTATCCACCATAATATTGCATGCGGTTCAAATGTCTTTTGGGTAAATATTAGAATATCCTATGAATGCATGTTCTCCCCCAAGCCAATCACATGTATCCCTACCTATGAACCTAGGGTTGAAGTGTTGGCCGAGATAAAGATAGGATTGATGTATTCATATATCTAGCTATGCTTAGCAATGCTTAGGTAAATGCTTTATGCCCGTTATAAATTCCATAATTTTTTATGTTGATGGAATGATTCGGACATGGTGGATAATTATGATGCTTAATTAAAATGCTAAAGGCTTGGATGAGTTGCCCTCGGGGAGGGTGTTTTGCCTCATTCTTGCCGCCTAGGCTGAGAGTGCTTTTAGCTAGAACCAAGAAACGAGCGTGCTTCCGGAGGTGGGGGCATATGGAACCCCCTTTGACCGAATAAGTTGTGAGGGGCTTGTCAAGGGTCCTCTAGTTTGCTATTTCCATTTGCGCGTGAGTTGTGTGGTGGAAAAGAAACGAGGATGGTGGTGTTTAGGATGTGGCCGCGGGGCAGGGCGCTGGGAGCGCTAAACCTGTCCTTCCGCACACTGATGGTCCTTGAGTAAGCCTCATGCAATGTAAAGGTCTAACCGCGCCCGTTCGCCGGCCTTCCCCGGAAGAGGGCCAACTAGGTGAGCCGGACGGTACCGATGGGTAAATTAGTACACCCCTGCAGGGTTAATCTTTTCGAAAAGCCGTGTCCACGGTTATGGACAAACTCTTGGGAAAGGCGGATCAGCTCATAGATAACGTTAACCTAATTGATATGGCAGCTAGAGGTTGCATAATAAACTTGTGATAAAGGTTCATTTCCTCGAGGGTGAGTCGAGGGAGTGCCTTGTGTGAGATGAGTGGTGATGGTTGTAAGTAGGTTCGCCGAGAACCGAAGATGATGATGATACTCTCTTACCCCCTTTATAAAAATACTCTGATTAGACGAATGCCATGTGTCTTTTATGTTTCGGTTTATGAAAGTTAGCTTTATGCAAAAGAAATACATATAAAGCTTTAGAGCCTCCGTCAGTCATCGGGCCTATATCGCCCTACTAAACTTGCGAGTACATCGTACTCAGTCTCTCTTTGCTGCCTCTATGATTTTGTATTTCAGAGGAGGACGACACCGAGCAACTAGGTGGGTTCTTCGTTGATGTCGACTACTAGTCTGGGGTTCCCAGGTGGCAGCTTGGGACCGTGGAACAAGCTGGCTGGGAGATGTTTATTGTAGGCCTCTTAGGCCATATATTTGCTTCTTGTTGTTAGACAACACTACCCGCTTCCGCTTGTTGAATTGTTGGATCTGTGATCCTTTTGCTTGTAATATTTGTATTCTTCTCGTTATATGAGTTGCTATACTTTTGTGTCGTAGAGTCATGCTTTGTGCCAGTTCTGTTCCACAAGTCTCGATCTTTGTCTTATACATTGATGGTTGTGTCGGATTCATAGCCTCTCTGTATAATTCCGGGGTCGGGGCGTTACAGGGACACCGCCATTAAAGGCGCGCTCATTCAGGGACGGCGAGCGGCATGGATGCGCGCATAGGCACGACAAGCAGCATGGACGCTCACGGGCACGACTACATGCGCCCCTTTTCCAATGGTCCCACTCACAAGCTTTAAGTGGGGACGACCAGCAGCATGGACGTGCACGGGTGCATGTACTCCTCCGCTGGTCCCACATGTGACATTCCCTCAAAAAAAAGTCCCACACGTGACATACTTTAGTGCATTGATGGTCAAACGAGGTTGACCCGACGGAAACGCACCGTTCGGCTGTCTTTGAGCCTCGAAAGAGCGAAGTGGGGCAAAGGCGAGGCTAGCTAAGAAAGTGGGGCTAGAACGAGGAGAACTAAGGGAAGTGGGGCAGAGAAATAAAAAACCCTTCCTTCTTTCTTTTGTGTTCATTTCTTCCGGTTTGTTTGTTGTTCTAACTTTGAAACAAAAGGACCAAAATGTATTCTTTGTTGTTTGTTTCTTGTTTTATTTGTTTCTCTCTTTTTGGTTTCTTTCGCGTGTCTCTTCTCTTTTAAGATTTTAGTTCGCTTCTTGATAAAACCAAAAATAACAAAAAAAAGGTTTCTTTTTTAGTCTTTGTGTCTTTTTCTTTAACTAATTAAAAAGCCAAAAATATTTCCTCTTCTTTTTTCCTTTTGTATAGTTGATGCAGAGTTCAGCTAATGTCCACAGTGACACTTGCACTATATTTTATCTTCATATCTTTCGGTCCTGCAAGTGAAGGAGCAATAATGACGATATTTGATGAAGTGGATGTGATAGGAAAATCTTGTATGAACTCTATTTGTCTTCATTTTTGTACAGATGTTTATCCGTATGATCATGATTTAGCTAATTGTGATAAATAGTTGTTTAAAAAATGTTGCTTGGTAGTTCATGTTTTCGTATGATTAGTCTCAACTTGCTAGGAGGTGATAATATGTTGTGTAGTCATTAACATGCTTTGTTCTGTTCATAATGTGATATGGTATTGTGGTGTCCTTCTCTGAAGAATTTATTTGGATTGACTTGGTGCATGTTGACGCATGTTTGAGACTAAAAATAAAGTCTATCAAGCCTCGCTGATCTTTTGTGTTTCAGATTAGTAATATCACTTTTATGCCTTACTCAATTTTGTTTTGTCGCAAAGCATGATTATGGCAGTTATTGCTCTCCTAGTTGGTCGCTTCCCGGTCTATTGCTAGCCTTCTTCTGTACTGAGTGTGAACTCCACTCGTGCATCCATTGTGATAAATCACACTATGTGTGGCCAGACGATTGGTTGACATCGGTGATACTGAGAGGACCCAGAGGATGTATCTCTCCATCGCCTGGAGGAGTAAGTACCATTCTCGAACGATCTTAGTTCCATTACACACTTTAGGTTATATCCAAAAGCCACCATTATAATCTCCTGTTATGGTAGACGGTTGATAACAATCAGAGCATAACTATCAAGATGTGCGATCACTAGATGCTCTCATGGTATAGGGACATAGCTAACAAAAACTTCATACTCTCTTTGCTAAAAAATCAACAACGATTTTTCTCTTAGCAAGATCATATACTTGGGTCGGTTTAGTACTATTGTTATTTTAACAATATACCCTTATAGTTGTTCGACTTATACAAAGTCCATGATCAGGAAAACGTGATCATCCAACAACAAGATAAGCTAATCTTAGGAGCACTTGTTTCGTTCATATCTCTACACGTGCTTGTGGGTTTTCCTTTAAATACTCATTATTCAATTACCACAACAGTTATAACATAAAGATATAAACCTAATAATGAACTTTGGAGGTAAATAATAACTAATATTATTGTCTCTAGGGCGTACCTCCAACTGTGCAGCGCCGTGTAGTACTTGTACAATACTTGTCTGGCATATCGGCACTGCACCAAGATGTGGTCCACGATGTCTTCGTCTTGCAGGCAGATGTAGCATGCTGAGGTTTGGTCCTGCAGCCCGTGTCGGAATCGCTAGTCTGAGGTCTAGAGGCGGTGCAGTATGGCCAACCACATGAAGATTTTGCATTTGAGATTTGTTTTGCAATCACAGACGCCCTCCGCCATCATGAAACCCTCGGCCCCCATATCGTCAGTTTCTGATAAGTGGATCTCGCTGAGTACAGGCCCGATGCAGAAGCTGGCAATTTGAACTCCTCTGTTGCCTCCAAGTTCCTTTCTACTTCCATGGATGTAAGCCATAATTTGAGACACTGCATAGCTCCTTCTTGGTGTAGCTCCATAGCAATGTCTGTGATCCAACTGTTTTCCACCATCGCTGTCGCCACCGTTCTGGAAATTCGGCACCATGTGCTCATGGATTGGTATACCAGGATTGCGAGATCACCGACATCCTATTCAGCCAACGAACTCTCCAGAAAAGCGTGGCTTCGTCGTTCCCAACCTTAATACAAATCAAACTGTCAACATATCAACGACAATGTTAAATATCATCACTGATTCTTGGTCACACTGGCGGAAGAATAATGATCAATGTCATCGTTGACTTTTATGGACACACCGCCGAAACCACCATTTTTGAAAAACATTCCATTTTCCATACTTATTGAAGAAAATTTCAATTGACATTTCCATGGGCCATTTCAAAATTAAATTAAAATCACACCATTCATATTTTCCGCTGTAATTCATAATTGTGACGGAATGTGTGTGTGTATGCATGCGTGGGTGCGTGCGCGTGTGCGTGTGTGCGTGTGTGTGATAGTGTGTATGTGTGTGTGCGTGTTTTGCAATTTTACTCCCGACATAGCGTCTCAAGAATCAACATGCTTAACACCCAACTGAGTGGCCGAGGGAGAAGGAGAAAGAACATGCACACAACACACGGTATAGTTAATCTAGACATCCCAAAAATAAGAGAGAAAGGGTGAAATGTAAAGATTCCGCATAGACTTTGTTAGTTGGAAGGCGCCTCACCTAATCATGTCGCCACTTGAAGCTAGCTAGCCACTATTATCACGGGCCAATGAGCGATTACCTCACGCTAATATTTTAGGGCACAACGGCATCTTTGCCAGGATGGAAACCTTTAACAAAATGGTCATTAATTAAAGATAAGCACTACACACCTGTTAGGGCCAATATTGTATGTATTAGCAGCGCATATGGACCCTGAATATGTAAAGTGACGACATGAGACGGCAAATGGGGTGCAAATGGGAGGATGATAGAAGCTCTTATTGCAAGAAAGGGTGTTGACCTAACTAAAGGAGACGGTGTATGTAGGAGTATTTTTAAGGGCGAGAGAAAAATATTTACCGACCAAGAGTTGCTTGTGCACATATACGTACACACCCCTTGTGATTGATAATGATTGATTTGTCACCCTTTTTCAACTCCATAATCAACTGGCTTAATCAAATGGTTAATTTGTCGTGTCAAATCTATCTCTTCGATCGATCCCCCTCAGTCGTCATATCCAGGTAGATTTCCCTGATATTAGTTTATACAATTAATGCCCCCAAATGTGCGGCGTTTGAATTTATTTACCAGTCCTCAAAAGCAGTTGTTTGGTATATACGGATGGCGATAGATCCGTGCTTGATTCTCAGCTCACAAAAATAAGGTCAATAATAATTAACCAATACTCATATATACTAGCTGAATACCAGTGAGTTGCCACGGGTACTAAAAAAATCATCGACGTGCACGGCGAAACACGAAATATAAAGTGCACACAAATATAAAATCGAGCTACTTATCTACACACCACCGCAATTGTTCTTCTCCCATGTGTCGCACACCACCACTCCCCGAGCTTAGAGAATGGCCGGGCGGCGGCGGATCGTTGGAGGGAGGGGTCAGGGCAGGGAGGTTCGGTGAGATGCCGTGGCAGCACGCCGATCACGAGCGGGGAAGCAGAGCGGTTTGGACATGGCCTTAAAAACAGGAGGAAGTTTTCTTAATCAAAACAGGATATATGTAAAAATAATTAATTCAAATCAGATATGCACCCACAGACGGTGTGACACATGACAAATTTGCCACAACATTAACCATTGGCATCAATGCTAATCTTCATTCTCACTCCAGTGGTTACACGTCAAATTTTCGTAAGTGAGACCTAGCTAGCAGCCATCAAAAGGAAATAAAAAAATCCCCTCTCCGTGCCTTGCATCCAACAGCCTAGAGTCCTCTGGAGAAGTCCCCATTTTCTCGTAGTCTCCTATCGGCAAGAGCTGCTGTATGTGTTTCCGCTCCATGAAAGAAAATTTTGTGCAGCAAGTCAAGTTTTCATGGCATAGCAATGACTTCATGGCCCCCGATCTGGAGCGTCGGCCAATTTATTTTCCTCCTCTTCCCGCTTGTATTCTCCTTCCTCCTCCTAGAAAACCATGGGTGGATTGATCCCGTTCGTTTTCTTGAGGCTGCGATGGATTGCAGGTCTAGACAAGTTCCATAGCATGCCAGGGGTTCACGGAGCATGCCGCTCTCTCCGAGATGGAATAGCGTAACCCATGTGGGCAAGGTTAGTCATACAAACCAGCAGACCTGATTAATCTTATTTCGATCACATAGTTAAATAATGCAAGGCTAGCTTACTCGGTCGTGCATCCATAAACACGCAATTACTACTGATTTGACTCTTGGCAGGCAGCTCGATCTGCCTGCGACCCGTTCGATCTGATGCACACATGCATGGACTTGCAGGCGATCGATCGATGGTAGCTCCGGCGAACCAATCATCGCAGGCCCCCGTGCCGGCCCGTCGGTCGTACGCAATGGACGGAGCTGCAGTGGGGGCGCGCGTGCACGTGCCGGCGTGGCCGGCGATGGACCGGCGCATTGCATGCTTTCACGTGCGCGCGCGTCCCATCCGAACGATGCTCAAGCTAACCTCCATGGCTGCCGGCGGCCGCTGCCATCGAGATATTCGATCGAGGGAGGTAGAGTAGCTACCATTACTAGAAGCGTGCGTCGGTGCGTGCAGCATCATGGAGGGAGCTAGCTTGTTGTCAGTGAGGTCAGTCACTCACACTGCCACACTGTCGCACGTGCGGCCGGCATCCGGCGCGCCCGCCGAGGCGGCCGCATGTGCTTCCGCTATCCATGCCGGTAGCCGAACGTGCACCGTTGGAAGCGAGCGAGCGGCAGGTCGGACGGACAAGGCATGGTACGGCGATAAACGTGAAATCGGTGGTGGTGATTGGCCTCGTTGTTGCCGGAATAGCACAGGCTCTTGGCTTCCTGTACTTACTGTTTACGAAAACCCGCTCGCCACCGACAGGCGATAGCTTCACCGAGGACGATGCTATGATTTTTTTTTCTCTTCAAATCAATGATAGTTTTTTTTTTTTTGAGATCTTCAAATCAATGATAGATGGGCTTCTTCTTTGCACCGTGGCACCATGGCGCGATTTTGAAAAGCACAAGGCTCCTCGGCCCGGTCAGAGAAGGAGCATTGTGTGCCGAGTTTCGCTTGCTCAGCCGTCAGCGGGCTAGCCCATTTTGTCCGACCAGTTTGGCGGGCTACAATATTTGTTTTCGTAAGCAGGCCTTGGGTGTTCCAACCTAGTCCATTTTGTATGAACAATGAGCCTCACCATTATTGGGGTACTACATAGACACCTCTGGGGTACAAAAGTTGGCTGGTAGCAAATAGGGCCCGTTTCCCTCAAAAAAAAAAAAAAGGGCCCTTGCGACCTAATAATGGTTTTAGCTGGGACGGCCAAGGACTTTTGAAATGTGTTTTTTCAGTATATAAAAGGGAGCTTATGCACCCGGGAGCCAAACTAAATTGTTAGAGTATATCTCTTGTATAGGTTATTTAGGCATGTATTTTGTACAGAGTCTCCCGATCCCGTTTGTATTCGGTTGAGACCGTTTCCTTGCACGGCAAGGCTCCTTCTAAATCTGCCTATATAATCAACGTGAGCTGAACGCCCCAAGCGTGGCGATTCCCTCAATCCCTTTACGTTCGCATGGTATCAGAGCAAAACTGCTCCTAAACCCTAGCCCACCTCTCCCGATCCGATCTCAGCTCGTTCGCCGCCATGACTAGTTCCGCAACCTCTTCCTCGACAACTAGATGACCCGCGCTGTCCACCTCGAAGCCGAGTTCCGCGCGATCGTCCAGGGTGATCTCTCCATCACTGCCTACTGCCATCGCCTGAAGGCCCTCTCGGACGCACTACGTGACATCGGCCAGTCCGTGACCGATCAGACGCTGGTGCTGACCTGCCTGCGTGGACTCAACGCGCGCTTCTCCGACATCACCACGCTGGTCACCATGCAGAACCCTCTACCCTTGTTCTTGCAGACGAGGTCTCTTCTGCTCCTGCGTGAAACCCACCTCCAGCAAGCTGCTCCTGTGCACCAACAGACGGCGCTCTACGGCTCCAACGTCGGCAACAGCGGCTACGGCTATGGCCAGCCCTCTGGCTATGGGCAAGGCTACGGCGGCGGCAACAATGGCGGCCGCAACCGCGGGAAGAAGAAGAACAACGGCAACACCGGCAACGCCGGCGGCAGTGGCAACTACCGCGCTCCTAACCCCCGCCCTGCTCCGGTTGGGCCCTGGGTGTGCTTCAACCCCATCACCGGCGTTGCCCAGCAGATGCAGGCCCCCTGGCGCCCTGCTGGCAGCCCCGGCGTCCTCGGTCCGCGACCTCCCACTCCGCGCCCGCCAAGTTACGGGTTGGCCCAGCACTATGGCGCTCCACAGCTACCACCGCAGCAGGCCTACACCACCATGTTGGCCCCTCTACATGGTCAGGCGTTCGGCACCAATCCGCCGCCTCCCGCGACTCCCCAAGGCCCACCCTCGTGGGATTGCTCAGCCCTGATGGCTGCGCTGCACAACGTCGCCAGTACCTCTTCTTCAACGCCGCCCGCTGCCGATTGGGTCATGGATTCAGGTGCTACCTCACACATGGCCTCCAACCCTAGTATAATCTCCACTCATCACCCTCCATCTTCTTCTTCTCATGTCACCGTCGGAAACGGCGTATCTTTACCTGTTTCTAGCACCGGTCACACCAATCTACATATTTCTCCACAATCTTTTGCACTTCGTAATGTCCTAGTAGTTCCTCACATTATCAAGAACCTTTTATATGTTCGTCAATTCTGCATTGATAACCTAGTCTCTATCGAATTTGACCCTCTTGGTTTTTCTATTAAGGATCTTCGAACGGGGAGCGTGATCACTCGCTGCAATAGTCCCGACCCCCTCTACACCGTCTCCACAAGCCAGCCACCACCCACCCTCGGCCTCGTCGCATCTTCCACCAATAATGAGCTTTGGCATCGCCGTCTTGGACACCCAGGGCGTGACACTATGTCACATTTATCTAGTAAAAATATGATTTCATGTAATAATGCATCGGCCACGCTGTGTCATGCGTGCCAACTTGGCAAACATGTCCGCTTGCCGTTCTCTAGGTCTCAAACTACGTGTGTCGTGCCTTTTCAGTTAATTCATTGTGATTTGTGGACATCTCCTGTTCTTAGTAATTCTGGTCTTAAGTACTATCTTGTTATTGTTGACGACTTCTCTCACTACATGTGGACGTTTCCGCTTCGTCGGAAATCGGACACGGCCGACACGCTCATCAACTTTATTGCCTTTGCACGCACACAGTTCAACCTCCCTATCGTTGCCATGCAAGCCGACAATGGCACCGAATTTATTAATTCCACCGTCACGGAGTTCTTCTCCCGCCACGGCACTCACCTACGTCTCTCCTGCCCCTATACCTCCCAACAAAACGGCAAGGCCGAACGTGCTATCCGTACACTTAATGATGTCACTCGTACACTCCTAATCCAAGCTCACATGCCATCTTCCTACTGGACTGAAGCTCTTTCCGCTGCCACTTACCTTATTAATCTTCGTCCCTCCCAACCTATAAATTTCTCCATACCGCATGAGCTTCTTTACCAAAAACCTGCGTCCTACACTGATCTTCTTGTCTTCGGCTGTTTGTGCTATCCTAATCTCTCCGCCATGGCCCCTCACAAACTCTCTCCCAGGTCTAGCGCATGTGTCTTCCTCGGGTATCCATCCTCTCACCGCGGCTATCGTTGCCTTGAGCTCTCCACGCGTCGTGTTATTACATCTCGTCACGTTGTTTTCGACGAGTCCGTCTTTCCGTTTGCCCCGATCACCGCGTCCCCTCCCAGCCCTGCCGATGATTCCCTAGACTTCCTCCTAGACCTAGCCTCCACGCACACTCCTCCTCCAGTCGACACACATGTGAGTCCCCTACATGTGTCGCCACCTACCTCTCCGCATGCTCCACCATCCGCGCCAGCCTCGCCCACTAGTACCTCCCCGCCGACGGCTACATCTTCACCTGACGCGCCACCCACACCTACGGAGTCTCCCTCTCCGCCTCCTCCTGTCGAGAACACGCACTCCATGCTCACCCGCACCAAGCGCGGTCTCCATCTTCAGCCTCGTGAGCGTCTTAATCTCTCTGCCATTGAGTCCACTGTTTCTCCCATTCCGAAAACCTATCGGACTGCACTCCATGACCCTCTTGTCCCGTGTCCGCCTGGTGCTAATGTTGTTTTAGGGAAGTGGATCTTCAAGCATAAATTTGACTCGGCTGGTGTTCTTGCGCGGTACAAAGCGCGGTGGGTCGTTCGCGGCTTCTCGCAACAGCCCGGAGTTGATTTTGATGAGACATTCAGTCCCGTCGTCAAGCCCGCCACTATACGCGTCGTCCTCGGCATTGCTACCTCTCGCGGGTGGCCGGTTCATCAGCTTGACGTGAAGAATGCTTTTCTACATGGCAATCTCGACGAGGAGGTCTACTGTCAACAACCTCCTGGCTTCGTCGACCCAGCTCGCCCTCAGCATGTGTGCCGTCTTCACAAGTCTCTCTGCGGTCTCAAGTAGGCCCCACGCGCATGGTATCAATGATTTGCGCACTATGCTCGCAGGCTCGGCTTCACAGCGCGTCACAGTCAGATGTCTCTCTCTTCGTGCTCTGCCATGGCGACGACCTTGCGTACTTGCTCTTGTACGTTGATGATATCATCCTTACGGCTTCATCACCACGGCTTCTTCAGGACATCACCGAGCTTCTGCACCGCGAGTTCTCCATGACGGATCTCGGGGATCTCTCCTACTTCTTCGGGATCGCCATCACACGGTCGTCCACTGGGATGTTTCTCTCTCAGCGTCAGTATGCTCTCGACTTGCTTCAGCGAGCTGGCATGCTCGACTGCAACCCTTCTGTCACTCCTATTGACACGCGTTGCAAGCTGTCTGCTGATGACGGTCCTCTTGTTGCTGATCCGACGGAGTATCGGAGTTTTGCTGGAGCTCTACAGTACCTGACGCTGACACGCCCGGACATTGCTCATGTTGTACAGCAGGCGTGCCTCTATATGCATGCGCCCAGGGAGCCGCATCTTAATTTGGTGAAGCGGATTCTTCGCTACATCAAGGGCTCTCTTGATCTTGGTCTACGGCTGCATGCTACACCTGCACTCTCTCTCACCGCCTACTCTGACGCCGATTGGGCGGGATGCCCAGATACTCGACGCTCCACTTCTGGGTATTGTGTTTATCTTGGAGATAACCTTGTCTCGTGGTCCTCCAAACGTCAGGCGACAGTTTCTCGCTCCAGTGCTGAGGCGGAGTATCGTGCCGTTGCGCATGTTGTTGCCGAGTGTTGTTGGATCCGACAGTTACTTCAGGAGCTCCATCATCCTCTTCATGGTGCGACGGTTGTCTTCTGTGACAACGTCAGCGCGGTGTACATGGCTTCTAATCTCGTTCAGCATCGTCAAACGAAGCATATCGAGATTGACATCCACTTTGTGCGCGAGAAGGTGTCTCTCGGTCAGATACGGGTTCTTCATGTGCCGTCGTCTCACCAGTTTGCCGACATCATGACGAAGGGATTGCCGTCTCACCTCTTCTTGGATTTTCGGCACAGTCTATGCGTTCATCCACCCGACGCAAAGACTGAGGGGGGATGTTAGAGTATATCTCTTGTATAGGTTATTTAGGCATGTATTTTGTACAGAGTCTCCCGATCCCGTTTGTATTCGGTTGAGACCGTTTCCTTGCACGGCAAGGCTCCTTGTAAATCTGCCTATATAATCAACGTGAGCTGAACGCCCCAAGCGTGGCGATTCCCTCAATCCCTTTACGTTCGCATAAATGTCCTTAGATTTCTATAGAAACTTTATGTATTTCAATCAAACTTCTCTTTGTTGGTACTTGGATAGATTCATATTATTTAAAGCAAGTAAGCACAACTTTAAGTATTGTTGTCTGATCAAACACTCGTATTTTAAAATAAGTAACAACACATACTTGAAAATTAAGGAACTAGTGATCTTTGAGTTCGAATGCATTAAGATGGTTTAGGCTTTTGAAATTGTTCGTAGAATGACGCTTACTAACTAGTGCTGACCGATGGATACGTGTATTCGTGATGGTCTTGGGGGGTTAGTAGTTAGGGGTTTCGGAGAAGACCCTTCTCGGCCACTACTAGAGCTGACGTTGGCGACCCACGTAGCCGTTGTTATCTCCATAAAGGTGTCATTGTGATTCATGATACGTGCCTCCTGCTCCCCAGGTTACGGGGGAACACTTCTTTAATTAAAGTTTGCGTCCGGCATTTAGTTAATAAAGCCCTTAACGGCCAATAGTACAAGCGAGAAACAATACGGGGAACCCTTGGTTTTTTCTATTGATTTAGAAATGACGACGTCACGACTTATTTGTTCCCTCGTTGGATCCATTATGTTTGTAGAACGTGGAGTCATGTGATGTGACAACGGGAGATGACACCCGCCCCGGTTTTGCCGGCGAGGCTTGGTCTTTGTATTCTACAAAAGAGATTAGCTTTTTGGTGCAATGTACATTGTTGTAGGCACATCCTAGATGATGCCTTCCTCAGTTTTGGTCGATTCCTCAGTTTTTTTTTCTTGGTTGTGTCCATCAATGCTACATAGTTGCAGCACTCCCCCTAGGACTGGGAGTAGATCGCGTCTTATTCATGCGTACGTACTAGATACATCACAAGCGGCGTCAAATGAAGAACATACAGTATATTATCCACACACATTACAATCACATGACCATGACATACATGATACATCGATCGATCATGTACACGGAAAAGGGCCCTATCAAGCCTGTGCTGAACAATAATGCAGTACGAGTACGGACTCTCTCTTTGTGATTGGCCGGTCTACACGACCTAAATTAGAGCAAGAAAACCCTTAATCCTCCCTCTTGGTGTGTGCTCACTCGACAACAAAGCGGCATGGTTTCTCGGCATATTCCAGTGTAGAAAAATAGTTACAGCCACGAGGAAGACAAAAACCGCACCAAAGGTTGGACCTATGGCTCGGAGTCGCGCGCGATCGACAGAGATGTTTTTGACTAGCCGTAAGTGACAACCTTAGTTACCAGTAACTTACAAGTACAGCTAGTAATCTTGGCCGGCCTCAGTGTACATGTGTTGTAGTCTTCTAGAAACTGTGGGAACTTGACTGCACGACTAGGGAGTAATTCGTCGGGAAGGAGCCAAATTAGGCTTGGGATGAGTTCCGTGCAGGGACATGTACGTAGGCGAAAGAACCGAGGGCTAGCTTAAATCTAGACAAAGATATGATGCAACAGCTACCAAACATAATATGACACGGGAGCTGTGTATACATTTGGCCTTTCAGTTTAGTTATATGTCGAAGGCAGAATATTCAGTCTGTCTGCCTTAGCTCTCAAGCCATCAAAAAGTTCTAGTTTTAAGACTTGGATTCTAGTACTATCAGACTGTGTGGGCTTTGTTGTATGGTTTTCGCCTGGTTTCTCCCGCTAATAAACCGGACACCTTCTTCTTAATAAATGAAAAAGGCAAATTTTTTGCCTTCGTTTAAAAAAAAGTACTATCAGACTGTACATTAGCTCTGACTTGTGAGTTTCGTCTCTGAAAGGGCATACTCTGTCAGACGTCACTGGCCTCGTCACCATGGTATTCAATGTAATAATGTACGTAGGTGACTAGCTGGAATGTGAGCTGCTAATTTTGTTCTGAATGTCGCCGGCAGCAATGCCAGTTGCCGAAATGCTTAAACCAGCTGTTGTTCCCGGGCCGTTAACCTTCCGGAAAGCAACTAACTAGTTATCACGGAAATGAGAGGTAAAGAAAATAGAGGGAGATGCAGGTTCATGTTTGAAATGCATTCTCAAAACTAATGCTTGGAATGTTGTTTTTTATGACATTAACTAGAGCTAAGGAGTGTTCAGATCAAACTTAATCAGTTCTCTATCCATCACAAAATATAGAGCGAATATCACAAACGGTAACTATTTGGGTTAGGGTTCCAAAAAGAACGAACAAATGTAAAGTTATCACAAAATT
This sequence comes from Puccinellia tenuiflora, assembly GCA_012064385.1. NCBI lineage: Eukaryota > Viridiplantae > Streptophyta > Magnoliopsida > Poales > Poaceae > Puccinellia > Puccinellia tenuiflora. The sequence goes on along the minus strand of QRDG01002467.1, from coordinate 221,575 downwards.
GAAACTTTCACGCTTAGTTATCTTCAGACACTCCAAATCTCACAATTTATTTAGTTCGGAACCATTTCCGACAATCCGAACCAACCAGTCAGGTGCCACGTGACAGAGGAGGCGGTTCTCTTCATTTTTTTCCTGGATACTAGACCAGACTTGCACCAAGTTTGAATTCAAAATTTGGGAACCATAGTTTTTCCAAGTACAAAGTTGTGCAACGTTTTCCAACTAAGTTTTTGCCAAGAACAAATCTAGTTTAAATTTTGAATTAGAGTTTTTCTTAGGACAAATTGAGTTCAAATTTTCGAACTAAGATTTTGTCTACTATAAAGCAAGTTTAAAAAATGTGAACTAGAGTTCTGCCTAGTATAATTCTAGATCATTTTTTAAGAAAGATTTTTTCCAGTATGAATCTAGTTCAAAATTTGCATTAGGTTTTGGCATAGTACAAATCTAGTTCAAAAAAATTTAACTAGCGTTGCCTTGTATAAAACTTATTCAGAATATTGTAACTAAGTTTTTGCCTAGTCCAAATCTAGTTCATGTTTTAACTAAATATTGGCCTAGTACAAATCGAGTTCAAAAAAATAACTAGAGTTTTGACTAGTATAAATCCAGTTCAAAAAAAAATTCATGACTTTTTGCGTAGTACAAATTTAGTTCAGATATTTTGAACTAAAGTTGTCCCTAGTACAAATCTATTTCAAAAGATTTGAACTAGGGTTTTAACCTACTAGGTTTTTGTCCAGGATAAATCTAGTTCAATTTTTTCGATTTTGAGTTTTGCCTAGAACAATCTAGTTCGATGGTTTTCAACTTGAATTTTTTAGGTAAAAATTTAATAGAGCTTTTTTGAAATTCGGTTTTGCCTAATACAAATCTAGTTCAAAAAAATTGAACTAGGATTTTGTCTACTAATAATTCATTTCAAATTTTGAACTAGGATTTTTCTTACTAAAAATTATTCAATTTATTTGAAATAGGGTTGCTTATTAGTACAAATATAGTTCAAAATATTTGAACTAGGGTATTTCTCCCAAAAAATAGTTCAAATTGTATGTACTAGCTAGCTTTTTTCTATCATAAACCTTGTTCAAATTTCATGAACTAAGGTTTTACCTAATATACTTTAAAATTTTGGAACTAGGGTCTTGGCTAATAGTAATCTAGTAAAAAAAATAGGGTTTGCCTAGTAAAAATCAGGTTTTTATGAACTATGTTTTTGCCACGTACAAATCTATATAAAAATTGACCTAGTGTCTTGCCTAGTACAAATCTAGTTCAAAAATAGTAACTTTTGTTCCTCGTACAATTCTAATTCAAAAAAGTCGAACAAATAATTTTTCTATTACAAATGTAGTTCAAATTTCTTGAACTATAATTTTTCCTAGTTTGAATCTAGTTCAATTTTTTGCATTAGGTTACAAATATAGTTCAAATTTTTTGATCTAGAGTTTTTCCATGTACAAAATTAGTACAAAAAAATTGAACTGGGTTCTTACTAGTATAAATATAGTTGAAAATTTTGAATTGGCATTTTTTGCAAAGTATGAATCCAGTTCGAAAAAATTGCACTAGAATTTTGCCAGGTTCATTTTTTCAACTAGGTTTTCTCTAGGTTAAATCTTGTTGAAAAATTAAAATTCATTTTTGCCTCGTACAAATTTAGTTTAAAATGTTTGAAACAAGTGTTCAACTTAGGACAAGGCTAACTAGTTTAAAAAAAATAACTAAGTTTTTGCCTAGTACAAACTATTTTGAAATTTTGCATTTGTGTTTTTCCTAGTACAAATTTTGTTCATAAAATTTGAACTACTGTTTTGGCTAGTAAAAATCTGGTTTAGTTTTTTTTAACTAGGGTTGTGATTAGGACAAGTCAAGTTCAAATTTTTTTGCACTAGTTTTTTTCCTAATAAAAAACTAGTGCAACGTCTTGGAACTAAAACATTGCCTAGTACATAGCTAGGTAAAAAACAATTAACAAAGGTTTTTTATCTAGGTTTCTGCCTAGGACAAATCTAATTCAAAATTTTCAACTAGATAAGTGAATCATTCGGAAGTTTTGACATTATTTCTAACTTCCTTCCAAAATTTTGGTAAAATTTTAATACTTTTTAAAATAATCTAAACATTCCAGTAATTCAAACTACATGCAGTGTGTAAACTACGAAAGTTTGAGTTTCTTCTTCTAAGATTTTAGAAGTATCGAAGTTTTTGTAACTTCTAACAAAATTTTGTTAAAAAATTGATCTTCTTAAAATATATGAAATTAAACTTCAGTAACTATAACTACATGTGGTGAGTAAACTAGATAAGAGAGACAATTTTCTACCTAAGGACGTGCGTGAGCACCTCACGCACCTCCAACCCCCATAAAACGACGATTCAAGCCGTGTAAACTTATAAAATCCCGGATTGTACTTGGCAACGTTGTGTTTACGTGCCATTCCCGGCATTGTCCGGATTTTTTTCTGGATGAAAACCCTTGTTGTGGTCCAATGTTTTTGGATCCAGCGTCAGTGGTGCTTGAGCGTCATTCTCGTCCAAGAGGCATTGCTTTTGGAGAGATGTTATATCAGTGTGTGTAATCTCTTTCTTCAAGGCATTGCTTGAGACGAATGACGACTTAGTCATAGGTGTTTTTTTTTTACTGCCTTTGCCAGCCACTTCATGTAACATGCTTGTAAGTCGATGTTTTAGCCTCCATGCATGACATGTTCATTAATAAAGTTGCATGTTTACATCAGAGGATGCAGAGGCCCGGATGCTTAATCTTCCTTTCAAAAATAAAATGGATTCAGTTTCAGTGAAAAATTTGGAATGGATTCATTCTGTCTATCTGAAAGTAAGTAACGACCGGTCATTTGTTGAAAGTCTGATATCGTGCCTGCGTTTAGTTTAACTATCCCATCAGCTCGGATCCCAGCGTGCATGCACCGATACAACCCATGCAAACAAACACAAGCTTGTGTGTGTCGCACACTCGCGGACATAAACAAAAAGTTCACAACGCGCGACACAACCGATGTGCTCCCTTCCCTTGCGTCTCTTCCATAACCCAAACCCCACTGGCTCACTGCCATTTTGTATAAATGCTCGTCGGTGAAACCGCACGAATGTCCCGTCAGCCACTACTCCTGTAGAGCAAAGATCTGAAGCTAGCTGACAAACTAGCTGAGACAAGGATATATGGCGCCTGTGAGCAGAACCCAGCCGATGAAGCACATTACCCTGCACAACTTCCTGAAGCCCGCCGCCGTGCTCTGGAGCTGGCCGGTGCCGCGCCCGACGCCCGACGACGATGCCGACGGTGCGTCCTGGCCGCCGCGCTCCTACACGTGCGCCTTCTGCCGCCGCGTGTTCCGGTCCGCGCAGGCCCTAGGCGGCCACATGAACGTGCACCGCCGCGACCGCGCGAGGCTGCGCGGACAGTACGGCGCCATGCCGCCCGCCGCCGAGGCCTCCGCGCCAACCGCCGTGACCACGACGGAGTACGCCGTGCTGTACCCAGTGTTCAACTCCAATGATGCCGGCGCGCGCTCGGTGTTCATACCCAACGGCGACGTACTGCTCACGACGCCCGCCGCACTGGCCTCCTCTGCCGCGCATGGCCTCCGGTGCCATATTGGCAGGGACGACGAGAACGAGAAGGACATTGACCTTGAGCTCCGCCTCGGGTGGCCGTGAACGTGAGACACGTGCCTGTTTGTTTTTCTTTTTTTTGGGTATTTGCTTCGTGATGTGTGATTCTTTATTCGTCTTCCAGTTCGAGTCATTCTTTCATCAGAATAATGGCATAAGATTNCCCTTAAAACCGTCTTTTAGACACAGGAGGGCAAAAAAACATTCTTCAACAGATGTCCTATATAGTGTCCTAAAATAGGGATGCTCCAATTTCTGTTCCTCTCTGCCCCAAATTTGGGGCGGAGAGGGCCACGCGGGGAGCTGCCCTATCCTGTCCATTTCATCGCGTGCGGCCAACTGCCAAGCTGAAACCCCCTCCCGCCCCCGTGTCGCGAATGCGCCTCCCCGATTTGCCCGATGACAGCCCCCCTCCGCCGCGAAATTTCCATTTATTCAATAGCCACTCCAATGGCGAGAGGGGTGGGAAACTCCCGAATCCCCATCTCTCCCATGTAAATAGGGGTAGGGGTAGGTTGCTTGGAGGTTCTATTGTGTTGGTGGTGGATGTGCCGCATCGCCATTGTTCGCGTACCTTTGGGCCCATCGTGTTCATGAACTACGAATCGTGCTCCTAAAGATTATAGATTCACGTTGTGCTATTGTGCAGTGAGGGTATAGTCTTCACACTGTCTAGCTTCAGTGGTGAGATATGTTTTTCTTCGCCAAAGTAGGATGTTGATGGCGATAAATTTAGCGTTGTATATAATGCCACAGGCTCGGCTCCGTCACGACATCACTTTCTCGCATGCCAGCGAGAGGCCGACTAGAAACCAACGGAGGCGACCCTCCAGGGCCGCTCGCGCGAGGGCGGCTCCGGAGGCGAAGAAAGCCTAGAAGAGCTCCACCCAACTCTCTCCCTCCGGCCGCTGCCACCGGCGCCGGTGGTGGTGGCCACGCCCTGGCCGTCGAAGGCGGTGGGCGGGGGGGTGACGCGGCCGTCGGGTTCCTCTCGCGCGGGGGCCCGAGATCTTCGCGGCGCAGGTGCGCGACAAGGCCGTGGCGGCGGCACTCGTCGGCCCGTGGCAGGGAAACGGCGGCGGTCGCCAGCTTGCGGCAGGGAGGCGGCGGGGCGCGATCTGAGCAGGGAGTGGAGGATCCGGTGGCGGCGGCCGGCCCTGTGGGGTGCGGCGGTTGTCCTGGTTCTAATGCATCTTTCTCGGTGGCCAACCAGAGTTCCGATGGGCCGGTGTTGACCAACTTGCTCCGTTCGCCGGGAGTCGACCGGCAGCGTGGGGGTTGCGGGCTCGGACCAAGAATAAAGGTGGTTGACCAAGTTGGTCTTCGAGCGTCATATCGCCGATCTGCTACATGTGGTCCTCCATGATCTGGCTGCCGACGTGTTCCGGTCTTCCCATCGGTGATCTCCGGTTTGGCGCATGACGTCATTGGATATCTAGATCTGATTTGATCCGGTCGTGCGCACCCTCATCTATGGCCAGAGATGCTTCATGTGGGTGTGGCGCGAAGCTTCGCTATCTTGTCGTGCTCATGCGATATGTCTAATAGATTTCCATGACATTGACAAGTAGTGAAGAAAGTCATGGTGGGTGGGATCGGAGGCTTGTGCTGGCGGAGTGGAGGTTTGGTTGCGTTGAAGACTCTAGGCACAGTTTCCTGTGTGTCAGGTGTCGGGGACTTGCAGCAGCGGCCTTGACAAGAGGGGGGCGGCAACACAGACGGACTGCTTTCCGGTGGTACTAAGTACCAAGCCGTGATGTTCAGGGTGAAAGCTCAAGGTCTGGCCTTCATTGGCTGTACCTGGCAATGCCCATGCTGAAGGTATTGTTTTGGACTCCCGGTCTTTCTTCAGGGTGAACCCCAAGGTCTGGCCTTCATTGGTTGTACCTGGCAATGACCTTGCTGAAGGCATTGTTTTGGAGAGCCTTTTTGCGATCCGGGTGTTGTATTTTGGTGGTGGTTAGAGTGTTGCTGTTGCGAGTGTTCCATCACTCCGACGGGGTCTTTTGTTTTTGTTTTCTCTCTTTTTTATTTTTTTCTTGGCTGTGTGCATCATGGATGTCTTTTGATATCTTGTTGTTGCAGAGGCTAGGTGTAATTGGTATCTCTTGATATTAATATATTCTCTTTATCAAAAAAAAAAAACATAATATGTTACGGTACTCATCCTCACATATATTAGATAGTACATAGTACCTTCAAAGTCATTTGTACATTTGGATGGACTCCTACACTCTAAAAACACTCAACAAATATTGTGTGACCTTAACACATAGACACGTAACCTTAACAGCAGATATTTTTCATGTCAAAGCTCCTCATAGGCGTACTAATGAGAAAAATCTAATTAATCGAAGATACAAAACTTCATGATCTCATGGTATTCATAAGATTTCACTCCTCAGCATCGGCTTCCTCACGGAAGAGCCACGTCGCCGGCACCTCTCCGTCTCCGTCCGAGTTCATCAGCAGAACCTCGTTAACTCTCCCGTCCTTCATGTCATACACGTTGGCCAAGACATCGTTCAGAGGTGGACCTTCCATTCCGCCGGAATCATCGAGGAAGAAGATCTGATTGCCACGCACTCCATGCCGATCTGCGCGCACGGCCCTAGAGCATAGCCTGCCGACGAAGAGCGTCTCGTCGCTCCCCAGGGTATTTACCTGGACCCACCGTGACGACCAAAGGTCAGCCTGGAACACCGCAAACTCGTACGTCGTCGAGCCATATTCTAGCATTATCCTGCAGACCATGAGCAGGCCGCGGCCGCGTGGTCTGACGATGAGGTAGCGCATTCGGGTGTACTCCTCTAAGTCGTAGTGGCAGCTGGCGCCCTCGATGGCGTGCTCGACGTCGGTTATCCTGGGCACGCCCCTCTCGTCGTCGTAGCCGGCCTCCAAGGCGAAGAGGTCCCCGTCGTTGGTGAGGGCGTAGAGCTTCCCGTTGAAGAACACCATATCGGCATATACCAGCGCCAGGAGTCATCATGCGGGCTGAGACACCACGACCACTCCGACTGCGGGTCCGGGCTATGGAGAGCAACCTTGGCGGAACTCTCATGGCCGAGGATGGCGGCGAGGAGGCCGTCCGGGCAGACCACGAGCTTCCTGACGGGCATCTCCTCGCTCGAGTAGTCACCCGGCTCGTCATCCTCCTCGTGGACACGGACACCGGACGGGACGGGGAGCTCCCTCTCCCTGCCGGTGAAAGGGTTCACCAGCTTGTACACGCCGCTGTCGGTGCTAGAGAAGATGAGAAGCTCGCTGCTAGTCGCGCCACGGTAGGGACGGCGGCGTAAATCATCCCTGGGCTTCAAGACGGAGGAGTCTCCAGCCTGGAAGGTGAAGACGCTTCCGTCCGGCCGAGCCAGGCAGAGCTTGGGCAGGGAGCGGGGCAAGCGTAGATGCAGGGCGCGGCGCCAATGGTGGCAGACGGCGGCGAGTCTGAGACAGTCGTGGATGGACGGGAGGCGGCACATGACCTGGTAGAGGATGTCTGCGTGGAGCTCCGACCAGCCCCCGCCGCCGCCGTCACGTGGCTTGACCTGGGAGCGCCACCGCCCACAAGCGGCGCCGAAGTGCATGATCTCGTCGGCAAGGCCCTCCATTGGTGAGAGATTTGGATGCACGTACGCGATGGATGGAGTAGTCAGCGATCGATTAGACCTCCACCTAGCTATACCATGTACCCTCGCGTATGCAAAGTCAGAATCGAACTCTGTCACAAATCTCACGCTCCACCAGGATATCTTTTCTCCCTCAAAAAAATAGGACATCCTTTCCTAACTAAACCGATGCTAGCACAGGTAGTAGCCTACCTGTACTCGGACACGGCATGACCTACTCAAACTAAAAGGGTTTGCCTATGTCTCAGTTGACTGAGAATTTCTTAAATCTCAATCATCTAGAAAAGTGCAACTGCAAAACTCGAACGAGTTGCACTTTTCTGGCAGAAAAGTGCAATTGCACATTTCTCCCAGAAAAGTGCAACTCATGCACATTTTTGTGGGTGACTGAGACATAAGAAAAAATTAGGCGCCTGAGAATTTCTTAAGTCTAAATCACCTCAGAAAAAGTACAACTGCAGTTAAAAAAAAGTGCAACTAGAACGAATTGCACTTTTCTGGCAGAAAAGTGCAATTGCACATTTCTCACAGAAAAGTGCAACTCATGCACATTTTTGTGGTTGATTGAGACATAAGAAAAAATCAGGCGCCTGAGAATTAGCAAATCCTCACTAGGATATGGAATGTCTTATCCACATATTTGAAGGATATTACTTAGTGAAACTAACAAGAGCAGAGGAGTTATTCGTGGAATAAGTAAATAATTGACACTTTTACATTTCTCTTGATCATCTCTATATATTTTCACCTGGGTGCTGCAATAAGGCTAGAAGCACTGGGAAGAGGAAAAAAAACCTTGCGTCGCTCCCCAGGGCGGCGCCAGGGGTGAAGACCTAGCCGCCGAAGGCCTCAAGAAGGCGGATTCCCCTCTGCCGCTGCCGCCGGCATTGGCCGCGGTGGCGGCGCCCCTGGCATCAAAGGCGCCTGGGCGGGAGGCTTGCTGCGGCTGCTCCGCGGGTGCGGCTGGGGCGGTGTCCGCGGAGATGCTCGTGTGCATCGGTCAGGGCGGCATCCCTTGGCCGTGCGGCGGCGGCCGTCTTCTCCATGGCCGGTGGCGTCTCCGGCTGCTGTTCTGGCTATGATTGGTTGCGGTCAGCCGTGGATCTGATCCCGTCCAGATCCGTCGTCGGTGTGGTTTTGGCCGGCCGGCGGCGCGTAGAGGTTCGGTGAGGGGTTGTTGGAGAGCCTTTGCTGGTGTTCCGGGGGGTGGCCCTGCTGGTCTTCGAGTACCAAACAATCAATCTGCTACATATGCTTGTCCATGTTCTAGTTGCTGACGTGTTCCGGGCTTTCCATCGGAGTTCTCCGCGGTTGGCGCATGGTGTCTTTGGATATCTAGATCGGAATTGATCCGGTCGTGCGCGCTCTCATCTATGGCCAGAGATGCTTCATGAGGGCGAGGCGTGAAGCTTCGCTGTCTTGTCGTGGTCATGCGATATGTCTAAAATAGATTTCCATGATATTGACAGTAGCGAAGAAAGTCATGGTGGCTGTGATCGGAGGATTGTGCTGGTGGAGAGGAGGTTTGGTTGCGATGAATACTCTAGGCAAAGGTTTTCTGTGTGTCGGGTGTTGGGGTCTTGCAGCAGCGGCCTTGGCAAGAGGGGGTGGCAACACAGTTGGACAGCATTCCGGTGGTACTAAGTATCGAGCCGTGATGTTTAGAGTGAAAGCTCAAGGTCTAACCTTCATTGGTTGTACCTGGCAATGGCCTTGCTGAAGGCATTGTTTTGGAATCACGGTCTTTCTTCAGGGTGAAAGACCAAGGTCTGGCCTTCATTGGTTGTACCTGGCAATGGCCTTGCTGAAGACATTGTTTTGGAGAACCTATTTGCGATCCGGGTGTTGTATTTTGGTAGGGTTAGAGTGTTGTTGGTGCGAGTGTTTCATCACTCCGACGGGGTCTTTGTTTTAATTTTCTCTCTTTTTTATTTTATTTCTTGACTGTGTGCATCCTGGATGTCTTTCGATATCTTGTTGGTGCAGAGGCGGGGTGTAATCGGTATCTTTTCGATATTAATATATTCTCTTTTTAAAAAAAAATATAGTTTCACCTAACCTTGAGAGTCGTTTGTAGTTTTGTACATTTTTGAGTCACTCATACACTCTAAAACACCCAACGGGTTTTGTGGGACCTGAACACATAGACGTGTTTACTAGCAGCGCGCCCACGTTCGACACGGTGCTACTAAATAGCAACAGCGTGTGTTTTTTTGGCCCGCTGCTAGTAAGCAATTGGCTATAAGCTTTTTCTTACTAGTGTGTTCACTTAATTTTACTTAAAACACTAGCAGATAACCCGAACCATCCAGGAAGAAGATCAGATTTTTTTTCGAAATGGAAGAAGATCTGATTGTCTTGCCGATATGCGCACACAAACCTGGAGCATAGCCAGCCGACGAAGAGCATGCCTTTAGAAACATTACAAATATTCTACATCCGAAAGCGTTTTCGTGAAATACTCGACTCCATCTCTTCCCCTTTGACCTGCAATAGTATGTGTGAGGCGAGAGGGCCGCGGCCTCATTCTCCAAATGGGTTTCCCTCCTCTTGGATAGCCACTCCAATGGGGAGAGGGCTGGGAAACTTCGAGTCCCCGTGTCTCCCATGTTATTAGGGGTAGGAGTGTTATTATTCTGAGGGTGAAGGTGCAGCATCGCCATTGTCCGAGTCAATTTTAGGCCCCATCAAAAGGCTTTCCCCTTCTCCTCTCCTCCTGCTACTGTAGAAGGCGATAAGAAGGGCGACCTCGTCACCTGCTCGATCTGCCGGTGGGGCCGTGGGTTTCCTCATCCTCCGCTCGCCGCTCCGGCGACGGGTGGCGGATGGGGGAACCCCGGTTCTCCTCCGGCCTGTAGATAGGAGTAGGGTAGGGTTTCGTGGAGGCGTCGCTTTGGTGGTGGCTGCGGCGTGTCTCCGGCGAATAAGGTCGACCTCATCTCTCCCCACTTCGATGGCGGTTCTGGCCGCGTCGAGGAGATGGTGGTGCGTGGGCCTCCTCTTCCGCTGGTGGTGGTGGCGGACGGATGGAGGATTTTGTGTCTCGGGGATCTCTGCATCTCTCGAGTTCCTGTTTCCCCTTCGCGGATGCCGTGGCGGCGCCGGCGTGCGCGTGTCATGGGGTCCCTGTACTCCAGCCCTGTTGCTGCAGCATCGTCGTCTCCTCCTGCGACGGTGCGGGGCTTGGGAGTTTTCTTGTGCTGGGAGGAGCTTCAGTTCTTCCTCCCTCTCCGGTGAGGGAGACGACCAGGGTGCGGTGCTTCGGCGTCCTTCTTTGCTGTCGTGCGGGCACGCAGAGGCCGAGATCGGCGACTTCCCGTTCGCGAAGATGCTACCTCAAGATCCAAGGTCAGCGCTGGCTCCAGGTGGGAGCGGCGGAGGTGGTGCGGCGGCGCGTCCCCGGTCCGCGTCGGTGGATGCAGGGTGTCGGGTTCCCAGGGGTGTGGTTGTAATTTCCACTTTCTTTGGGTGCTGTACTGCTTTTCCTGGTTAATAAGAACTGTGGTTGTATCGCAAAAAAAAAACTTTAGGCCCCATCGTGCTGATGGCCTACAAGTCGCGCTTGTAAAGATTATTGATTCATCTTGTGCTTGTGCATTGAGACTTGAGAGTATAGTGTTCACATTGTCCAGCTTCAGAGGTGAATTGTTTATAGCAATAAATTTAGCTTCGCACACGCTGGGCTCCGGCATGATAACACTTTCTCTTATGGCAGCGGTAGGCTGACTGGAACCTTGTACTGGAGGGTGGTTGGTTCAGCCAGTCTATTAAACCATAATATGTAACATATATTTGATAGCACATAGTACCTTCAAAGTCATTTGTACACTTTATTGACTCATCCACTCTAAAACACTCAACAAATGTAGTGTGACCTTAACACATAGGCGCACTAATAAGAAAAATCTTGTTAATCAAAGACACAAAACTTCATGATCCCGTTATTCATATGCACTCACTCCTCCGCATCGGCGTCCTCGCGGAAGAGCCATGTCGCCGACACCGCCCCATCCCCGTACGAGTGCATCGGCAGAAGCACGTTGATGATCCCGTGCTTCATGTCATACACACTAGCGAAAGGATCGCACAATCCCGGGCCTTCCATTCCGTAAGAATCATCCAGGAAGAAGATCTGGTCGCCGCAAACTCCATGCCGATCTGCGCGCACGGCCCTGGAGCATAGCCGGCCGACGAAGAGCGCCTCGTCGCCGCCGAGAGTGTCTACCTGGACCCACCGTGACGACCCGAGGTCCGCCTGGAACACCGCAAACTCGAACGTGGTCGAGCTAAATGCTAGCGTTATCCTGCAGACCATGAGCAGGCCTTGGCCGCGTGGTCTGACGACGAGGTAGCGCGTTCGGGTGTACTCCTCTAAGGCATAGTGGCAGCTGCCACCATCGATGGCGCGCTCGACGTGGGAGATCCTGGGCACGCCACTCTCGTTGTCGTAGGCGACATCCATGGTGAGGAGGTCCCCGTCGTTGGTGAGCGCGTAGAGCTTCCCTTTGAAGAATGCCATGTCGGCATACCAGCGCCACGAGTCATGTGCGCTGAGAGACCATGACCACGCCGACTCTGGTTTACAGAGGGCGATCTTGGAGAAATTCTCATGGCCGAGGATGGCGGCGACGAGGCCGTCCGGGCAGACCACCAGCTTGCGCACGGGCATCTCCTCGCTCAAGTAGACTCCCTCCTCGTGAGCCGGATCGTGCTCCTCCTGAACGTGGATACCGAACGGGGCAGGGAGCAGCCTCTCCCTCCCGGTGAAAGGGTTCACCAGGTTGTAAACGCCGTAGCTGTCTGTGCTAGCGAGAAGAAGCTGGCTGCTCGTCGCGCCACGGTAAAGACGGCGGCATAAATCTCTACGAGGCTTCAAGACGGAGGTGCCGGGCTGGAATGTGAAGAAGCTCCCGGACGGGAGGGCTAGGCAGAGCTTGGGCAGGGAGCAGGGCAAGCGTAGATGCACGGCGCCGCGCCAATGGTGGCAGACGGCGGCGAGGCTAAGACAGTCGTGGATGGATGGGAGGCCACACATGACCTGGTAGAGGAGGTCCGTGTCGAGCTCCGACCAGCCGGCGCCGCGGTCACGTGGATGGGAGCGCCACCGCCCGCAAGCGGCGCCGCTGTGGATGATCTCGTCGGCAATGTTCTCCATTGTTACGCGATGGATGATGGAGTAGACGATCGATTGGACTTCACCTATACCATATACCCTCGCGTATGCCAAGTCCGAGTCGAACTCTGTTACTAGCTTTACGCTCCACCAAGACATCTGTTTTCTGCCCTAAAAAAACAGCACATCCACCGAAATAGCAGCCTATCAGTACTCGAACACGACATGATCTACTCCAACTAAAACGCTAGTACTAGCATGTATGCCATGCATGCATAATTGCATATGCGCAACACTTACGTGGTAAGCCATCCCAACTCAACAAACAACTAATCAAGATTCAGTACTACTACAGATCAACCAATCGTGCACGATCAATTTGTGTCATCGCACAGTAAAGCAACTATTCGTGGGTGGGCGATGGGGTGTGTTATCGCACACAATTCACGATTGTGTGACTTGTTATCGCTCCTCAAGTATCTTACACGATTTGTGGAACTTGTGGAACTTGTGGAATTTGTGGACCACAAGTGCCCTCACTGCCGCCGGTTCAAATTTGAGAATCATTGGCCCAAGTTGGAGGGGTTCAACGATATTGTTGCTGCTGCATGGAACAAAGAGCAGACAACAAGGGATCCGTTTCTTCGGTTTCACCACAAGTTGACTAATACTGCTAGGGAGCTCAAGTCTTGGAGCGCCAAGAAGGCAAATGACATCAAGCTCAGAACTGAGATCGTCAATGAACTCATCTTTCAGTTTCACAAAGCACTTGATTCTCGACAGCTATCCCCTGATGAACATGTTTTCCGGAAGTTCTTAAAGATCCAGTGCCTCGGCCTAGCTGCTCTTGAGAGATGTAGATGGAGGCAACGCTCTCGTTTCCTCTGGCTAAAGGAACGGGATTGCAATTCCCGCTTCTTCCATATCAAGGCTACTGCTAGAAGAAGGAAGAATTTCATACCGCCTCTACAGCTTGATGATGGAACATTTGCTGCAGACCAAAACCAAAAAGTGCAGGCCTTGTGGTCACACTTCCAGAATTTGCTTGGAATAGCAAAATCAAGATCAAGAGCTCTGAACCTGAATGCTCTGCAATTCGACGGCACGCCTGATCTAACAACGTTGGCTGGCCCAGTAACTGAAGAAGAAGTAAAAGAGGCCATCTTCAGCATCCACCCTGAGAAGGCCCCTGGGCCCGATGGGTTCACCGGCCTGTTCTTCAGAAGCTGCTGGGATTTAATCAAGAATGATCTGTTGGCTGCGATCCACAAGCTACAGACCTCAAACTGCCAGCACCTTGACAAACTCAACTCAGCGACAATGATCCTTATACCAAAATTTAATGGGGCAAACAAGCCTAAAGATTTCAGACCAATAAGCTTGATTCACAGCTTTGCAAAGATCATCTCTAAAATCCTTGCAACTAGGCTGCAACCTCTGATGTCGTCCCTTGCGCTGCCATGCCAAAACGCCTTCATAAAAGGTCGGAACATACATGATAACTTCGTTTATGTGCAAAGTCTTGCCAAGGCCCTGAAACAAAAAAAAAGATACCATCTTTGCTGCTGAAACTAGATATCTCGAAGGCTTTTGACACGGTCTCTTGGGAGTTCCTCCTACAGCTGCTACGGCATAGAGGTTTTCCGCAAGATTGCAGCAACCTGCTTTCGGTTCTGCTGCACACAAGCTCCACTCAAATCCTAGTTAATGGTGAGCTCTCGGAAAAACTGCACCACCGGCGTGGGCTACGGCAAGGGGATCCGCTATCCCCCTTGCTCTTCGTGCTGGTGATGGACTATTTAGCCCGCTTACTCTCTCGTGCTCATGACAGTGGTATCCTGGCCCCGCTTGGTAATCAGCAAATGAGATTCCACACCTCCCTATATGCAGATGATGTGATGATATTCCTGAAGCCAACTAAAGATGATCTATTGGCGGCCAACAGTGTCCTATCTCTGTTTGGCGAAGCTACAGGTCTGCACCCCAATTTCAGCAAAAGTAGTCTGATTCCTATCAGATGTGATGAGATTGACATCAGTGCACTGCTGCCAACCCTAGGCTGTCCGCTTGGATCATTCCCATGCAAGTACCTAGGCATGCCACTTTCTGACAGCAGACTGAAGAAGGATGATTACCAACCAATCATCGACAACCTTGTAAGTAAATTCTCGGGATGGAAGATTGGATGGATCGCAATGGTCAGGAGACTTGTTCTTGTCAGAGTTGTGTTGTCTGCTATCCCCACTTTTCAGATGCTTGCAATTGCTCACCCAAAGTGGCTTGATAAGATTGTGAACAGAATTCGGCGATCATTTCTCTAGGTTGGCGAATGCACTGCCATCGGCAGCAAGTGCCTCGTTAGGTGGTCAAATGTGTGTCGCCCAATCGAGAATGGCGGCCTAGGCATACATGATCTGACGCTGCACGGACATGCGCTGCGTATGAGATGGCTCTGGCAGAATCAAACCCAGTCGGACAAACCGTGGCATGGCCTGCCATTCCCCACTGATCTTGTCACCAAGAGCTTATTCATTGCCAGCACACAAATCATCATCGGCGATGGGACTACCACCTCGTTCTGGCATGCGCATTGGCTCGAGGCCGTACCGCTCAAAGAGAGGTTCCCAGCCCTATTCAAACACAGCAGAGGATCCAGATTAAGTGTGAAAGAGGCTACTGATAATGGTAAATGGATACAGTGCATCAAGCGAAACCCCTCTGTCCAGGTGCTCACGGAGTACCTTCGAATCGCCGCCTTGCTCTCTGACCTGCAGTTGAACCCAGCAACACCTGACTCCATCACTTGGAAATGGACTGCCAACGGTATATACAGTGCGAGATCGGCATACCGGTTCCAATTCCTCACCTGCACCCTCTCAATCTACAAGAAGATGATCTGGAAGATCAACATCCCCCCAAAAAACAAGTTCTTTGCCTTGCTTGCTATTCAGGGAAGATGCTCCATGGCCGACATTCTGCTCAAAAAACATATCCAGTGCAACCCCATCTGCTCGATGTGCCACATCCACCCTGAATCAGCGCGGCATATGCTTGAACAATGCTCATGCTCCATCAGCATTTGGACTGTGATCTTTGGCCGTTTTGACGTCACTAGCCGCTTGCCTTCTATGACTGAACCTAGCCTGGAGCGTTGGTGGTGGGAAGCTATCAGCAAAGAGACCAAGGCAAATGCAACTAAGATCAGCTCTGTGATCATGTGCACTTGGTGGAGAATCTGGAAAGAAAGGAACAACCGCATTTTCAACGCAAAAGCATGCAATGCTCCCAAGATTTGTGATCTAATCTCGGCAGACCTCCGCGAGTGGAAGCGTGCTCGACTGAAAGGAGCCCTCTGGATGCCTCCGGACTAACCTCTTTATCTTGTTTAGACTAACTAGACTAACTGGCTGATAACTGAGAACTATTCCTAACCCTTTTGTAACACTATTCTTTCTCCTTCTTAAAAAATAGAAAACGGCGCTGCCTTTTTCGTCAAAAAAAAATTGTGAGTGTTTGCAGTATCGGACATGCTTTTTCACTTCTCGTCATACGTGTTGAAATATTATTGCACACACTACTTAATTGTAGATGAATCCTATATACCACATACCGCGGAGAATGCACCGTGCCACGTACCCCTCCGCAGCTAATGGGCCGGCCGAGTATAGACTCTAGCGGTTAGTTTTTCTGTTTCTTTTCTTTTTTATTTTCTTCTCTTTTTCTTTTTCCTTTTCCTTTTTCTTTTCATTTTTTCTTTCCTTTTCTTTTTCTTTCTTTCTTTTTATGTTTATTTTATGCTTTTCTATTTTTTTGTCTTGTTCGTTTTGTATTTTTTATAGTTTTATATTAAATAAATGTTTATTTTTATGGGAAAATATGAATACTTTTTCCTTGTTTAAATAATACTATAAATGATCTTACTAATTTTTTCCAATAACATAAAATGTTTATAATTGAAAACTCATTCAAATAACATAAAAGTTCATATTTAAAAAATCGTTCAAATAACATAACGGTTAATGTTTTAAAAATCGTTCAAATGAGATAAATTTTCTTATTTAATTTTTTTTCTAATAACACACAAGTTCTTATTTGAAAAAATCGTTGAAATAATATAAATCTTTATATTTTCAAACAATATAAATGTTCATTTTCAAAAATCGTTCAAATAGAGGATTGCTTATTTTTTTAAAGTCGTTTAAACAATATAAATGTTCATTTTAAAATCGTTCAACTAAGATAGATATCTTTTATTACATTTTTTACATATATGAATATTTAAAATTTCACAAAGAATTTTTTCTTTCTTTTTTTGAAAACGTGAACACATTCTTTTAAACATAAAATAAAAGATAAAAACAGAAAGTAAGATAGGAAATAAAAATAAAAGCTGCAATATAAATGGTACATGTTATTGGCCTTGTTCGGAGCGGCCCATGATGAAATGTTGCGTGCGGGAGCTTGTTCGCTCCTCGGAGAATAGGAGCTCCCTTAATTATACGCCATGCACATGCACAACACCAGGGCCGACCCGACAAAATAGGGGTCATGTAAACTCTAAAATGGGGCCTTACTTCACCGGAAAAATGAACCAATAAACAAAATGGGCCCTATGTATAATTTTGGGCACCAGATTGTTGTTTTCCACGATGACTCAAAACTTGATATTATTATATTAGCATAAAATAACTACAATAAAATTAAAGGATATACCTCATCATTCAAATGGAGTATTAAAAAGAATTTGTTGGCGATTAGACGGACCACCGAATTTACCTCGTCTATGCTCGTCTCCTAGTTCGGTTGAACTAATCCACTGCCCATGGGCAACCCGTGGACAAGGAGGCGAGGACAGATGACAAACCCATGTCGACGTTGATCAGAATGGCCGTCTCGATCAGTTTTTTTTCAAGCGACGGAGGCCGTTAGGAGTTTTTACTCTTTTTAAGCCACGGTTGTCAGGAGCTTGGACTTGAAGCGACGTGGGATGGCCTAATCAATAGATTGATCGAGTCTATCGACGGAGCCATCCAAAGAACGGATATTCTGCATACAGTCATTTAACCATTCTCTTTTTAACAAATGTTTTAATGCTTTCACATGCTACTTTGTATATGGATCATGCATAAAGTGGTCGACAACCATTGAGATATGAGGAGGGCGTATCCCACAGAGCCAAAAAAAATCACGTTCAAAACCATCAAATACACTGAGCTCGCCTACTTAGCATCTTCGCAAAATAAAAATGACCTGATTAAATAACAACAATCCAAGACTAGACTTGGTTCAAAAGTTAATGGGTATCACTCTTTCCGATAAACCTGAGGTATGTGTTTGGCAACTTACTAATTATGGGGTATTCAAGGTCATGTCAATACTACATGAATGATCATACACAGTTTCTCAAGCAACATATATAAAAGATGAAGGTACCACTAAAGATTAGGATGTTTATGTGATTTCTGTATCGTAAAGTTTTGTTGACCAAAGATAATCGAGCAAAGAGAAACTAGAATGTGAGTAAGAAATGTTGTTTCTGTGATAAAGATGAATCGGTCGACCACCTCTTTGTTTCATGCCCTTTCCCTAAACTAGGTTGGCATATGGTACACATGACCTACAATATATATAACACCACCAACTAGAATAACGAATTTGTTCGGTAATTGGTTGCGTGGTGTGGACAAAGTAACTAAAGTTTAAATCCGGGTGGAACTCTACTCCCTCTGTTCCCCTTCGCCTACTGCGGCGGTGAGTGAGAGGCTAAAGGGATGCAACTTGGTTCTCCCCGACGACCACATGTGAACCTTAAATCGCCACATCTGGCATGTAATTAGGCAAAGGTTTTGTTTGCTTAGGGAATCAAAAGTAATTTAGTTTTCTAGATCTATATATTACATCATATATTTTAGAGATGTTCTTGTTGCCTGTGTTGTCTAACAGTTGAAAGTCCCTCATAGGACTCAAATCTTCTTATGGCTCTTTTCTCAAGTTTAAAATCACGACAAGAGATAATTTGAGCAAGAGACATGGCAAAACCTTTGGAATGTGATCTTTTTTAAAGAGATTCAATTTGTGAGATATCTCTTTTTTAATTGCATTGTGCCTAGGATGCGATGTGACAATTTTTTTAGTTTTTGTATTCATGTCACTTCGTCACTAACTTCGAATCAACTGCATCTAAATGGTTATGTAAAAAAACTAGCATGCATTTAAATGAGGTTCTTCATCTCTGGGTTATATGGAATAATAAAAATAATCTGGTCTTTAATAGAGTTACTTGGATAAATTTGAAATAGGGGCATGGCTCCTAGTTCTTCTTTATCTGAGATACTGGAAAACTCCATTGAAGAAACTGGTAAGTGGGAAAACGGCTCAGTTCATGAACTAAGAGCATCTCCACCGTCGCCCCCAAAGCCCTATGGGGTGCGCCGGGTGAAAAACGGCGCCTACTCGCGCACCCCATAGGACGGTTTCGTCCGTGGCACCCTCGTCCGGCGCTACCAGCCCAACCCTGCGCCGTGGGGAGTGTGAAAGTGGATCGTATGAGCACCTAGAGGGGGGGGGTGAATAGGTGCTACCCAATTTTTAATTCTTTTTCAATTTAGGCTTGACACAAAAGATAAATTCTCTAGATATGCAACTACGGTGAATTTATCTATATGACAAGCAAACTAAACAACTAGGCAATTAACGAAACAAGTAAAGGAAGGAGATAACCGAGAGAGGAAGCACGCGGAGACAAGGGTGTATTCCCGAGTTCCTCCTTGTTAAGGGAGTACGTCTCGTTGGAGGGGTGTGAGCTCGCCACGAAGGCCTACTCAACGCCACAAAGGCCTCACCCTATTCTCCGATGAACCTCGCCACAAAGGCCTAGTTCACCTTCCACTATCGGAGTCCTTCAAGGCGGAATCCGGAGCCCTTACAACGTTCTTGGGGCACACACCCACAACTTAATTGGGGGCTCCCAAATCAACAACTCTGTTACAATTACAACAACAAGTGAGCACAAGAATCTAGGGTAACACAAAGCTAACCCTAGAAACAAGAATCCTCGAGAGAACGAGGGGGAAATGAAGAACGGCTTGGTGAAGATGTAGATCCGGGTCTTCTCCTTCAATCCTCCGAAGATCAACGCGTTTGGACGGAGGAGTTGGGAGAATTTGTGATTATGAGCTCTCAAAAACTAGGGTTCATAAATGCTGGACGAGCTAGCTGTCTTGAGGTAGGTGGAGGGGTATTTATACCCCTCTGCAAAAACTAGCCGTTTGGGTTCACTTAACCCGGAGACTCCGGCCTAAGAGGGCCGGAGACTCCGGCCTTGGCCGGAGACTCCGGTCTTCTTCCGGGGTCCCTCCGGGCAGGCTCCAGTGGCTCCCCACACATGCACGCTTGATCGAAGGGCCGGAGACTCCGGTCAGGAGGACCGGAGACTCCGGGGTGAGCCGGAAACTCCGCACCCGGGCGGAGAGTTGTCGAGGACGCTGGGCAGGCCGGAGACTCCGGTCACCTGGGGCCGGAGACTCCGGGCTCCTTCCGGTGATCCTCCGGAGGGGTATCCAGAAGCTCCCCACACTTCGGCCAGAGAGCAGGAAAACAAGGGGGCCGGAGACTCCGGCCTGGGAGGCCGGAAACTCCGGCCAGGAATTTCCTGCAGCAACCAAAACCTTGCCCTTTCTTCACTTTTTGGTGCAAGATGCTAGGGGTAAAAATTATGTCAAAACCTGCACCACTTAGCATCACATTAGATAGTCATTAGTGTTGTTAACTAACACACAAAACACATAGGGGTTAGGAAATGTTCTTTCAATCTCCCCCTTTTTGGTGTTAGATGACAACACTAAGATTTGCAAAAATAAAGGATCATATCATGTGACAAATAGCATCTCCCCCTAAATGTGTGCACATTAGACAAGATTTTACAAAAGAGAGTAAATCCACATATAGGGGAGGATGCCACAAATGAAATAAGACATGATATAATCAAGGACACAATCATTTGCAACAATAAGGAACATGATATAGAGGGGTTGATGAAAATGTTAGCAACCATACCTTGTGAGTGTGACTAAAAGATAATTCCAAAGCATATCTCACCTCACACATAATTCAACCATAGATAAAACCGATATCATGTCTCCTTAACGACCATAAGATCCACATCTCACACATAAAAATAGCAAATAGAGTTCAACACAAAGTTCAACGAAATAAAAGGAACACAAGCTCTTAAGGAATGATAAAAGCAAATGCTTGTGCTCCGACCCAAGCAAATCCCACGGATAGCCTACTAGAACCATTTCTCCCCCTTTGGCATCGAAACACCAAAAAGGAAGAAAGGCGATGCTAACGAACCCCAAAGAAGTCACTCGGAGTCCTCGTCGGTGGCGTCATCATCATCATCATCCTCATCATATTGAGAGCCACTAGCATCTTCATCTTCTTCAATCTCTCCATGAGGCATTGGAGCCTTTCCGGTGTAGCGTGAGGAAGAAGGCATATTGGAGGACACGTCCTCAAACTCAAAATGTGACCAAGGGAATTGCTTTGCATGCCAAGCATCATAGGGAACTGCTGGTTCACTACCGGAGGATTCTTCTTCTTCGGCGAGCTCTTCTTGCGTTGCTTTGCCAATGCGAGGAGAAGGAGGAGGTGGAGGTGTCTTGTCCCTCTTTTTCTCCAACTCCTTGAACAACTTATTTTGATTGGATATGATCAACTTCCTTTCCTTATGAGCTTCGTAATTTTCCCGGTGGAGGCACACATTCATACGAATCACCATCTTCTCAAACCAACTAAGCTTCTTGATCTTCCTTTGCACATCATCTTTGCCTTTGCTAACCCATGAGGGAGGGTCGGCATTCTTGCTCCTCCGACGAACGGGTGCCACATCTTCTTCCTCTTCTTCACTTGAAGCAAACGGAACATGAGAGGGACCACATGAAGACGAAGGCTTGTCATGCTTGAGGATTTGAAGGGAGCCGGCCTTGTGAACGGTGAAGTGCTCACGGTTGAGAGTTGGCACTTGGTCAAGGATAAGCATCATCACATAAGGTGCATAAATAGGATTCTTCATCTCATGCACGGCCCAATGCAACTCGCATTTGATGAAATCCATCACGTCAATCTCATAACCTTGACAATTAACTCCGGCTTGAAGCACCTCATAGGAATGAGCAAGAAGATTGACAAGCCCTCCGCGAATTGCATCCACATTCCCGGCTTGAGGTGCAATATTGCTTCTAAACATGCGAAGGAGGATATTAAAGGTTGGAAAAAGGTCCTTGTTGGAGCCAACAGCTGACTTGTTGAGATAAAGCGGTGTCAACTTGTTTTTGTCATAATTGACCCCTTCCGTGTGCATGATTCTTCCTTGGGAGGCTTCACCCTTGCGGAACACATAGCCAAGAAGCTCACCGAACCGAGTCATAGAGGACTCACATCTCATAGGCCCGGTCATCCAAGACAACTTGACATCAACATCTTCTCCAAACTGAACGGTAGCAAAGAACTGTTGCACCAAGTCGATGTCATAGTTTTGTTGAAGCGACATGAGATGCTCCAACCCTAGCTTGCGAACAATCCACACGGCTTCTTGAAAATATTGTTTAGTGCTAAGGGCGGAAAGATTAAGCACCTTTTGCACACAAACCTTGTTAGGACCCGAGAGCCTGGCATACACTTCATCCATCACAATCTCTTGTTCCGTTCTCCAAAACCGAGGATTGGAGGTGTTTCGTGGCATGTCGAAGAATGGCTGCGACCTCATAGCACGGAACTCGGATTTGTTCAACCCACTAAGAGTGGTCAAATTGTCAAACTTAGCTTTCTTAGCCTTCTCTTGAGCAAGGAACTCTTCTTCGGCTCTCCTCTGTGCAGCCTCTCTAGCAGCAGCACCCCTGTCACGCTGAACCATGCGGCCATCCTCAGTCCGATCCAAATAAGCACGATTTCCCCTCTTTTCTTTTCTAGTCACTTTATTGGGGTGGTGAGAGATTTTCTTGAGTCGCTGAGAGGATCCTGTGAGTAAACAGATAGTAGGTAGCAGGGGGATAAGCATACATGTCCAGGAAACAAAAGATGCATCAATTGGAGAATCAAAAGCACTCAAACTTGATCTACACCGGAGATTCCGGTCTCAGGGGCCGGAGATTCCGGCCACACCGGAGTCTCCGGCCTGGGACAGGCCGGAGTCTCCGGCCCTGAGACTGAGAATCTAGGGTTAGGTCAAAATTCGATGCTAACGATGCTAGAATTGATGCATTGAGATGAAAACAGGCCAGCACAAGATTCTACACCATAGGGAGCAACACTACACACTCTATCCAAGATCTAGGAAGAAACCTAGAAAGGGAAAGAGAGAGGTACCGCTGCTCGACATGGTGGAGGTCACCAATGGTGGGGAGGAGGTTCCCCAACGTTGGAGAGGAAGGGAGGCCGGCTGGACGGCGGATTCCGGCGGCGGGGAGCGGCCGGAGGAGCTTCACCAAGCTGGGGGCGGCAGCAGGGGAGAGAAGAGAGTCGGGGGTGGAGAGGAGTTATGAAATAACTCCCACCCCGATCCTCTTTTGATCCCCTGGATTCGCCGAGGCCGGAGTCTCCGGCCTAAGCACACCGGAGTCTCCGGGGTACCGGATTCTCCGTGTCTTAGGGCGGAGACTCTGCCCAGACCGGAGTCTCTGGTGTAAGACACCGGAGTCTCCGGCCCCCCACAACTCAGAGACGCTGGTTTATGGTGGTGGACATGTATGTGGCAAGAGGAGCAAGGTTTGGGGAAAGTAGAGGCATGGGATAGACAACACAAACTGGGATGGTACTTCACACTCATCTTGCAAAAGCCAAAAACAATAAAAGCCAAGATTGAGTGAGTTTCCCATAAGAACACAAGATTTGCAAATAAAATCCAATAAAATCCCAAAAGAACCAACTCTTCACAAGGAAGAGGTCGGTGGCCTAGGCCACCATGTATGAGTTTATGGAATGGCACCGCGAAGATATATCTTGGGTCCATAACCAATACTCGTCATTTAAGCTCACAATTCATGGATTGAATATAGAGAAGATCAATGAATGCATTAATCTAGGCATAATGGGGGGAGGGAGAGCCCAATAGTTAGGACAACACTCCCCCTATGTCCATGCCTACACCTAAACCCAAATAGAGAATTGACCTATAGGTGTGTATGCAAGATGGTCAAGTCAAGCTCCTCGAATCCACGATATTTAGTTCATTCCTCAAATAAGTGAATCTTGCTTCATCAAGTGGCTTCGTGAATATATCGGCAAGTTGGTCCTTGGTTGGCACATAAGCAAGCTCAATGTCTCCACGGGCAACATGATCTCGGATGAAATGATGACGAATCTCAATGTGCTTGGTTCTTGAATGTTGCACCGGGTTGTAGGCGATCTTGATAGCACTCTCATTGTCA